>MU864375.1:19691-189006 GCA_033296905.1 Podospora australis
TTTTTTTTTTTTTGTGTTGCGTGAGCCTCGGGGGGGGGGGGGGGGGTCACCACCACAACCCCCATCCGTGTTTTTTTTTTTGGCCCCCCCCCCCCCCCCGGCGGCCCCCCCCCCCCCCCCCCCCCCGCATCTTCGATTTTAGCCTCGGTGAGTTCCATTGCTTTTACCCTCCTATCCCGCTTCTACGTTCTCTTTAGAGCCACGGAAACTTATCTGGAAGCAAGCCAAACGATATCTGGAGAGCAGCAAGTGGCCTTTCTTGGTTACATTTATCTGAGCGCTCCTGGCCCAGCGGAAGCGAAAAGTCACTGGACAGCCATCTCGCAGCGTCGGATTGTCACCCTACTAGTCTCCGTTTTCAAATACCGGCAGATTACATTCCAATGATACAAGCATCAAACTGTATCGCGAGATTCTGGGGATGACGACGCCAGCAGATGACAAGAAGGGGCAGCGTCACGTCCAGCACCATCTTGGCTACATTGGCACACACGGAGAAATATACCAGATCTTGACAAACATCGGAAGTGGAATGATGCTAGCGCCACGGGTAAAGAGCCTCCGCGATGGCTGCAATGACCACCCACCATGTTTCTGTCGCCAGATTGACCGTGCCGCCAGTGATACCACCCATCTGGCCGTCCTTTTGTCCCACACCAGCCTACCGTGCGCCGTTCCTTCAGCCCGCCGAATCGTGTAGGGGACTCCTGCAAGATACGATCCTAGTAATCCGCTACCATTGTCTTGGCTGGATGCTCATCCTGTCCATCCCGGATAAGCTCATGGAGCTTACGTCGACCTCATCTCTTTGCAGTTCCAGTCACTCCGCAATTCCATGGCAGTCTAGAATCCCCCGGATCCCAACTAGGTGTAGGTACTTGCCTTATCGGCACTTGGGTGAGGCTAAATCGATGCCAAGATGTCTTGTCGATATTCACAACTCCAGCTTCGAGTTGAACTTCAGGAAGCTCGAACGACACCATGAGTTCATATGCGGTGTTGTTCACTGAAGACGCCACAGTTCTGGACTCGTGGCGTGGTCTACGGCCCGCACGCCGGATGACCGGGTTTGCGGTACTATACAGTGATTAGAGTCTAAGAAAAGAAATCCCCTCTATACAAAGTTTGCCCGCAACCGGTTATTTCCACTGACGATATTCGTAGACCGATCACGACATAGAATTCTACAAGGCCCTGTTTCCCGTTGGGCGGAAAAAATGACCAGCCATGGTCCTGCACTTGGACATTTACCGGGAACGACGCTACCACTCGCGGGTCACATATTGAAGTCAATTATCGTGCAGCTGCGAAGTTGTATGCTCAGTTCCGACTAAATTGAAGCTTGGGGTTTAATCTCGACAGTCACTCTATGGAAATCGCCTCAACGTTCCCCTGGACGGACGACGAACCATAATCGGGGAAAGCCACGAGGCGATGCGCCAGATCATCGATAGCCCCTTTCCACCGGGTTGCAGTTCAATATCGACATGTGTCTTGGCTCGGTTGCGGCTGCAAAATGGTTAGCAGTCACGACAACCGGGCGAGATTGTTCGAATTGTAAGGGTCTGGGGGATCTGATGGTATCGCGGGCTGGGTATATAAGAGTTGTCAATCATGCAGAGTTTCGTTCTTCTCTCAGCAGGCTCATCAGATCCAGTCAATCATCACAGGCACTTGGACAGCTCTTACTGTACTTGACTTCAAGATGACTCGCATCCTCTTCACCCTCCTCGCTGCGGCTGCGGCCATCCAGCAGGCGATCGCCCTTCCTGTGGCTGATGCCGAGGTTGCTCTCCAAGGCACCCGCGCTCCTCGTCCCTCGGGAGCTCGTCCCAGCGGCTTCTTGCCCCCCAAGCCCACGAAGCCGGCGCTTCCTCCGAAGCCCACCAAGCCGGTTCCCAGCAAGCCTGCAAAGCCTACCAAGTCCGGGAAGTCCAAGCCCACCAAGCCGGCTCTTCCCCCAAAGCCGACCAAACCGGTGCTTCCTCCCAAGCCCACCAAGCCGACACTTCCTCCCAAGCCGACTAAGCCTGCGCTTCCCCCCAAGCCGACTAAGCCTGCGCTTCCTCCCAAGCCCACCAAACCTGCGCTTCCTCCCAAGCCCACCAAGCCGGCACTCCCCCCAAAGCCCACCAAGGGCAAGGGTCCCCGTGATGAGAAGCCGAAGCCGAAGCCCACCAAGCCTGTGAAGCCCACCAAGTCGATTGCTCCCCCCAAGCCGACCAAGCCTGTCAAGCCCACCAAGCCGGTTCTTCCTCCTAAGCCCACCAAGCCCGTCACTCCTCCTAAGCCCACCAAGCCCGTTACTCCTCCCAAGCCCACCAAGCCTGTCACTCCTCCTAAGCCTACCAAGCCCGTTACTCCTCCCAAGCCCACCAAGCCGGTTTCTCCCCCGAAGCCCACCAAGCCAGTGACTCCCCCCAAGCCAACCAAGCCTGTCTTGCCCCCGAAGCCGACGAAGCCCGTCACTCCTCCCAAGCCGACCAAGCCTGCGCTTCCCCCCAAGCCCACCAAGACCAAGGGTCCCCGTGATGAGAAGCCCAAGCCCACCAAGCCGGCGAAGCCTACCAAGTCTGCTCCTCCCAAGCCCACAAAGCCTGTCTCACCCCCGAAGCCGACCAAGCCCGTGACGCCTCCCAAGCCCACAAAGCCTGTCACCCCTCCCAAACCCACTAAGCCGGTCTCTCCTCCCAAGCCGACTCGGTCCGTCGCTCCTCCTAAGCCCACCAAGCCCGTCACCCCCCCGAAGCCGACCAAGCCAGTTACTCCCCCCAAGCCCACTCGGTCCGCTCGCCCTGTTCCTCCCAAGCCCACCCGCTCTGCCCGTCCCCTTCCCCCCAAGCCCACCAAGAGCTTTACCCGCGTCCCGCGCCCCACCCCCGCTTAAGTCTTTTGAAGACGATAAGCGAGGATGTGAAGGAGGAAAAGATGGAGAGTGGTAGAAAGAAAAGGACACCGGAGATATTTTGATGGTGATGAGATGACTTTCATTGTACTTGAGCTTCTATTCTTGTGGTTGCGGGGAAGAGAATGCTTTGTCTGAACTTTTGTTTGATTGCTGGATAAAGAGGAGGGCGAGTCCCCGAGAGGGGGTTGTCTAGTTCATCAAGGATTAGCCTTTGGTCCTCGGGACTGTAAATAGCTTATCTCGAATAGAATTTGTTGTGTGGAGATTTGTGTTCTTTGCTTCCAAAGTGAAATTCCTAGAATACCTACTGTAACTACCTGCCCTATCTATGTGCTTGATTGAATCATTGGCTTTCCAATCTAGTGCACGTCTTGAACAGCCATCAGAGCTTGTAGCCTGTGTGCTCTATAACAGTGACCGACGGTTACTCTGGCTGCTCCCATTGCAAAACGTTAGCTCACTGATCCTTATGTACCTATCTGAACTAACTTTTGACCAGAGCTGTATTCGTCTCGACAATGTGAGAAGGCTATTTCACGAAGAAATAGGTATACGCACGTGGCAATTGATATTCGTGCACTATTATCTAGTCTTTTCTTATTCGTGCACTAATCCCCAGATTCCATATACACATACACATACACCACACACACGCACGATTCCGTGATAATTGATAAGACGTGGACCGGCTTGTGGAATGGGAATAGGTTTATAATTGCGTGTATGGAATTTCTGTGTATATGTATGTGTTGTATGTGTATAAGTATGTGTGTGTTGTGTGTGTGTATATGGGATCTGGGTATTAGTTCACGAACATCAATTGCCTCTACACATACCTACATAGTCACGTATGGTATGTACTGCTCAGAAATCACTTGAGCCCTCCTCTCCTTTTGGCCCATCCTCTTCCTCTTCTTGTTCCTTACGCACTAAACCGCATATTTCTTACACATACCATAGACAAGAACCCACTGGTGCCATTCCATCATTCTCATAAAGGTTTGTTTCCCTCTCCTACCTACTTCATGCGGTGTCTTCGTTACCTACTTCTCCTTTCGCGCTTGGTGTCTTCCACGTCTGGTTTCTTCGCGTGTGCCCTTCTCCTTGACCATCATTCCCTCCATTCTGTCCTATATGCTTCCATGCCTGTTTGTTGTCTGGTCCTAGAAAGGCTTCTGCCCCCACCAAAAATAAAAATAATAAAACCGATGCACCGCGCTATCCATCGCCGCCTCTTTTACTTTGGCAGCCCAGACCTCTCGTTCTGTCGCCGACATTCCTAACCCCTTTTCAAAGGCTTTGGTTAAACTCGGTAAGCTCTGTAGTGCCGTCTCTCGGACGTAGAGGCCTATCAAGCGCATGGTTTTGTCTCGCGGCCATACCCCGACTGGGATCTTGCGTTTGACGCAGGTTACATTTACAAAACCGGCTTTGGTCAAAAGGTCGCCGACAGTTTGGGGGGCGTTGAGGTCCATCCCGAATTTTGCGAGGGCTTCGACGCAGAGGTTGTAGAATTGCAGCATTACGTCGGAAGAAGACATGGAGGAGTCGTCGCACTGGGGTCGGCCGTGGGATTCTTGGAATTCTATGTAGCCTCCTGGTTTCAAATTCCTGTTCATATACGTCAGTGGGGACCCAAAGAAGGGGGAAACGGTGAATGTAGGGGGAAAGGGGGGGGGGGGAGACAATGCCAAAAGGGGAGAAGAAGAGAAAAAAGTGAGGGGAGGCAACATACTGGTATATCTGATCAATAACTTTTTGCAAGTTGCGAAAGACAATGCTCATCCCGCGGAGGTGGGCATAGTCCCAGTTTGAGCCGGAGGCCCATTCGTCTTCGGCATCGTCGATCATGAATTTTACGTTGGGGGGTACCCATTGTGGCTTTGAGACTGTTAGCGTGATGTAGACCGAGGGAGGAAGTAGAATGAAGGGTTGAAGCAAAAAAGGAAAGGATGAAACCATACTTGAATAGGCGAGAGGTCTATCCCCAAGATCTCAGCCGAGGGGAACAAATCCCCCATTTCAATGGCCCAAATTCCCGTTCCTGTGCCGATGTCGATTATTTTCTGCGGGTTGGGGCCGATGGGTGCTAGGAAGAGCTTTCCGTCCTGTCATCATGTCTCATTTAGCACCCACTTTCAATCATGAGTTTGCGTGAGAGACAAACCGTCATCTCCATCATCATAGCATGCTTCATATCCTCCCGATTCTGCTCCAGATCGTCGTTTGGTATCGGATACCGCCCATAGCGATAAGCATGATACCGTCTCCCGTTCTCATAAGTATGAGCATATATGCTAGATGTGACTGAAGTTGAACCGTTGGAGGATGCATCCCACCCCTCGGCGAGAAACTCGTCTTCGTCTGGAGGCCCGTCTTCTGGTTCTATTGTCTCGTCCCGTTGACCACGGTGTGGTTGATTATTGTCTGAATGTTCACCCTGTGTCCCTATTGCTTCGTCCTCGGGGACTTCCTGACGGGGTGATGGTGAGGGGGCTTTGGACCATGACCGACGTTTGGAATCGTCAGCAGGACGTGGTTCAAGACCCCTGTCACCGTCGTCTTTGGGAGGGTTCAAAAGGTCTGACATGGTGACTGGTAGGTGGGGAGTGGTTGGCTGGGGGGTTCACGCGCGCTGCCATGTAATGAGTCCAAATCGGGAGGATTTACATGCACGTCAGACTACGGGAGCGGTCCAGATTCGTTGTTAGTTGTCAGAATGAAGCGTGAAGGGTTACCGCAGTCTTGGTTTGTTGAGGTATTGTTTCAGTTTTGCGAGATGGAGAAAGTGACAGTCTGGAAAATCATACAAGCCGCCAATGGCAAGGAGGAAATTTGGACAGGTTCAAAACTCAAGCAAAGGATTCCAAGACAAGCACAGGAATGCGGTGGGGAAAATGGGTTACGGATGACCACCTCAGTCTGGCTATGATAAAACATTTTTAATATCCGCGTGCCACCTCAGCGGCACCCGCCCCCGTTCTATCACGGCCGTTCTGTCGCTTAGAGTACTTTTTATTTTCCTATCGTTATCGGAGTTGCCAGGAACAGCAAGGAAAAAAAAAAAAAAGAAGAGTAAATATCCATGAGCTAATAGCTCGAGTAGTGGCTGAAAAGAACAATGAGCTCAGGGGAAACCTTTGCTTTGAAACTGAGCTTGGCCACATTGTCGCCATGCCATGCGACGAACTGGGCAATTGTTCCCAAGAAATTTGAAAGTTCCCTTTGTGAAATTCGGAGCTCGGTTCCTGGGAGCATCGGCAATTTCATCCGCTTCGTCATTTGGGGAAGGGCGGCAGACGGGCAGAGGAACTTCTGAGCAGGCAGAGAACAGCTTTCTGGATCAGGACTGATAAGCGAATTCCGCATTAAAGTGCTTCTTTCCCACCTTTTCTGCCGCTTACATCAACAAGGGCTAGAGTGAACCCCCATCCGATGGCATACCGTTTCGTCGTTTTTGATCTGCAGCCGCCGGTGCTATCCAATTAGATGATCGTAAGGTTTTAGTCGATGGTTCCCAAGCTTGGAGACAAGTGGTTGAATTGTGGCTCTCGAGAGCTAGGGTTGTCACGGTCGACGGGTCGCGATGCTACGGCGTCCCGTCACTTTGCAGTTGCTGTTGAGCCAAGTCACGGTGTTGCTGTCAAGACAGTTCTTCTTTCAAAAGGAATGTATGGGACTGTGTTATCTGCAACTTTATCGGGCTTGGGTTGTAGTTCACATCGCTCATCGCCAGATGACCATTGTCAGATCTCGTGCACCAGATGTCCCTCTACGATTTGACCACCGGCATGCTCAAGACGATAAGCCCTGTAGCCTCTCGAATGAACTGCAAAGCCAAACATCTCGGTAATAACTTGACGTAGTTGCAGCGATATCGGGCCCTCGGGGCGATCAGTTAGAAAGAAACCCCAAATATACACGTAGACATCGTTGATCGACATAGGTGTGCTCGGCGATGGTAACAAGGATATAGATGCTCCTATCCAACTAGAAAGTCCATATAGTGTATGAACTTGCATAAAGTCTCAAGAGTCAAGTGAGGTTCAGCATCGTGTCACTTACATCATCGTGGACGGTCGAGACCATCCCTGCCTGTCTTTTGACATTTGACAAGCAGTTTCAAGATGCGACGATCAACGGTCGTGTCACAGAACCATCTCATCAACATCAGAGACAAGATCAGAGTGGACTGATGTCCAAAGGATGATCCCGGAATTTTTGCACAACATCGTTTAACCTCTTTTCTGGACCGTACCACATTTTCGATGCTCTGGCATCTGCCAATTAATACAGACACAGCGCAGCAAGAGTGGTGGAGGTAAAGTGGCTGTGCACCGAGTCGCGACGCGAACCAGGTGCGAGATAACAGATAACCGATTCAGAAGAGAAGTCATCATGATGGATACCATGATGCTATCGTTGGACCCCTAATCCGAACGAGTGACGTTGCCGAGGCAGCTTATGTTTGGTCTCGTGAGTTTTGTTTGGTGCATGTCTTTCAGGGGCATCCAAGACAAACAAAAGTTGGCCGGCAAATCTTGTCGGGGCAGCGTCCGAAGCTGCGAAGCGAAAAAATATGCCAACGACGGGATAACCCAGCTCAAACAAAAGTCAATTCATCTCGAGCTCCTGGGGCTAGTGGTGATAGCGTCATGGTCCGCCAATGCTTATCTGTACGTGTCGCAAATGTGCGGCAGTTCTCTCGACCTGTTCACTACGAAATACCACCAAGGAAAAGGAAACCGAGGTCTCTTCGAATTTACGAGCGGCGGTCGCCCGGAAGAACAAGAGGCCCAATCCCTAACACCGAGCACCAGCAAATCCTGGGGAAATCGTCCGGGGAAGCGGAGGCGGCCGTCCAGGCCAAGACCAATCAGACCGTTTTTGTCCTCGGTTACCGCGGGGCACTGGGGGGGGCAGTGGCCAGCTACCCCATACTTCGTGGAACGAGTTGCGGAGCATCGAACAGACGAAACGCACCACGCCCACCACCCGATGGGCCGCTAACCACACCACTAGAAAGCACATGCCGAACCACTTCCAGGTTCCCATCCCGCTCACAGGGCAGCAGCACAGGCGGCAGCACAGCACGGGTGACGGCGCCCAACATGGCACTTTTCACTTTCCCTTACCCTTTCCCCAGGAAGCGAAAAGGAAGGGCATCCTCGACAAGAATATTTCTGAGCTGATCTGAGCTGATCTTGTCTTGTTCTGCGTTGCATCTCTTGATCACCTTGTTTCTCCTCTCGCTGTGACATCTCACCAACCCATTTAATAATCCCGGTCCATGTCATCTTGAAAGGACCCGCGATCTTTGTGTGTTCGGCATCTTAACTCGCATATCCACCATCCTTGGCCCTCCTTTCCGGAATCTCCGAGCAACAACATACATAAACATCACATCTGCCTGCTGTCTTCCTTGATCATCTTTCTGATCTAAGTACTACAATACATCGACATCGTCAGACTTCACAAGATACCCAGTTCCAACCGTTTCAATACGTTCAAAGTAAACTACTACACCAACTCAACCCGACCATACATCAACAGACCCGACAGCCGTCGTCCCAAAACGTAACAACGTACTACTTACGCACCCAAAACATCATGGCCCCCGCATCAAACCAGCAACGTCTCCTTTCCACCTCGGCCCGCGTGCACCCATCTTATCTGCCCTACATCCATACTGCGGCTACCAAGTCTCCCGTCAGCAGAGGCATGAAATGGTTTGTCTCTCTTCTCCTTTCCCATTTATATGAGGCAAGCGTTCAGCAGCTAACACCGCTTAAAAGGGTCCCTCCTCTCGTAGGCGTCATGGCCGCAGGTTACGCAGTGGCAAGCTACCGCCAAGTACAAGTCAGCAAGCAAGTGATGGCCGCCGAGGCTGCCGACCTCGAGCGACGGAGGAAGAACCTCGCGCTGGCGGACGCATATGGAGACCGGAGCAGTCTGGAGGAGCTCGAGCGGGCGATGAGGGTATACGAGGCGCAGCAGAGCCAGTGAAGTACACCGGGAGCGAGCAACAGCGGGTCCACAGCACGACAGCACCCTTGGGATGATGGATTGACATACGGGTGATATGATGTTTGGGTTTGGGTTTTCATTCTGGTTTTGATATCCTATTTTGGGTTGGTTTCTTTTTTGGTAAGCATTGCATTGCAAAGCCACAGCAGCACAGCATTTCTTGGGACGGTATATTGGAGCATGATGTCGAGGCATATGCATGGAGTTTTGGGAATCTTTTTTTTTTTTTTTTTTTTTTTTTTTGGGACAGGACATATCCGGATGCCAAAATGGGCTATCTATCAACATCAGAGAAAATACAATCATGATATTTACTTTCTTGGTCTCTCTCGTGCTCTGTGGAGTCGTTCACTGTCTCGATGCTGATGACGTCGGGGTTGTATCTGGTTGCCGAACACATCGGCTTGTATTACCCTAACCCAGATGCTGGGCATTCGCTTCAAGGGAACTCTCTGTGTGGAGTGTCTTGATCATTGTCATCGAAAGGAAATCAACCTGACAAAATCTTGCAATAATAATTCATCAGAACGCCTACGTATCGTCTTTTCAATTGCTACTTCCCCTCATTTACGTCTTATGCAAGTTGTCGAAAAAGGGGCACTTTGCCGTCGATGCGATCGTCAATGCCAAGCCCTTTAGGCCCTCTCCTCCCCTGGCAGTGATGAAGCTTCGACCGACGACGACTGCAACCCTCCTGAACCTCCATCCATGATCCCGTCCCCCCATCCAAAAACTTGGAACTTCACCTCCTTCGCCAGCCTCACAAATTGCGGGGAACCTATATCATTGGAATGATCGTCGAGGACAACACCCAAACACCTGAGCCAAGACCGAGAGGCAAACTACCAACTATCTATCCGTCTTGCTGGAAGAGCACGTTCCGAGATGGTTGGCAGAAATCCAACAACGACATCCGGCATCGGGCTGCGTTGATTCGGCAGCCGTGTCACAAGTGTCAAAATGCCTCACATGCTGTGCGACCGACGCCAATGCACGTCGTCGTGCAGCGAAGAAGGCTGTGAGACGAATGTCGTGTTACCAAGCTAAAAAGGCTTGAATCAGGAATCCGATGTAAGAAATTGGTGGATGTGTGACAATGCGATGATTGCCCTCGACTGATCTATGCTTGTTCAGTAAGATTGCTAGTATCACGAGCATGACTGCTTCCGCCTGTCGAGAATCCCATCCTACGGCCGATACTAGCAGTAGCCTGGATGGTTGCCTACATAGCAGGAAGAGGCAGCGAGATGCACAGAGTATACAGGGCAGCCCACCATGACTGACCCCCACCGTTCGCCATCTCCAAGAGAGAGTCTCAATAAGCAAGCGGAGATCATCGGCAGTCCAACCCGAGAGCTCGAACTAGGCGACCTCGATCAAATTCAAAATGACGAGAGATGTTGATTGGGAGAGCGGAGCGGTGCGGCAGTCGCCCAAGACACAGCCGTTTGACGGTCGTGATCTTCGAGCTCTGGAACAAACCACCCAAGACCACCCCCCTGGATACGAGGACAGCTCAAGCTTTGACTCATTGGTGTCATGATAGCTCGAGCTTGACTTCCTGGCCGCTCATATGCGCGAGGAGTGCCGATGCGAATCCTGGAGATGGCTCTGGTGGGCGCCGATTTGCTGACAAGGAACACCCCATACTGGCCTCTCCATTCCCATCATGTCATAACCTACTTGGCGTTGCGATACAATTTTATGCACCACCAAGGGATGGCTCCGGCGGTGACGGTGACGACATGCTCTCCCTCAGGGGATCTCATCACTTCTTTATCTCATTACGAGAGAAAAAGCAGCTTGGGAGCCCGTAAACACGGTACGATTCTGGGGATGACGGGGAGAAGAGATATGTCCGCAGCGCGCCTCGATGGAACGGGTTAAGATTGGCACCGCGGCCAGGAACGGCAAGAGGGTAGATACGAAAGAGAAAGAGATGGCGTCTAATCGCGTTATGAGACACCCCGGAGCTCTCAGGCTGGTGGGTAAGGGACGATAGGCAAGGGGGCCGGGTCGGAACACTCGGATCTCGAGCTCAGGGGTAAAGCAAGGTGAACCTCCCCCGGTGAGTGAGGTGAGCTGTCTTGCCTATCGCCAGTTTTGGGGGACTATCAGTCTGACATATCTCAGGCTTCTTCGGGAAGCGGACGCTTGTACGGATCATACGGAACTACCAGGGCTTGTCTAGAACCTTCAGACAAGCCCAGCTCTCCCGCTTCATGGTGTTCCCAACCTCTCCCTGGAAGGCAACGAGGGTAGCGATGACCGCCATGCTCTTACACTTTTACAAAAATCAACCCTTTTATCACCGCTTTACGTCACGTTTGAAACGTATTCGGAATGTGTTCATCGCGGAACAAACAACCGATAGTTGATGGCCTTGGTGGCTCCGCGAACACCCGCCCGCGAGCTTGGGTGAGCGAGGAATGCGCATGTCTCGCAACGCGCCAATCTCCCACTACTTTTTTTTGCTTGCTCTCGGCATACATCACGCGAAGGGGAAGAGAAAAATGGTGGAAAAGATAAGAGAATGCAATACAAGAGGAATTTCTTCCCCTTGCTCTCTTTTCTCCTCTTACACCAAGGGCAGCATTTTCTCCTGCTCCAAGTATTATTATCACCAAAAGGAGAAACCAGAAAGAACATTGCCCAACATGGCGGTCAAAGTTAATATCTATTACATATCTTTGTTTGTTTTGCTACCTATGACGGTGTTGTTGATGATCAGGAACATCTTGCTGGGGTGCATTCGCCGATTCCTCGCTCGACGAAAAGCCAGGAAAGATCCCAACTACAATGCAGAAAACGACCAGAGCAACGAAAAGGACCTGGATCCCGAAGTGATCAAGGACCACGAGGCACGCGCTTTTCAGATCAAATTCCTCAAGGTGTACCTATTAGCCATGGCTGCAGACTGGCTTCAGGGGCCGTACACCTACCCCTTGTTGAAAACCGAGTTCGACTACGGGGAGCGCACAGTAGCCATGCTGTACATGACGACGTTCATCTCGGCAGCTATCTGCTCTCTTTTTGTGGGATTTCTCGCAGACAAGTTCGGCAGGCGGAAGGCCGGTTTGGCATTCTGCGTGATCCACTCACTGTCAGCGCTGACCGTCTTCGTCCCAAACATCCACGTCTTGTTCGTAGGCCAGGCGCTGGGAGGTTTGGGATTGGCAATGTTGTGGACGGTCTTTGAGAGCTGGATGGTGACGGAGTGGAACACGCGGGAGTTGGGAGATGAGAGGTTAGGGACCATGTTTGGGATTATGGTCCGGGCGAACTGCAGCGCTGCTGTGGTGGGAGGGATCTTAGGCGACTTTGTTGTGCGGACATTCAAGTCGAAGAAAGGGCCTTTTGCCGCCGGTGTGGTGGGTTTTCTGCTTTCTCTAACTGCGAGCACGAAATGATTTGCTGACATATCGAGACAGGTTTTCGAGGTCATCGCGGCAGTCATGATGATGCTGACCTGGGTAAGTCTGTTCAACCATCTCAAAAGAGAGGCGGAGTTTGACTGATGACATGAACACAGAACGAAAACTACGGCCAGCCAAAAGACACCAATACAGAAGACCGCCAGACAACCAAGCAGGCCTTGAAGCAGCTCGGCGGTAAGCTCCCATCAAGCCTCCAAAAATCTCCCTGCGTACTGACAAATTCCCAGACATCAAACTCTGGGCTCTGTCTTTCATCAGCTGCTGCTGGGAAGGCACCAACTTCCTCGTCAACTTCTTTTGGGCCGGCATCCTCCAAGACGCGCACGATATCACGATTGACAAGGGTCCCGACTACGATGATGTTCCGTATGGCCCCGTCTTTGCGGTATTCATGCTCTTCATGATCCTGGGCTCTCTTCTCTTCAGCGCTATCGTCAAGCGCACCATGGACAAAGCAACGCCACAGCCTCTCTGGAAGCGCATTGTCACTGCTCCCCAGAATCTCCTAGGCATCGTGATCTTTTTTGGCGGTGCCAGCCTGGTTCTCTGCGTGAACGTCTCCATTGAAATTGTCATCTTCATTGGTTTCTTGCTGTTCGAGTTCTGCAACGGCATTTATGTGCCCAGTGTCGCTTATCAGAGGGGCTTGATCGTCAACGAGGGCAATCGAGCAGGCTTGTATGGGCTCATGAAGCTGCCCCATTACGTGTTTGTGATTGTTGCTTTGGCTACTGCTGTTGAAGGTAAGCATATCTCCCCACCCCTCGCGACAAATGGAGCAATACTAACATCTGCTACAGACCACTCCCACCGCAAGATTGTCATCCTGGCTTGCTTCAGCGCGCTGGTGCTCGCTGCTCTGGCATCCTTCTTTGGGCTGCGGAGGTCTCCCGCGTCGTCGCAGAAAGGGGCGATCGACCTGGAACAAGTCGAAGACATCAGCGACGATGGGAGCAGCCTTGCCGACACTGTCTCGGTCACGGAGAAGAAGCTGCTGGTGAAGAGCACCACCTTCGGGAAGAACTGAACTGCTCGGTGCTTACAGAAGGCAGAAGACCGTCGGACTCTGCGGGCCCGGTGAAGCCGCCCTCACGTCGCCAAGGTTGCAGTGAAGAGGCTTTGATAGCCCAAGATACCCCTAACTCATCCCCGGCTTTTCTGAAGAAACGCTCAACCGTTTCTGGGAAAGAGAGCCACGATAATACCCTCTTACATTTCTCACATTACCTACACAAACAGAAGAAACACATATACGAAGTAACAGCAAATCATGTCTAATTCTGTCGTTGTTTGTAAAAATTGTACCATTAGATCAAACCATCAATTCCAAACCAACTTTCTCTAACCGAATCAATCGCTATAAAAAAAACCCATAAAGAACTAGCTCTTGAGAGATTTCTTCTTGGAACTTTTCCCGTTGGCAATCTCCTCTTCCTCGTCTTCCCACTCGCCATCTTCTTCCATCTTGGTATTCACCTGCTCTTCTGCGTCTCCCTGTAATCCCTCGCTGTCGAACCCGGCGTCATCTTCGTAGTCATACATATCGCTGTCGTAGTCCTCCATTTCCTCATCCGATTCCTCTTTTGACTTCTTGCCGCCAGCAGAAGCAGCTGCCTTGGCGGCCTTCTTCTTTTCCACGTTTTCTTTTTGAAGCTTTTTCCTGGCTTCCTTTTCTTTTCTTCGCTGCTCCCACTTTTGCTCCAACTCACGAATCTCGGCCTTGGATTTGTGCACGTACTCGTGCCACATGACTTTGCCCGAGCAAATCCCTTCTTCGACTTTTGTCATGCGCAGCTTCATCCTGGGACCTAGCTCGACAAGCTTTACTGCCCTGCGCTCGACGTGGTCGTTTTTCGTCGTTCCATCCTCGTCGTCACTTCCTGTCACCGCTTCCCGCGCAGCTTTCTTGTTTAGACTCTGCACCTTCTTTGCGGAAGTCTCGAGGATTTCGACTTCTGCGTCGGTTTCATACTCTGACCCGCTGGTTCCGTCCGTTTCGTACCCTGTGCCGTTCTCCCCGCCAATCATGAACTCTGAGATATCTTGGAGTTTTCCCAGGTTGGGGAGTCCACCTTTTTTGCCGGGTTTGGTTGTCCGCAACAAACGTTCGGCTGCGTTGAGTCGGCGGAGGGGTTTGGAGAGGCCCACGGCTTTGGTGGTGATTGCGTAGTGCCGGAAGTTGATGATGAATGTTCCTTCGTTTTCGGGGTCTTGTTCTCTGTTTAGGAGCAATACTCGGCGGATACTTTTCAAAGGGGTGCGCTGGGGGTTGATGGGGGGGAAGAGGGACTGGAAGGCGGTTGTGGTGAGGGATTCGAGGTGGCGGGGGACGGGGGAGTCGGAGGTTGCTGTGGGGGTTGTGAAGTTGTTCATTACTAGCTTTTCACACTGTTAGTATATATGGGGAGAGAACGGGGGGGAAGATGGGGAGAATGGGAGGGCAAAAGAGGGAGAGGAGGGAAGAGAAACGTACCAAAGGAGGAGTAATGTACTCCTTACCACCGCCCTTGGGATGCCTCTGCGCGCGCCGAACATCTTTTGTGAGGGAGTACTTCTCTACTCGGAAATGAAACGTAGGGCCCCGGGGCGCAATGGCAAGACGCATGTTGGTGTTGCCCGAATCTGATCTGGAAAACAAGAGGAGATGGCTGACGCCCAAGGGACCGCACATGGTCACGTAGTCGCGTAACCTGTTGGCTTTTCTCTCTTTGAGCCTAGAGGCGGTGCCGGGTTCCATCACTTTGCGCACGTCTGCCGCCAACTGAGAGACGGAGCTGCCGACCTCGCCGGCACCCATGCGGATCACCATGGATTTCGGGTCTTTGGGGTCGATGTGCCCATTTGTGCCGGCGGGGGTTTTGGCGGGGTTGGAGGCGCCCACGTGGGTTCTTCTCTTGGAGCGTTTTTTGGCCATTTTTGTTGTGGTTGTGGCTGTGGTTGTGGTTGTGGTTGGTAATTGGGGTGGTTGTTGATGTAAATTGAAGATTTGAAGCTTCTGCTGCTAATACATGCAGGACAAGCAGCGATTGGGATTTGGGGACTGATGCGACCGCAGCAACTGAAAATTTCGGTGGGCCCGGTGCTTATCGGGACCCACAGTCCGCGATAAGACCTGGAATTTTGGAAACTTGGGGAAGTTTGGCGGGCCATTTGTCGCATGCCATCTTTTCATGTTCGGTTTTGCAGGTTGAAGTTGATTCCTTGTTGGGTTAACTTTCGTAGCGCAATAATTTCGAACGGAGAGCCATAGAGCTCCTAGTCACCAAGTCTTTACAATGTCTACGAAACGCAGGAAAACTTCCGAGACCTCGGCCACCAAGGTCAAGTCAGTTCCCGCTCCTGCGACCAAAGCAGCACCACCAAGCAAGAAAATCGCAGAGGAGATGGAACCATCAGAAGCTCACGGGTCGGATGTCGACGAGTCGGTCACTCTCGACAATGCCTCCAATCAAGAAAACGGGGACGCAGCGCCCAAGACGTTCAAGGACCTGGTACGTCGCCCTCTTCCCAGGTCGCGATTCTTCCCCCCCAACGAACTGCTAACACACACATAACCAGGGTATCGTAGACTCCCTCGTCGAAGCATGCGAAGCGCTCGGCTTCAAGTCCCCCACCGCCATCCAAGAACAAGCGATCCCCCTCGCCCTCCAAGACCGCGACATCATCGGTATCGCCGAGACCGGTTCCGGCAAGACGGCCGCTTTTGCGCTTCCCATCCTGCAAGCTCTCCTCGACAAGCCCTCCCCGCTCTTCGCCCTCGTCCTCGCGCCCACAAGAGAACTTGCCGCCCAGATCGCCCAGCAATTCGAAGCTCTGGGGTCACTAATCAACCTGCGATGCGCCCTCCTCCTCGGTGGCCTGGACATGGCCCAGCAAGCCCTTGCCCTCTCCAAGAAACCCCACGTTATCGTCGCGACCCCCGGCCGTCTCCTCGACCATCTCGAAAAGACCAAGGGGTTTAGCTTGCGGGCGCTCCGGTTCTGCGTCATGGACGAAGCCGATCGCCTGCTCGACATGGACTTTGGCCCCATCCTCGAAAAGATCCTCAAGTTTCTCCCCCGCGAGCGCCGCACGTTCTTGTTCTCCGCGACCATGTCCAGCAAGGTCGAGTCCCTCCAGCGCGCTTCCCTCAGAGATCCCCTCAAAGTCAGCGTTTCTTCCTCAAAATACCAGACCGTTTCTACGCTGGTGTCGAACTATCTTTTTATCCCACACATGCACAAGGACACGTACCTCATTTATCTCCTCAACGAGTTCGCCGGCAAGACGGTCATCATCTTCACCCGCACCGTGCTCGAATCGCAGCGTGTGTCCATTCTCTGCCGTACCCTTGGTATGGGAGCTATCCCCCTCCACGGTGGTTTGTCGCAATCATCCCGTCTCGGTGCGCTGAACAAGTTCCGCGCTGGCTCCCGCAATATTTTGGTAGCAACCGACGTCGCCGCCCGTGGTCTCGATATCCCCAACGTTGATGCGGTTATCAACTTTGATTTGCCAGGAGATTCCAAGACATATATCCATCGTGTCGGCCGTACCGCTCGTGCCGGCAAGTCCGGTCACGCCGTGAGCTTTGTTACGCAATAGTACGTTTGTATCTCCCCCTTTTTTTCCCCCACTCCAGTTTACTAACTGTATTCAAGTGACCTCGAAATTTGGATGCGCATCGAAACCGCCCTCGGCCAGAAACTAAAAGAGTACCCTCTCGAAAAGGAAGACGTAATGGTCTTCAAGCCCCGGGTAGAGGAAGCCCAGCGCCACGCCAGAAACGAGATGAAGTCTTTGATCGACGACCGCGGCAAGAGGGGCTCTGTCCTTAAAGGCAAGGGCAAGAAGAGAGGCGCCCCTGGGTCTAGCCGTGATAACATGGATGCCGAAGAGGGTTAAACCTATCTTCCCTACATTCAATGCATGATTCAACGGCGTTCAAGTGTTTGGAGTTATATACAAAATGGTTGGCATGGTTTGTTGGGGAAAAAAAAGAGCGAGCCGGAATAAGTAGATACCATTTTTACGTGTTATGAGGGCATAGCTCTTTTGCTTTTTTTGGTAGATATCTCTCCTTTCGATATCTACACATAATTTGATTCTTGCTTTATAAACAACACTGTTTTGACTTCCATGCGAACTGCTCGTGTCTTGTGGAAGGGTTTACCTCTCAGCCAAAACCCTAGTCCAGTCAAACTTCCTCCAGCCCTTCTTAAAGCCATCCACCCGCTCATCATTCTTGTGCCATCTCCCCTGCTTCTTGATAACATCCGGCTCAGCATCCAACATGCCCCCTATAATCTCCCGAGCGAATAAATCCCCCCTAGGCCACCTCTCGCTGTTTTCGACGATATGCCCGAGCCCCCCGTCCAAGTTGAACCACACATGAAAATACGGCATTTCCTTGGCGATACTCCGTCTAAAAGCCTGTTTCCCTAGTCCTTCTCTTGCTTTCTTGCCCGTGTCAATAACCTTTTTGTGCTGCGACCACTCGTCGTCTGTAGAAAGCATAGCTTCCCGGAAAAAGGCAGGGGCGGTATCGCCCAGATCGTAAGGGATGGGCACGGCGACCAGCGCAGCGTGGAGCCTGCGCTGGGGAGCGGCGGCGTTTTCGTAGAACAAGACCTCGCGGCCTTGGTCATGGTACAGACGGGTGAGGGATTTCATAAAGTTGCGCATTTCTTCCCATTCGTCGTCGTCACACTCCAAAAGGTTGGTGCGGTGGGATAGGGGGACGATGATTGCACCTCCCTCTGCGCCGCTAAGTTCGGGGTTGGTTGGTAACGTCAAATAGGTCCTTGTACCAAGAGCGATCACAGGCGCAAGGGGGAGGTTCGCGGGGGGAGCGCGGTCTTCGTGGTAGCAGAGCGGGCAGTTGTCGAGAATACGATTGAGTTTCTTGTATTCCGTCACGGCGATGTTTTTGAGGGAAGACTCGCTCTTGTGCACCCGTTTGGCGAGCTTTTCGGCATTTTCGTCGAGGTACTCGAGGTCATTGTCGAATTTCCCATCTTTGGCGATGCGTTCGGCTAACCGTTTTCCCTCTCCGCCGGCTTGGCCGCGGGTACGGCGTTCTTCCCTCACCATGTCCTCGACCGACATGTCTTCGTTTGCTTCGACGGTGCCGCGTTCCAGGCCGCGTTTGTTGGTTATGGCTTTGACTTCTCCGCGGGAGCCGGCGAGCATTCGGGAATGGGTTGCGTCTAGCACGATGGCGTTGCTCGAGGGGATGGAAGAAGAAAAGGCTATCTGGGCGGCGTTGTATTCCTCCTCGAGACGAGGGACGTCGGGGGAGTTGCGGAGTTTGGCTTTCATTAGCTGCGCGCGGAGGCGGTTGAGGGCGGATTGGTCCATGGGCGCGGCGGGGGCGAGTTGGTCCTCCACGATGATGCCTTGTTGCGGGGAGGGGGAGCGAACCGGGGGTGGTGGTGAGGGGCGGGTCTTGGAAAGGCGCTCAGCGTAGAGGTCGCCGGTGGGTTTTTCTTTGCCGATGTAGCCCTGTCCGTAGACTTTGCGGCGGTCGACTTCGACTTTTTCCTCGCGGGCCTCGTCAAAGGCCTCGAGACTGCCGAAGCGTTCGATGGCTACGTCGTCGATGGGGCGGCTGGTTTGCTCGGAGATTGTGTAGACTGCGTTGAGCTTGGTCATGCGCCATTGGGAACCTTCGTCGCCGAAGGTGTAGTTTACTTGTCGTTGCTTGGGCGCATCGGCTTCGGGGGTGGTTGGTTGGAGTTCGCCCAGGCCGCGGTTTAGTTCACGGTGATGGAGGACTCGCGGTGGTTCTTCCTGTACGGGGGGCGGGCTTTTTCGCTTGGAACCGCGCTGGACGTAGTCGATGTCTATGGCGGACGGGGTGGTCATCCAGGAGTCGCGAACAAGCGGCGGGTCGTTGGGGGCTCTCTCTTCGTCTGGTAGTGGGAGTTTTTCTTGGGTATCTTCCTTCTTGAGGAATCTCGGATCTTCGTCGGTACGCTTCCGATCTCTATCATCATCCCTATCCCTTGATCTGTGCCGATGCCTGTGTCGGCGTTCATCGTCGTCGTCGTCGTCGTCGCGCCGCGAGCGCTTGTGTCTGTGGCCGTCATCGTCGCGATCGTCGTCTCGGGATCGGTGGTGTCTCCTTTCTTTATTCCTGTCGCCGTCTCGTTCTCTGTGTCTCTCCCCATCTTTGCGTTCGCTTCTGCCTTTGTCGTGGTCTCTGTGAGAGCGCTCTGTTGACCGTTCGCGATGGTGGTGCCTGTGTTTCCGTTCCCTGCGCTCTTCTTTCTCCTTTGCGCGCTCGCGCTCGGCTTTTGCAGCAGCGAGCTGCTTTTCGAAGTCCTCCAGGCTGTCCATTGCCAGCTGGAATCTCGGTATGCATGGGCTTTTTGTTTCTAATCCAGGCCTCGAAGAGGTTATCCTTGAAGCCGCATGAAATCAACCGTTTCGGGTCCAATCCCAATCGAGTGACGTACCTGTACTTTCAGAGCTTAAAATCAAGTGTGGACCGTGCGGTTAGTGCATTCAGCAGAACCCCACATGGCGGAAGTAGAGATCTGTGAGCTCCACTGAACTGCGCTGGAAGTCCCCTGCAGCTGGAGAAGCCTCAGAACAACTGCCAAGCCATCAATCACCTTTGAACCTGACAATCGGGGGCTCGAAATTCCGGTACCTGTTGAACTTGTAGAGATCAAAGAGATATGGGATGGACCTCGGAATAGATCCTACATCTGGGTATATAGATCTCCTCTTCGGACCCGATGCCTGTGTTGAACCATCAAGGTGCTTTCCAGAAAGTACTTGGCCCAGAATGCAGATCACGGTTATCTAGACATTCAAAGGCTCAGATTGGGCCATCCTTCAACATCACATAGATGCTTCTCTGTGGTCTGGATTTGTACATGTCAACAACCGATCTACACCTCTGTCCAGCGAAGGAAAAGGGGAGTAATCTTTGCCCAATTCTCTACCCCAAAACCCAGTCATCATCCTCAATATCACCAGACTGTCGTGGTAGCCGTATAGGTAGGTAGGTAGGTGATAATCTTGACTCAGCTTACTTGAGCACTTAGAACACCGGCCTACACTCTTCAGTTGTATCATCCACACGGGGTTTGTCCGATTTCTCCGCTTTTGCATCTGTCCATGGTAATCACTCGCTTGTTTCTTTGCTGAGGCATTCTTTTCCTTTCACGTCCATCGCGCCAAGAAAGGCATGCTTGACCAACCACACGGGAAACAATGCTATGATTTGAATGGTTTTGTCCTTCTCTTTCTTTACCTGGGGCAAGGAGCGCGATCATCGGTATTACTACCGGCTATCACACCCGCTAGGATGCAAACTACAGCCGTCTCCCCCGAGAAAGGCTGATGCGTCGTCATCTCATATTCTTTCGTCTTCCGAATTCCGAGTCTGTGTAGCCGCCGAAGTCTCGTTCTGACAGACAGAAGAGAGGAATCGGTTGCTTCCGAGGCCCGCAAAAGTCGGCCTCTCCCCTCCCGGGCAGTTGGAATTCCGGGAGGCAGGACAGTCTGGACCTACTCATATGACCAGACCATATAAGTGGCCGGACTTGCCCTGCTGCGCCTAGATTGCCACGAAACGGCTCTCCTTTCCGTTGCCATAGGTAGTCCGTAGAGTAGGTGAGTAGCTAGGCTGGCACGGCTGATAGGGCAGATCACATTCCTACTGACGTATATGTGTAACTTGACATTTTTAGGGGACTTGTATGTGTATGCAGTGTATTTGCCTTCCTAAATGATTGATGGGGGCCGAAATATCTGGATTATTTCCGATATTTCTGAATATCTGTTCGTTAGGCAGTCGTAAGCGCCCGAAGCTACCTACTTTAGAATCTCTTATTCCAGACATTGTAGATTCATTCCCGGAAAGATACGAATAGGAATGCCGGGACGGAGTCATGTTGGACGCCGGCGCAGGAGATATTTAGATAGATTGAGTGACGGACGAAAACCTCCCATCTCTATCAACCACGCGATCCATTCCTGAAAGTGGCTGGCTGCAACCTGCAAGCCTTGGTCAACCCGGTGCTTTCCTGTCTGTCTTGGGTCGCCCACCACACATACGTGGACCGTTTTTAAGTGCTGACTGGCTACTGACTGTACACACGCCTCGATTCGCCGCTGTTTCGTCCGTCCCGGTGCTGTGTGTGTTGTTCAAGGCTGTGCCTCTGGGCTGCGCGGGTTTGCGTCACATTTTGGGAGTTGGGTACCCAAAGTCGTGAATCTTGAGTCCAAAAGGAGAAAAGGAGTGGAAAAGATTGAACCAACAATATTCAAGGCAAGGAGGGCCAACAAATCAAGACGAGGAGATCAAAATAGGTATCATTTTAGTCGTTATAATTTCAGGCTTCTGGTAAAAGCCTTGTCAAGTAAAGAAACGCCCGCCTACAATGATGAAGCAGAGTTGTGATCATATGTCCGAAAAACAAAACCCAGGGTATAATCTCTGCACATTTCCTTTTTAATACCATCAACCCAGTAATCCGTGAATAGCCTCCTAGTAGTTGTAGCGCTGCCCTTGTCCATACTGACCATATTGCTGTTGCTGTTGCTGTTGCTGTTGCCGTTGCTGTTGCTGTTGTTGTTGCTGTAATTGTTGCTGTTGCAAGTGCTGCGGTGGCATCTTGGCGTAGTCGGCCGGATTGTACTGGCCATATGGTTGTTGTTGCTGAGGCGGCAGCTGCGGGAGGCGAGGGTCCGGTTTCTTCTCATCCCCATACTCCTCTGATGTCTCCCGGTGAGGCTGCAATGGCTGTGGATATGCTCCCTTTTGGTCTGGATGCGGAGAGTAGTGGCTTGATGAAGTGGAATTGGGACGGGAGTTTGTCTTCCACTGTCCCTGGCTCGGATCAACAAGAGACTCCCGATCAGGCCGAGGTGTTCCCTGTGGTGTCGGGATTGGCGATGATGACTTTGGTGTCTGATTGGTCTGCGCATTGGGTGAGGCAAAGACAAAGTCACCGGGCATCTCGACAGCAAAGTGGTTGGGAGGGTTCACCTCCATACCGGGAAGCTCTTGAGGCGCATCAGGCGCACCATGGCCGAAAGGAGGAGCCTGTTGGCTGTAGCTGCTGCTGCCGTTCTGCGATCCTGCTGTGCTGGGTCTGCCATACGCCGAATGTTGAGACTGCACACGGGGAATGTGATAGGGCATCCGAGGGGAGTGCATCTGCGGCGGTGTCCCGCCACTAATCGAAGGCGAGTAATGCAAACTCGTCGGAGAAGGCAGCGGTGACTTCATCATGGTGTTCCGGCGGTCGGCGGGATTGACTGTCTTGAGCTTTCCGTCTTCGATCATACCCTGGAGCACACCAGCATCCAGCAGTTCGGCCTTCTTGATGATACGCTGCACCATCTCCGCGCAGGCCTTCTTCATCTGGGATCTAACGTAGCTGACCATGGTGACATTGCACTTGAACTCGATATCTTCCCGGAGGTAGAGTCCATCGGAGGGCACGCCGAGAGCTTTCAGACCAATCTCGGGCTGCTCGGGTGGCTCGACACCAGGTTGATTGCCGGCAACGCGGTAAGTGCTCCGCATGTCGATGTTCATGGGAGCGTAGATGTGGGTTTGCAAGCCCCACGGCATGTCGTGGAAACATCCATTGAACTTGATAGTGGAGGACCCCATCTTTCCAATCCCGGGTACTACTTGAAGTCGCTCCGTGATCTCATACCACGTCGAGTAGTACTCATCGGTCTCGGCATTCTGAGGGGCAGCGATGGGCTTGTGGCTTATAACGAGAGGATTGAGCGTGATGACCTCGGAGTGTGAGTGCAAGATGTCGATGGCCAGCTGACGGGGAATAAAACCCGGGATGGGCGTGATCACCGTAAAGGTATCCTTCTTCCGCAACATGGCGGTGGTATTTCTTGGTTTAGGCTTGAGCTGTGATGTTACTGTATGGGGCGCCGTTTGAAGTGTCGGTTGACAAACAAGAGGCAGATAGCGTTGTGGGAAAACGCGCAACTCTAATCCTACGAGGATGATGGAAGAGAGAGAGAGACAATGCTAATATACGCCCCCGCAGTTATAAAAATAGCTGTGATCGAGGACGGAGAACAAAGAACCTGAGAATAGATGGTGGGGAGAGCGAGCGAGAGAGAGCAAAGGAGATAGATCAGCGGGTTGATCGGAGGGGAGGGAGGAGGCCTTGGGGTAAATGAATAAAACGCCCTTCGTTGTGAGTGGTCGGCCTCGAAGCTGTGCTGCTTGTTGGTTCGGCCCAAGCCCAAAGCCTGCGTCTCGCCAAGGGCCAAGGATGGCGGAAGGACAATCAACGAGCGGATGCCCTTAAAGTCGGGAGAGCGGCGATGACGTGAGACAGATGGTCGCTGATTTCCCACTGCACTCATTACCTAGCGCCTAAGTGGACATGAAGGTACATACGAATAAATGAGCCGTTGCCCCAGGGCATCTCTGTTTGCTGCTGCCTCGAGCGTTTGTGTTACGAGCAACTAGATCAACATCCATTCCTCCCATCTTGGGTGAGGGAACAGCCTCCTAGCCGGGGACCACATCAATGCCGTCCATCAGGGTCCACTGAACAAGGTCTGGATCTTCCCCCAGTTTGGATCCTACCCGAGTCCTAACGGTTTGCATGTGCGACGGTGCGCCCGGCAGGACATAAACCGCAAACACGGTACACGGCTTCAAGACTTAGCCGGATGTTGAGTTCTTGGGATAACGCTGGGTTGAGAACTTTTAATTGTCCTCTACGAAGTAACCAAAATCAACATGAGAAGGGCCATGGCGAGCTACACAGCCTCGCAGTTCGCTGAAAAAACGAACTTCCCAGAATTGGAGACAGACAGCCGTCAAAAAAGTTGGAAACGACATCAGCGTTTGAAAATGAGCCAAGCCAGCGATCTTTAGTTAGGGTCCCGAGGGCCCACCGTCCCATAGCTTCTATATTTCTACCCCACCTTGGCCTTATCGACCCCGCTATCTATTTCTCTTGCTCTTGTAAGCCATGATGCAGTCTGATATCCGCACTCATAAACTTTCGTTCCAACGTCTTGCACCAGTTCCTCCACCGGTTTTCTTACCCCAGCTATTTTTCCCTCCAAAACCGCACCGTCATCATCTAATATAACACTCGACAAAGATGGCATCAACAACTCCTGCGCAAGCAACTAGCGCGCCTGCTGCTGAGCAGTCAACCCCAGCCCCAAGTGCAGCTCAAGCAACAGCTAAACAGCCCGTCGCCATTGTTTGCGTAGGCATGGCAGGTATGTCAATCACCATCTCTATCCACGTCCTGGAAGCTTCGAGTTCTGACGATCGACTACCAATACCGCAGGGTCCGGCAAGACAACATTCATGCAGCGCATCAATGCCTACCTCCACGAGAAGAAAGATGCGCCCTACGTGATGAACCTCGACCCCGCCATCACCCACTCCCCCTTCCAAGCGAACATCGACATCCGCGACTCGGTCAACTACAAAAAGGTGATGGAAGAGTACAAGCTTGGGCCGAATGGAGGCATCATGACCTCTCTCAATCTCTTCGCGACAAAAGTCGACCAAGTAATGAACATCCTCGAGAAGCGAGCGGCACCCGACCCCGCGAACCCCGCGAAAAAGCCCATCAGCAAGATCCTCGTCGATACCCCCGGCCAGATCGAAGTCTTTGTATGGTCTGCCTCGGGCACCATCCTCCTCGAGTCCCTCGCCTCGTCGTTCCCTACGGTCATCGCCTACATCATTGATACCCCCCGTTGCGGCTCGACGTCTACATTCATGAGCAACATGCTCTACGCATGCAGTATTCTCTACAAGATGAAGCTGCCGATGATTTTGGTTTTCAACAAAGCCGACGCAAAAGATCCTTCGTTCGCCAAGGAGTGGATGACCGACTACGAAGCATTCCAGGCAGCACTTACCGAGGACGAGAATAACAATGCATTTGGCGGCGTCGAGGGTGAAGGTGGTGGCAGTGGCTACATGGGCGGTCTTATCAACAGTATGAGCCTGATGCTCGAGGAGTTTTATGCCCACCTCAGCGTGGTTGGCGTCAGCTCGCTGTACGGAACAGGCATCGACGAATTCTTCGAGGCAGTACAGGACAAGGCGGAGGAGTTCAAGAGAGACTACCAGCCTGAGCTGGACAGGCGGCGCGAGGAGAGAGAAAAGAACAAGGAGAAGCAGCGCGAGCGCGAGTTGGCCAAGATGATGAACAGCATGAACATGGGCGAGGGTGGCCCTTCTACCAGTGCATTTGCTGACATCAAGGCCGACGATGATGATGAGCCCGCGCCAATCCTCAGCTCCGACGAGGATGATGACGACGATGACATTGACGAAGATGATCGCGAGGGGCTCCAGGCCCGGTACGAGGCTGCGATGGAGGCACAAGCAGACTCGGTTACAGCTGATGCCAGTTTCGCCAAGTACATTCACACGCAACAGCGATAAGGTTGTTGAGTTTCGGATGAAAATGGCGTTGTAAGAGTTTTTTTGGTGAAGGTAGGTATCTCCATTGGCCGTGTTCGGTTCCGGTTACTGTCAGTTGTTGCAACCAGCTGGAAGTATTGAAGGGACCAAAAGTGTGCGGATTGTTGGAGCCATTGCATTCGATAAAATAGGGAGGTTGGTATTTCGTTATATTCCCTGGCACGAAGCCTGGGCCTATCAGCATTAACAGGCGTTTTATCGGGTATGATACCAATATGTTGGGTATACAGGAGAAGCCAGCGGTTTATGGCAGAGAAAAAATTTCATGACAGTTATAACCATGTTCCCGTGATTTCCCAAAACGCCAGTGACTCGATAGTAACAGAAAGTTTCCTATGATCCAGTCAAGCCTCTCCTGCCAGCCCGTAACGGCGATTCATCGCTTCTCCTTGAGCGACCGTTTTCCTCGCTACGATAACGCCTGACCCTACTCCATCTAATGCTGTGTTGTTGATGTCCTTCTCATTCGTTTCGCCGATTCCGTTTTGACTGTCTATCGGGCCTCGAACTGAACCATTCTGTAATAGCAAAACAGTTAGCATCATCGACCAACAAACCGGCGACGACAGAAAAGCAAACGCCCTTTACCTCTTGGTCCGTTCCTTGTACAGCACGCGCGCGCCGCACTTTTGGCAGCGAATGGGCGCGCCCTTCTCGAGGGGCACGCGCACCGCGCAGTCGCCGCACATGTAGTGCATCACGGCTCCCGAGCCGCCGCCGCCGCCGCTGTTCTCGTACTCGCGACCGCTCTGGCCGTAGGATTCGCCTTGTCCGGACATTCTTCTTTTCTTCTCTGTTGTTTCGGTATTGAAGATCGAGTTGCGGCGAGTAAGTGGTTGTGGTGCTGGTGAGATTCTTTGATGAATAATAATTGCGAAATGCGAATGGATTTGGATGGACTAGGATTAAGACAATCGCGGCAGGCAGGCAGAAAAAAGGCGGAGGCAAATGGCAGAACTTTTGCGCAAAAGTTACCGCGAAACTTCCAACAAGAAAGTGGGGGTCACGTGGTGTGCAGCCTGTCGCAAAAAAAGAGACAGGGGTCGTCCCCGCGACAGCGGTGGTGTCAGATGCCAGGGTGCCCTTGCCCGTGACAGCAAGTTCAATCAATTCGGGAATTGGCATCCGGGGTGCTCGCTCGTTTTTGGGGGGTCCCGTCGTGGGTGTGAGGACTGAGGAGCTTTCCTTCCGTCGTCGGGTTACCCCACGTTCTCAACCTTTTCCCTCTCCATTATCTTTATTCTGCGTTCCATATTTTGAATATCATTATTTTGTAGCTTGGATACACTTGGATGTTTACATCGCCTCACGACATGGGCGAACAACCAAAACCCCCCTCCCCCTCCACTCTCCCGGTCCCCTCCCCAACAACCTTCGACACTTCCTCTCCCATCTCCCACGACGCATCATGCCCATTCTGCACCATATCAAAAGTCTACCTACCCTACGACCCATCTTCCCCTCCAGCGCCCTCCTCAAAATCTGTCTCACCAGAACTGACCTTCCCGAACCCATCGACATTTATTCTGCTTTCAACACCCCTCTTAACCGCCTTCCTGGACATCATGCCCCTCTCCCCGGGGCATCTCCTGCTCTGCCCACGCGCGCACCGGCCAAAACTCACAGACGTCACCCCCGATGAGGCTGCTGAGCTAGGGAAATACGTACGCATCCTCTCGGCAGCGGTGTCGAAAGCGACGGGGATACAAGACTGGAATGTCGTACAAAACAACGGGGCCGCGGCGGCGCAGGTGGTTCCGCATTGTCATTTTCATATTATTCCGCGCCCGGAACTGCGCGATAAGAGGGCTGAGAGGTTTACTAGTACCATGTTTGGGCGCGGGCAAAGGGACGAGTTGGACGATGAAGAGGGGGAGAAACTGGCGGGGGAGATACGGGCTGCGATTGCTGAGGTTTTGCTTGAAGATGCTGAGAAGGCAAAGTTATAGCAGCGGTGTCTGGAGATTTACGATGAGATCACTGGATGTCTTTATGTGGGTGAGAGTCCTACGGATGGCCACTCACCGACAACACGATAAGGGGCAGCGGATGGTCAGAATGATTGATGATTGACGGTGCGTACGATTGCTCCCCTTTCATTAGGGTGCTTTTGTCCCAACTCTATCAAGTCTCAGATTACGCCGTCCAAAATCCCATCCTTCAGTACCAAATCTACTCGTCATCGCCAAAGAAGACCTTGACACCCTCCGGCAGCCAGTCATCGCCGCACACCTTGAAGCGGTCAGGGATGGCATCGATCTTGGCGACCTCCTCATCCGTCAGGCCCCAGCCGTCGAGGTCAAAGTTGGCCTTGACACGAGACTCGGTAACGGACTTTGGCAGGACGCTCCAGCCCTTCTGAAGACCCCAAGCAAGAAGGACCTGCTGAGGAGAGCGGCCCTTGGCCTCGGCAATCGACTTGATGGTCTCGTTGCTGTACAGGGGCGAATCACTGCTACCGAGCGGGGAGTAGCCGGAGGAGTGGATGCCCTTGGACTTGTTGTACGCAATCAGCTTGGGGGACGGGTTGCCGGGGTGAAGCTCAATCTGGTTCACAGCTGGGACGACCTATTTGACACCCAAGTCAGTCTCTTGTCATCTCACACCAGACACGCTTGCGTAAAAAAACATACCTTGCAGCTAGGATCATTCAACAACCTCTCCAGGTTCTTGATACCGAAATTGCTCACACCAATGTTCTTGACCTTGCCGGTGCCCACGAGCTTCTGCATCTCGCGCCAGGTATCGACAAAGTCCCAGTCGGGGTAGTGCTTCTTGAGATCGTTGGGGTCCGTGGACGAGGGCCAGTGCATGAGATACAAATCGACATAGCTCGTCCCCAGGTTCTCAAGGGACTTGGCAATGCCCTCTTGCACGCGCTTGTGCCAGGGGTTGTCGAGCTTGGTGGTGAGCCAGATCTCCTCGCGGGGGACGCCCGACGCGCGGATGCCCTGGCCGACTTCCTTCTCGTTGCCGTAGGCGAAAGCCGTGTCGATGTGGCGGTACCCCGCGCGCAGGGCGGCCTCGACGGCCTTTTCAACCTCGCCGGGCTTGGACTGCCATGTCCCGAGGCCGATGGCGGGGATCTCGTCGCCCGTGTTGAGCTTGTAGGTCTTCCTGTTGGTGTGGTGTAAGTACACCTACTGTATCTACACAGAGGGAGGGGGGGAGAAGAAGAAGTACTTGGTATTCTGAATGTTGGCCATGGTAGCGGTGTTACTGAACTGCCTTCTTGCGAAAACGCTTGGAGAATACGAGACAAAGTTGGATGTCACTAGAGAAGAAAGCGAACGTCTTGTTGGAGAGTTGGTGTATCGTAGATACTTGTAGCAAGAAGTCATGACCTTGTCTGATCTGATGTTTTTAAGGGGGGACCAAGCGAGTAAGGGGGGGGGTTCAAAAGAGGGGGAACAAGAGGGGCAAAAAGCTTCTACAAGATTCTCTTTGCTCTATTTGCGCACCAGTAGCAGACGGTGTTAGACAGGTATAGCTGCTAGTTGCTGTGGGTTTCCCTGGTTATGACGTTATCGAGAACCCCTCTGTGGCCCCCGCAGACGTACAAACGCGCGGGGTGATCGATCCACCGCTGCAGGATCACACAACCTGGAAGCAAAAGACACCTCCCCCGGGGGAAACCGTCCGAGCCCAGGGAACTTTGGGATTGTACAGGAATATTGGCTTGGCTGCAGTAAGGACATGCATGAGATATATGCAAGGCACGATCTCAGATATATTGTTTTGCGATCATCTGTCTCGGTGATTATGAAATTGTGTGGTCCCTAGCAGGAAAAGCTGTACTGTCAGCTCTAGAGGTATCAAGACTCAAGAAAATCCGCCAGTCAATCAGTTTTAATTAAGAAGTAAATCGCTGCAACTAAACATAGCCTGGAGCCAAAAAGTCAAACCCCTCTTATCTCTTGTCAAAAATGTTTCAGAAAACCCGTCTACACTAGCCGTCTGTACCGCTGCTTCTAAAAGTCGCACAGAGCGCAGCATAATGGTGCGTCAAGTCCAGCACGTTTTGCGGCAAGTTGGTCGCCTGGATAATACTCCTAATCTTCACGGCGCCCTCATCCTCGATCAAAATCCGGACCGTGTGCAAAAGCTCAGGGGAAAACTCGCTGTACCACCGGTACTGCCACGTAACCAGCCGAATCGTTGCGCCCACGGCGTCTCTGGTGACTTTGGTTTTCTCGAAAACCTTCAGAATACCCGCCAGAGCTTTAGGAGAGAACCGTTGAGACAAACAAGCGCGGTAGGCCTCAACGGCCTCATCTTGGTGCTGCAGGCGCTCGGCGAGGCTGCCGAGGATCTCCCACTCTTCGGAGGATTTCTTGTACTGCATGCTCTGGGCGCGGTACTGGGCCATTTGCGTGCGCCATATTGTGTACACGCGGAGGTCTTCGTAGAGGACCATGAATAGACTGTCGAGCCAGCGTTCACATAGGCGCTTGTTGTTGAGGCGGGAATGGTCTTCGTTTGGACTCTGATAAGGGGTTAGCGTTGAGAACAGGATGGGCATCGCAGCGTAGGATCATGGAACTTACGTTTTCCTCGGCCTTCTTGACTTCCTCCGGGTCAATAGCACTGGGAGGTCTCTCGATATCCTCGGGCTTTCCGTTGACGGTCAGGTTTTGTGCTGAGGCTTCACCGTCGGCTTCTTTTTCAGCCTTCTTCTCGCCTTCCTCGTTGTCTTCCACCTCAGACGCCTCGCCGTTGGGCGTTGGGACGCGGAGGGCGTCGGTGCTGGCGTTGCGGTTTGCGGGGTAGCTGTGCTCCTGTTTCTCACGGTACTCGTCTTCCATGACGAAGACGTTGCTCCTGATCTTGAGTAGTTGGTCCCAGCCGATCTTTGCCGTCATCTCGGTCAGAATGCTGTACGCTTGCTTAAAGGTACCGCGATATGTGGCCGCGCGAAGACCCAAGAGGCTTTGGTCAACCTGCTCCGAATAGCGGGAATCGGGTTCGCTATCGATCTCGTCTAACCTGGTCTCGGGGAGTGTCGGAAGCAGATATTCCTTCGGCTCGGGCATGACCGGTGCGTCCTTATCTTGGTAGGTGAACATGGGACACGAGTTGAGGGTGGTGAGTGCATTCTCCCAATCCTCCATGGCCACGTAGACCTGGGCTAACCTCGCCCAGGTACCGAACTCGCTAGGTGCTGCAATTGTGCTGCGGTCGGCGCAGCCAAGAGCCATCCGTAGTCGTTCTTCCTTTTGCTCAGGAGTAGAAGCCGTTTGGGCCTTCTTGAGTAGAAATTCGGCCTGTGTATCGAGCATAACGTAGTCCATGGGCAGTTCCTTGATGGCTTCATACAACACGCGGATGCCCTGTACTTCCTCGTTGCCCATGAACAGGACCTTGGCCAACAAAGAAGCCACTTCGACATTTTGGGTGCGTAGCTTTTCGAACAGGTTGATGCCCGAGGCGTAACGGCCAGTCGTGTGGAAGTATTTGATCAGACCGGTGGTGAGATGGTTGGAGACGACGTTGGGAACCTGTACGACAGAGTCGGAACCAAGTTGCCAGCCTAAATGTCATCAATCAGTATGTATTTCCCACTCAATTCATGAAATTGTTCGCACCTCGGAAGAAGAGCTGCTCGGCAGCGCTGAGGAACCGGTGTTCAGTCTCTGTATTAGTGACGGGGTTGAATCGTCGGACGCCAATAATCTTTCGGATGGTCTCGCCCGTTCCATCGTCTGCGTACGAGTATGCGCGTAAAACGCTGCAGAGGTATGTTTCCAGCCAGAGTTCGTCGGTCGCCTTCCGCTTCTCTCCCCGCTCGTCGATGCAGTAGCTTTCTACGGATCCGGGAAAGGGGGCATGCACGCGCATGTCGACTCGAGAAAAGGCATTGTAGCAACTGTTGGTTTTGTTAGGGCTGTGTCTGCGGCACTCGTGAGGTGGGACGGAAGAGGTACCAGTAGGTGCCCTCGAGGGTCTTGGTGGTCGCAGAAGGGCCAAACTCCTTGTACGCAAGCGTGTTGATGTAGGCCGCAAGACTCGCACTAGATGATGCGTCTACACCAGTGACATGGTGGTAGATTCCGAGCTGCTTGTGATTGTTAGTCCCTTGAGATTGAGGCCTCAAAGTGGTTGGTAGTGGATGCGAACCTGTTTGCCCTGTTGTTTCAGGGGTTGCTTGACCAGATGGACGAGATCTGGTGGTCCAAGTTCGCGCAGGGTGATCAGGGACTCGGTACGGGCCTCAATCGCCTCATGCAGTGACTCCTCGGTGAGTCTATTGGAACCCGGTTAGCAGACCAGAGGGTGTTGCTGTGAGGGGCAGAGGGGGTTACGAACTCGGGGACTGCTGGCGCAACCATCGCGACAACAGATTGCCCACTGTCGGAGGCGGCGGCAGTGGTGGAGGAGTTGCTGCGTGGAGGTAGGACGAATCTTGGAACGAATCGCTCAACCTTGTAACTTCAACTGGAAGATAATACCAGCGCTGCCGAGCTCTCTCGGTAGAGAGGAATATCGCGACGTTCCTACCCGTCCTGTGATGGTGTTGGTTGTAGGTAGAGCTTCCCACTGCGTGGCCCAACCAAAATGCCCACCAACGTCTCCTGTCAGAGCAGCTACAGCCTGGTACAGCTCCTGGTAAGCTGGTGGCTACAGGGACCGTGCACGGTCCCCATTTGAAGCCTGTCGAATTGTGTGCCAGGGGTGTGATCTTGATCCACCATATCGCATGCCATTCGAGATGCAGACAGTGCATTGTACCAGATATGTACAACCGAGCACATGGAAAGGAGTTGATGGGATGGACTTTTGGACCAGAGAACACCCAGATTCAGATGCATAGAACGCCTCAATCATATCTAATCTTTCTCATCGAGCTACATGTGCAGCCGATCATCCGTAGCGGACTGTTCCTATAAAAGACCCCCCGCCCCCAGTACGATTACTTCCTTGACTGCTTCAGTACCTTAATTGTACAGTGTTGCACGCATGACCGACCCTGTCTTACGTAGAAGCAAGGATTTATTAGCCAGGTACGTAAGTCGCCAGCCCTGTCGCGTCTCATCCCCAATTTCCATTGACGGCTCGCGAAAGTGAGTTTGGGGAAAAAAGACAACGGCGCCGCGGACGTGAAAAAACGGCCGGCAGCGAGCTTTGCACAGAGCCTGGATTGACAGTATTCAGCAATGTACCGTACATAAAACGAATAGACTAATTTGATTGTCCTCGATTCGTTATCATTAATTATCTTCTCCCAAATCCCGGGTTCAACGCCATCCAGCTTTCTCCAACTTGCTATCTATATTCTTTTCGCACCTTTACATGATCTGCTCAGGATAGCATCCTCGGTTTCAAGATGGTTAGTCCCTCTTTCTTCTCTTTTCCTTTGACTCTGGACAGTCTGTACTTTGAACTTGAAGATAACTAACCAGAGACCCGTAGCCCGCCTTCACGGCCATCAACGTCGAGGCTGAGGAGATCGTTGACGAGGAGGTCGATACCACCAGAGACCTCCAGGTCGAAGAGTCTCTCAAACTTTTCCAGAATGCCCTAAAACTCCATGCCCAAGGGCCACGGTTCTTTGACGAAGCCGCCGATGCCTACGATGTCCTCTTCAAGTCCGAAATCTTCCAATACCCCGAGGCGAAGACCGAGTACGAGCGAAATGAGGCGGGTCAGAACGGGGCTCTTCCCATTGAACCTGCATATGCGACGGTTCTCGATGTGGCGGGCACAAATAATGATGGCACCGCCAGCAGCAGTCTACCCCAGGCATACTATCTATCCTACAAAAACCATGGCCAGTTCATTGTGGACCGAATAAAACAAAAGGTGCGGAAAGCGAAGGCGGCCAAAGAAGCGACTTTGGCGAACCCAGAAGTTCTTGAACAAGGCAGGCTCGCATTAGAAGACTTTGGGGCGGCGCTCGACCGGGACCCGTCCGATGCGGAATTGTGGAGGAAGACTGCTCGTATCGGAGCATTCTTGAAGAGCGCCAGGATAAATCGGTATAGCTTGGAGGCAGCGATCGAGTTGGACGATGACCCGGCGGTGGACGAGGTGGACCCCCCAACCCTCGCCGAGGGCCTCGCGGGAGAGCAGCTCAAGGAACAACTGGAGGTCTTGGGGGATGAAACGGCGCTGGACCATCCGATAATGAAGCCGTTCGTTGATAGAGGCGTGCCGTTTTACCTGGAGAAATTCGTCGACCCAATACCGTTCCTCCCAAATCCAACAAAGTCCCTGGAGACTGCGCGAGCGACTATTACCAAGGGACCAAGGCCACGGCTCATAATACCCGTCTCAGCATTATCATGGACAGAGCTTGGTTTGGCCATAGTCAATTTCGTTAACCAAGAAGGGCTTACGGGTCAAGGTGTTTTCATCGAGACACCCGAGGGGGACTATGAGGAGGATGTACAGATGGAGATTGACATGCAGCTGTTACCTCTGACATCATCGTCACCCGTTACTGAAAAGACTTCCGTGCCGGTGAAAGAGGAAGAAGTATCCTCGGCACAGCAAACTGGAGAGGGCGAGGAGCAACAGGCTGCGGGAGCGGACAAGCCTCCTGTGAAGGAGGTCAAGGAGCGCTCTTTACCGTCTAGAAAGCGGTCACAGTCAACAGCCGGAATACCCGACCCGCCGGAAGAAGAAACGGCCGAGTTCAAGCGAAGTAAGCGGACAAGACGCCGTGACACTGCGGCGGAAGAAGCGCTGGATCCTACCAGGCTGCTCCTAACTCAGCTCCAGCCACTGCAAGCTGCCGACCAGAGTTTGTTCCAAACTACCAAAAACCTCCTCGAAAATCTAGGGGTGACGGACCGGGTGACACTCGAGAGAATAGCCGAAGTCCTTGACTCGTGTGCTTCAGACGATCGGACAAAAAAGATAAAAAATCCAGCTACGATTGACTTGCGAGACTCGATTCTCAAGTTCGATGAAGATACCGCCTCAATTCTCTTAAGCAAGCGGGAGCGTCCGCAACTCAGTCTCTCTACGTTTCTGGAACACACCAAATCAGGGTCGCAACGAACAATCGAGCCGCTCGTATTCGACGACTCTCGCGGGTTGAGGCGCTTCGTGGAGAAAGTGAATGACGGTTGGTACACCATCCATGATGTCGTTTATGAATACATCAAAATTCTGGCACCAAGCTATAGCAAGTCGAAGTGGTCGGAATCGACCAAGACAGCATTAGTGCAAGTCGTCAGCCATCTGGATGGGACGCTCTATGAACGGGTCACGTATGAATTCGATCTATGCCGGGAAGCCCAAAACGAAAAGATCTACGGCGAGCTTGCCGGTCTTGTCCAGATGCTCTTCGAACTCCAACTCGATGTCTTTGAGAGAATCACGAACGCTAACAGTGTCGTGGACGAGGCCGCGAGAGCAGAGGCACAGAGGCGCGTGGACAGATGGATGAATCTGGCGACCGACGTTATTCGGCAACGCGATCCCCAAGCAAACACGGAGCTCGCTCTGCGCTTTCTGTGGGCCGGAGTGTACTCGACCACCTTGGCAAAGGATACGTCTAGGGACCATATTCTCAACTGTTGGCACAGTTTGCGCGATCATCTTGCTCTCTGTTCTGAAGTTGACATCAGTCTTCCCAACAACGCTGTCATTCCGGAAATCTCAGTGGCCGCAGCCGAGCGCGAAACCTCCAAGCTTACAACACTGGATTTCTTTTTGGGCCTTTTCCAAGAAGACATGGGCGAGCCCACTTCCGTGATAGACAGTTTGGAACCGGTGCTGAATCCAGAGAACGTCTATGTCTCTGTGCCCGTTGCGTCTGATCCCAACGGGGACACCTCCAAACCAAAGCATAGCAAACTACCCATCGCTGAATGTGCAAACCAGCGACTGATGGACCTCTGGAAGTTCCTCAGAAACAGCAGCACCGAGCTTCGGTTGAAGCTCTGGTCGAGGCTCGGTGAGGCATACGGCAAGATTGAATACACGACCAAACAGTTCTCGTGTTTCTTACGGAGCATCGAAACCATTATGACCGACTTTGAGAGCGGCCAGTACATCGAGACGCCCCCTGAGGCCAGAAAAGGCTTATTCATGAGCATGCTGAAGTCTCTTGATGATCTCATCATACAGTCTTTGTATCTGGCTCTTAACGATAACAGCGCATTTGACATAATAGATGAAGATCATCTGAGGTCGGCTCTCTCTGCACTTGCGAAAGTCAACTGTCTTCTACATGTAGCGGCTATGTACGAAGACGAGACTCGGATCGGTATCACACCAGCTCCTTCAAGTAGTTCGACCCTGAGATCCTACCTGAATAAGCTCCAGGAGATGCAGGTGCGGACTTGGTCTCTCCAGTACACCATGATCAAGGTTGGCATCAACCAGCACCCTGATGTCTTCCCAGACCACGAAAACGACCTGACCGAGTACTTGGCTGCAGTTCACAAGGTTCTTGGTCTGCGCAAGTGCTGCAATGCTTCCTTGAAGATCTTCCTGAAGATGATGAGGGTGGAACTGCTCAAGCAAAAGAACATCGAGAACTGGGAGGATCATTTGGGTCAGGTCTTATATGACTTGCATGGCTTGAAGCTCGGTGTCGGCGTCTGGGAGGTTGAGGAGCATGGCTGCGAGCCCGAGAACCTGGAGAAGCGCCAGGCACTGCAGCTTGTGGAAAAGATCACCATTCTCGCGAATCGGATGTCGATGAAGGATCTGCTCAAGTCGGACCTCAAGACCACGATTGAGCGGATGCAGCAGGCCATCGGGTCGACGAAGTCTAACCCTCAGATGACACACAACCTGCGCAACTACTCTGAATATCTCAAAACACCCATCCACCCCTTACATCTTTACCAAGCCCTCACTGGTAATATTGAATTGGACGCAGTTACGATCCATACGCAGGAGAGCGCACCGGCCAAACATGGCTGGTTCTATCTGTTGGGCCTACTTGCTCTCTCCAAGTTCAAGGGCGTCGAACTCACCCGACGGCAGACACCTGGCGCTACTGACGACCTGCGTATCGGAGCCACCTTCCTTCGTCTTCAGTTGCAGTTTACTCCTGACCGCTGGGATGCGTGGCACCGTCTGGCTGAGTGTTTCGACTATGAACTGGACGAGGCGGTTCTCTGGAGTGCCGACCGGATGAACAAGGACCGGCAGGAGCTGGTTAGGTTCCAGCGAAGCTCGATCCATGCCTACACCATGGCGCTGTCACACTCGTATGCTTTTGGGACTGATCCCGCTGCCCATGACGATGAAGAAGACGATATGGAGGCACTTTACGACATGTACCAGGGCTTCGGCATGCGCATGTATGCGTCAAGCCGCGAGCCCTTCGCGATGGAACCGTTCCGGCACACGGAGTTGGAGCGCTGGTTTATCTCCTCGGAGTACGGTGACGTCTTCACGGGCATTCTTCACAGTCAAATGACCGACTACCAAGTCTGGAAGTTTGCAGGATACCTTTTCCGGAAGGCCATGGCGGGCAAGCCAAAGGACTGGAAGAACCCATACATGGTGGCAAAGTGCCTGTGGAAGATGTACCAAAAGAACCCTGAAGACCTCGACGAAAAGAGCCGCAAGAGCCGCCCTACCGTCGAGAAAATTATCGATGCGCTCGAAAAGACGGTCAAGGTTGTTTCTGCGCTGCCGAAGCCTCGCAGCGGCCAGGACCCAATTCTTGAGCCACACTACAAGATCGTCTCGGTCGTCAACAAGCTCGTTACGCGGGGTGATCTTTCCGCCCAGGTCGGCGCACATATTCTCCAGCGTCAACCCTACGCCATTGACCGCGGGAAGGAAATCACGATTGAAAATCCCGGTGAATGGCAACCCTACGTAATCCGGTGCCTGAAGTACTTGCGCGATAAAGATAAGTCCAACTGGCAGCATCGTATCATAATGAGACACGCGCGCATCCTGTTTGACGAAGAGACAGAAGAGGGCGGTGCCGATGTCGAGACTGGAGACATCGATGCGGCTAAGGCTGCGTTTGGCGTGTTGCGGGAGAACATGTTCACCAAGACCATGGTGATGAACGTGTGGAAGTGTGATGCTGAGCGTCCTGGACGTCACTACGTCTACACGTGGCGGTACATCCGCTATGTGGTCCGGCTGCTGGCTGTTATGAACGACCGGGCCAACCTCGATGCGGTCCTGCGCCGGATTCGCAAGAAGAGCGCCGAGTTCTACCATTTCAACGACCTGTGGCAGTATTGCGTCGTCACATACGTCAAGCTCATCCGGAAAGCGTTCAGTGTTCCCCTGACGGAGGAGGATACCTTTAAGGGACTAACGCCGGAGGACTTTGACGTTGTGGGAGAGAAAGTCAACGAGTGGGCGGTTACGCCTGCGGCTGCTGACCATGGGGCACTTAACGCTATGAAGGAGGCTGTTGAACTCAAAAAGTTGAACGCGAATCTTATGAAAGCAGGACCGATCGATGATCTTATCACTGATTGCTACTCGGCTATTTACCTCGACATCAAGCCTGACTTGCCCAAGCCAGAACCGGCATCCAGCAATCCCGACAACAAGGACGAGGGGGCAAAGCCGGACGACATGGCCACTGAACTCAAGAGCAAACTCCTCCATAACCTGGTGGTTCAAGACAGGGAACCCATCGTGCTCGGCTCTCTCCGCGCAGGCTCAGAGCAACCTGACAGGTCCGAGAAGGTGTCAGTGGCTGGCGAGGCAGTACCCCGCGCTCACCGCATGGGTGTCCGACGCCCTAATATCCTCCGCAAAGCAGACGACGCCGTGCAAGCCATCCTCCGCGCAGCCGAAGCACCCAAGTCCGCCGGTGCTAATGGCACGACTAGATCGCGTGCATCATTCTCCAGCGCCCGTGCCGGACGTGGTGCAAGAGAGGAAGGGGACAGCACGGATGAAGAAGGGTCTCAACACGGTGACGACGCCGGGGAAGACGTGGAGATGAAGGATGCGGGTGACTTACTTACCGCCAAGAACGTTGCAGCCAGTGACGCCTCGAGTCCACCTAGGAGCTTCCACGACGATGCCGATGACGAGAGTGATCTCAGCGACGTCCCCGCCGATTATGAAATTGATGCGCCGCCTTCTTTGCTTTTCCCTAATTTGCGGAGGAGCGTGGATGCGGCTACGGCGGGTGGGACGGGGAATAATAGTGGGCGGGAGAGCTCGGCTGAGACGGAGGAGGAGATGGAGGAGGAGGGTGGGGATGAAGAGGATGAGGAGACGGGGGTCGTGGCCGATGTTTCCGTTCAGAGCGTGTTACCGGCTGAGGAACAAAATGACCCGGGGGAGACGGTGGGGGAGGAAGATGATGAAGAGACGGAAGAGGAGGAGGAGGAGGAGGAGGAGGAGGAGGAAGAAGAGGAAGGGGATAGTAGGCTCGAGGGGGTAGAGCAAGAAGGGGATGTGGAGATGGTCGATGCGGGGGCGGTTGATACTGCTGCTGAGGAGGACGATGAAGAAGGAGAGGAAGTGGGAGAGGAAGATCAGGAGGAGGAGGAGGGTGAAGAGGGGGAGGAGGAAGAGGAGGAGGAGGAGGAAGGGGAGGAGGAGGCTGAGGAGGTTGATGAAGCTACGGAAGTTGAGGAGGGGGATGAGGGTGAGGAAGGGACGGAAGCTGACGAGGCCGAAGAGGGGGATGAAGCTGAGGAAGCGGATGAAGATGAGGAGGATGAAGAAGGGGACGAGGAAGCTGAGGAGATTGCGGAGGAGGAGTAGTCGATATACTTTTCCCATATATTTTACTGGGTTATCTTCGGTTGGGAAGAGGATGGTAAACAATGCTTATCGCGGCACATTTATGGGGTTTAGTCTTTTAGAACCTGGACATCACTATGGGTTTGGTTTGGTAGAGTCCTTATAAAATCTGGCTTCAGAGGCATCATCAGCAAAAGAAGGCCTCGATTTGAGGATCGTTGTGGGTTGTCATGGGTGTTTTGAGGTTTTCTTGGGCAGTTCAACTTTCCAGAACCAGGCAAACAAATTAAGCTATCAAGAGACTGAGACTTCCAAACGATGACCGCAATGAGATTGAAACATGCCGCCGGATGTCTCACTCCTGACAGTTTCTCCTTTCCTTGTCGACGTCTTCACATCATGCAGGGCCTCCTTTCAGTTCCCGGTTGACTCAACTGCCCGAAACGTTGACCAGCAGCTGTCAGCGCGGGCTGGCTCCATGACACGCGCTGAAGCTACCCCTGTCCCCGTCCTGCTTCAGGCGCTTGGCTCTCAAGCTCAACGTTTCAGTGGACCGTGGGGTGTTCCCGCCAGGCGGAACAGCCCGGTTTGCTGCCCCACCTGCCCCGCACAATGACCTCTTGTTCGTGCAACCCCACCACTAGAAGCCTTGCTGTCTCGCTGATGCCTTGTGATCCCAGGTGGTTACCTCCATTGATGACCGGGGAACGAACTCTTCCACTTTACCTTAACCTTATAACCTACCACTGAGAGAAACAACTACATATACCTCTCCCACACTTCCTCACAAAACTTATCGAACACTTTTCTCTTATTGAATCATCATCAAGCACCCGGTGTATCTGTTCGCGTTTGTAGCATTGAGCTATTCGCATCTATAAACGGTAGCTAGCAGCTCCCCGCAATCGGTTGCCCGTTGATCAAGCATTGCCTAACGCACTCCATTTCTTAGGCATTTGCTCGATCTTCTATCTACCCTACAGCTACTCGTATTCCCGCAATCAATCCTGGTGTTTGCACCCATCAAACCGACAAGATGGCGTCCCAGAAGCGCATCGCCAAAGTACGTACCCCCCCTTCTCCCGTCCTCCCTCCTCCCAACTAACTCTCCCTTCAAGGAACTCACAGACGTGACATCCAACCCGCCCGCAGGAATGACCATTTCTCTCCCCGACGACTCCGACATCCACAAATGGCACGTAACCATGGACGGCCCCTCCGAAACCCCCTACGCCGGCGGGCACTTCGGTTTAATCGTCCGGTTACCGGCCGAGTACCCGTTCAAAGGCCCGGAAATCACATTTGCCACGCGCATCTACCACCCCAACGTGACGAACGACAGCGAAGGGAGCATCTGCTTGGGCCCCCTCAAGCCGGGCAACTGGAAACCCGTCACGCGTCTCAAGAGTATTCTGGAGGCGATCCGACAGCTCCTCATCGAGCCGCAGCCGGACGACCCGCTTGAACCAAGAATTGCGGACCAGTACAAGAATGATAGAAGGGATTTTGAGAAAACGGCACGGAGCTACGTGGCGCAGTATGCCAAGGGTGCTGTCAAGTTTTCGGACGCAACAGGGACAGAAGAGACGACAACTAAGAGATCGGAGCCGGAACAGCCGAGGCGGATGATGGGTCAGGAGTAGAGGTCGGACCTTCTGGCGCCGCGTATATTGAGACCGAAGACTGTCGGTCCTGAGCAAGGGTTGGACCGGCGGCCGCAGCCGAGGCAGCGGAGACGGACGACAGGAAGTCCTGAGCGGTTTTGGGAGCCGGGTCGGATTCCGCGGTTTGGGCGGAGACGGTGGGGGCCGATTTTTCACCCAGAGCCGGGGCAGGAGCCAAGGCGGCGGAGTTGGACAGCAAGTCCTGAGCAGATGCTGGACCCGGGAGTCGATTGAGCGGAGGCGGAGTCCGGATGAGTAGTGGCTTGGGAAAGGGGATCGAGAAAGGTTTTGGCTGGAAGAGTTGATGGCGGGGTTGATGTTTACATGGTTTATGCGTGAGGGGTAAAGGTTTCTATTATTATGAACATGGAGTGCAGGGATTTTTAGGACCAGAGAAGCCTTTTTTTTTTTTTTTTCCCTAAAGGAAGAGGTCAGCGTTTTACAGCAGTATTTGCATTTTCAGAAAGAGAAATTCTCCTTTGCACCTTATGAATCATCTCTACGTACGACCTTGGCCTGTGATCTTTTCCGATGAATGCCTGCTAGGTAACTCGGTCCTCCGCGTATTCGAATAATGCAAAGAGGCTAGATGGGGATGGGTGTTAAACAGGGGCATCAATACAAGTATGTATGTTTGCTGATATCAGGGTGAAAGGAAGAAGGAGGTCTTTTTCGAGCGATATATACAAAGTCGTATCATAGGTCTTCTTCTCTCTTTCTTCTGGAAGACGGTAGACGATTTGAAGAAAAAGTTGGAATCATGGCTCAACTCAGCTTCCTTTTTTTTTTTTTTAATCTAGATGTTCTTGTACCAGGTACGTTAAAAGTTGTTACATCTCCGCATCATCTTTCCAATATATGCATGATATATAAGGTAGTAAGCGTGCAGTTGGATGAGATAAGATGGGAAAGGTTTTACAACACCACCACTTAGACTGCTTGCTTGGTCGTGGCATTTTATGTCATATCATTTAATGGATTAGAACTACCTCTCTCGTGAGAGTATTTGTTTTATACCTGAATTTCTATCAAAGGTTGAAAAAGACGACCGGGATGGGATCATTGCTGATCACCTAGATAGTTGGGTTAAGACCCTGCTTTGCTTTGCACATGTCGATTACCTACCTACCTAATATATTATCCTTTTCTCGAGGCAAAAGAACGGCCATAATGTATCATGTTAAACAAAACAGCAGCATAATAGGTTCAAGTTCTATATGATCTTTATTGCTGTGACGAACTACCGCCATCTGTGCCCGTTCTGTTGACTTGCTAAGCAAGCATGCACATGAACAAAACAATGGGTCTCCAAAGTAAAACAGGTAAGTAGGTCACTTATTAACTGGACTAGCGTACCTAGCGAGAAGAAGCCCTCCCTGTCTCTTACAGCTTGGCTTATTCTTTTTTTCTGAACAATCATCTCTCTGCCTGACAAACTCCACAGACAGTGTCAAAAAAGTTAGAATAGAAACAAGATGATATGCATTTGCTTTACCCCTTCCTTCCCCTTTACCCTTTATAAAGCCCACAAGATATATGTACCAGACCCAAATGCCACCGCCCACCGCCGCCAATGTATGTAGAATTTGTAATATGAGAAAAGAAAAACCCGACCAATAAACCCGCCACCCTTATATGATGATGAATGATGCTTTTTCTTTCCGCTCTGCCTGCTGGCTGAATTCTCAGATACTTCACAAAGTGGCAAAAGAAAAGAAGAAAAAGGTGACAGAAAAAAAAGAGAACAGAATAGAAGCAGCATGTTGCATTGTTGTTACATGCTAGGTTGAACCGCCTTGCCTTGCCGTTTGTGGCCGGAGGACCATTTGGTGTGGAGAAGAGGAGTGTGAAAAGGTAGCCGATAGTGTTCGGGCTCGGAGTTATATGGTGTGTGTATCGAAGCAGAAGGTAAAGTAGAAGGTAGCGTAGCGTGCCCGACGCTGTTTTAAGCGTTTCTATCAGACAAAAGAAATGTGACGTGATCGTCGGTTGTTTCGTTGTGGTGTGGTATGATGTGTATATGTCGAGGAGAACGCAGAGATATAATCGAAAGCGGCCGAGGAGCACACTACATCACCTCGGCAGCCCGCACCTGCTCGCGGTCCTTGCGGCGACTAAACAGGTTCCCCTTCCGGCTGGCATCGTCCATGTGGTGGCCAGACGACGTCGCCAAGTCGAGCCCGGCTGTCTGGACCAAGCGATTGTTGTTTTTCCCGTTCTTGTTCATGGCGCCCGTGTCGATAATGGCGGCCGCTTCCTGTTCGGCCTTCCACTTGCGAATCCCCTCGCGACGCTCTTGGCGTTTCTCCTCAACAGCGTCCTGACTCAGGTGGCCAATGCCGTTGCGCCGCTTGTAGCACAGCTCCATGAGAGCATTGCAGTCAAGCAGCTTGCGCGGGAACTGCTGCACGACGCCAAACATCTCCATGGGGTCCTGAACGGCCTTGATCTCGGGCTCGCCTAGTTTGAAGATGGTCAACGCAACGCGGAACAGGGTGCGAGACCCTTCGTAGAAGAAAACGTCCCACACACGAAGCACCGACTCGATGGGTAGCGTTCCAATAAAACACGACATGAACCAAGCTGTCATACAGAGCGTAATGGCCGGCAGTCGGTTCGGATCGCTGACGCTTCCCTGTCCCGCCTTGTGCCCGTGTATCCCTAGCCTTCCCCGGGACTTCTTTCCCGAGCTTGGCTCCGCTTCGTCGCCGCCAATCTGTTTCCATACGCCAGGCAGCGAGTCCTTGAGGGCCACCATCAGAACGCCCAGGTCGACCTTGGAGCCTTCCAGGCTCATTTCGTGGGTACCGGGGAGATAGACTCTGGTGATGACGTTAAGCAGCCAAAATGCCTGTTCCTCGGTTTCCACGAACAAAAGGAGTAGACCCGCCAAGAAGTTGAGCGACTGACAATACCCAATGCGCGGGTTATAAAGCGCAAAGGCGTGCAGGACTCGTCGGAGGGAAGTAATGATTTCTGGCTCCGGTCCAGGCTCGAGCGCAGAGGCTGACGGATCGCCACCCTCACTGGGCGCCATCGAAGGAGGCCGGACGGGCTTGAAGCGAATATTATCGGGGAACGTCCGGTAGAGATCTTTTTCGATATCGTCCACAATCAACGGCTTCACTTCGCCCCTGACCCCCGGTAGCATACCCGGTCCGTTAGGATCAAGGCCGGCCCGTCGGAGCAGATCATCGTAAACGCCCCGATGTTTGCTCAGAATCGCCGGCCCTCCGGCGTAGTAGAACCACGCAGCGCCTCTCCAATCTGGTGGGATACCTTTCCGGATGAAGCGTTTCGTCTTGGCACTACGCAGAGGGAATCGGTTCGGGCGATCGGTCATGAGCGAGTTGTCTTTTAAGAATGCGACCCACTTCTTGCGCCTCCGAGCCAGATACTCGGTATAGTTTGCATTCCATGCATCATAGGCTTGACGAGTAACATTAGGGCTCGCCTTCCGAAAGCCATACCGATCTCGGCTCGAGGGGTCTTCGGGTGGCTCCCGAGGGAGCTGAGGAACGTAGGTAGGTGTCGCCGGGGGTGGCGACGGTGCTTTGACGGGCTGTTCTTGTAGCTTTAGCGGTGATGGTAATGGAGGAGACTTGGTGTGCTCTTGTGTCGTAGGAGATACATCCCCGTCGTTATCCAACATTTTCGCGGAATCGTGCTTCCCAACACTCCCCGTTTCCGCATTCCTCCTCTTGGCCATATGTTCGGCCATTCCAAACCCGAAATCCTTGGGTAGTGAGTTCGGCAAAAGGGATTTCCTAAATCTCGGTACCGACTGTCGGTGGTCGTTGGTGTCGGAGGTTGGAATCGCGACAGGGGTAGGCATTGGTAGGCTGTCATTCATGGCCTCCAGTATTTTCTCTCGCACTGCGTCCGCATTCGAATAGCTGGTCTCGGGCCGATTCTCGTCCATGTCGAAAGGCGGGACATCCTCATGTTCTTCTTCTTCTTCTTCTTCTTCTTCCTCCTCCGCCTGCTCCTCCCGGTTGGGAAATCGCATGCTGCGACGGATCATGCTCTCGACGTCCGAATCGTTGAAACCTCTTTCGTACATGCCCATAACATCGTCCAGAAGTCCATCGTCGGTAACGATTGAATTGTGCCACCAGCTCGCGCGAGCATAATAACCATTGATAATTGACTGTTCCGTCACACTGCTTGCCTTGGTCATCACGCTGTTCCTTTCCGTTCCTCGCATCGTAAATACCGTCCCTTGCGCAGTCGAAGATGTCAATTGAGACCGGAAACTCGAGCGAGTTTCTTCAGCGGCTAGCAGCCATGGCGGTGGCTCCCTGGGTTGCCCCTGTGCTTCCCTCGCCTGAGCCTGAGCCTGAGCCTCCCGAGCGTAAGCCTGTGTGCCGCTGCTGCTCGGCCCCAACACTGATCTCGCAAAGGGACCGGAAATGGAAGCGAGGGGCGCATTTGCATATCTTTGTTGCGAATTGCTCCTCGAAGACGAATTGAGTTGGTCTTGAGATTGGCGGTGGGGGATTGAGGAAAAGGTGCTCGAGGAATGTGATGATGAAGCCGACAACCGTCGATGCCTTGGCCAGGGATTCGGAGCAGCACTAGAATTTAGTTGTATTTGTGGTTGCCCTATGGCCGTAGATTCCTCCATTGTTGGCTCGACCTGGGTGCGGCTCGGTGCCATTCGCCGGGAGAGGGCGCTGTCGGATTGCTGAGAACGTACGCTGGTCTTCCTCGGTCGCGAGAAATTTACATTTTCGGCTGTCATGATGGTACTCTCGGATGGCGTCGGCGTCCCTCGCCGGCTTTCGGTTGGTGAGTCGATCTGACGAGAGATCATTGAGACTGGTGACATGGACGCCAGATGGTCATATTGGTGTTGGGCCAGAAGAGGAAACTTTCGAGGCGAAGGTTGTGGTTCGTATTCGACTTCGGGCTCTGATTCTGGTACTGGTTCTAGCTCTGGTTCGGCAGGCGATGTTTCTACCGGTACTTCGAGTTGCTCTGGTATAAACGGATTGGAGGAAAGACCCGGAAAGAGGGATCGTGGAGGAGCTCTCGGCGTTGGATTGGATTCGGCCCTCGTCCGATAACTCGTATGAAATTCTGAGGCGGTTGGTGTCGTGCTGGGGCTGCGCACAGTGGTCGGATGGTGGTTGAAAAAGAACGAATCGCTACGAGGGGAGAGAAGGTCGGGGTGTACTTGGCGCCTGTCTTCTTTCGTCAGGTCGAGAGTAGTGGGCTTAGGCGAACTCGACGGCCGCCTTTGGTGATTTGATCGGGATGGAGAGGATCTTGACGAGAAATTCTGGAAGTTCTGCAGGTTCTGGACCCGAAAGTTGCGGGCTTGCTGGTGTTGGTAGTAGTCGGTCTGGAATGGCTCTGAAGCATGGGCATCGTCATTGTGTTTCGACCAGGGTCCGGCATTTGGCCGCTGCGGTTTCGCGAGCGACGATTGGGACGCAGGTTGGCTGTGATACATGTTATCGCTGCGGGCACCAGCGGGAGAGCCCGCACCACCACTACCACTACCACTACCACTACCACGGCCAAAATGGTGGTCTTCTGTTGTTGAGTTGCCCAACATCGCTGCTGCTGCTACTGGCGCTGCTGCTCTGGCGATGTTGGCAGGTGTGTTGGAGAGGAAAAGCAGCCGTCCGCGGAAGCGAAGCGGGATCGGGTGAATGCAAACCGTCGGTCGGGTGGAGGCGGCCAAGTGAAAATATCATCGGGAATTGCCTTATTTTAATTGTTATTTTCACACAACGCGTCCGTGATCAGCATTCCCCATCCAAATGAGCACAGGGCAGGCACTGTGACAGGCAGCACGCAGGCTCTGGAAGCCCAAGGCCTGACGCTGCACTGGAGCCAGTTTGGTGGTTGTTGGGATTAGTACCGGGGTGGGTGACGTGGGATCCCGGTCAATAGCACACTGTCGAGTGTCGACTCGACTTTGCGGGCTGTTGCATTACCGGGGAGGCATCCAAGTTCTCTACCGTTGAAGCCTTCCGGGTAGCCAAGTTGGGATGTAAATTCCTGGAGAGAGAGAGCCGTGCTTCAAAAAACTTGGATTTGAGGCTCAATCCTCTTTTTTCCCTTTTTTTTTTTCCCTTACAAGTCCACTTTCGTTAAATGACGATAGGCCAGAGGAGACAAGGGAGGGACAAGAAGGTTGCACTTGAGAGCACAGCGTACAGGAACTGTAAGACGCTTTTTTGGTGTCTTTTTGCTGACCTGAAATTTTGTGAGATAAATCGCCGCGGTTGGGCGACGCGGGGACAAAAGACCGTTTATTCTCTCAGTGCCGCGTCAGGGCCAAATCTGCTGGATGTGCACGTTGCCTTGCACAAATTTTGAAGTGTTGGACAGCGTCCAGTGTCGCGCGCAACGGGGGGTCCGGGCGGCCAAACGCACCTCTGGAAACCGAGCGGCCCCTTAGATCGCATACCCTTGCGATAAAAATATTCGGACGACAAGGAGCAAAAACTTAAATGCTCTAAATGGCCGAACTGTGGATGGACATACTGTGCAGATGGAGCTACGAAAGATTGCCTGGAGTCGGCGGTTTAGATGTCTTATTTTACAGTCATAAGATGGAAATAAACCGAAATGATGGAAAACGGCGTCAGCGAAGTTGTATTCGTAGCTCACTCCCGTTTGTCCATCTCGAAAAGAAGTGAGAGATGTCCCGTCCGACGTCCCTGCCGTTGCTTGCTCCATCACCGTGCAACGATCTCGGAAATGGGCGTTGTTTCAACCATTGGATGACACAGAGTCACGGGGGAAGAGAAGAAAAAAAAAAGCAATGACCGCCTCCGGATCTAAATGTACCCCATACTCATACACACAGCAGTAGACGTCAAACGGCCCTGCTGCCCGCTATTATAGGGGCTTCGAGGGGTTTAAAGAAGCAATGAACCAAAGATCCCGTCAACATACAGATAGGTTATTATTGAGGCCGTATGGATTTTGGGTCGGCACTTCTCTGACTCGCCTTGTCAATGAACCCGTACTTCATATAATAATTAACAGACTGGACAATAGGTGGCCGATGGGCGGCGGGACGGACGGACGGATGGATAGACGGAGCAAACGACACGGTAATGAGCTTCCAGTTTCTCACTCTCGTCGCAATGGTTGTTCGAATCTGGGAGATGCAGTCATGCAGTGATCTGGCGATGAAATGCACCAGCATCATGGAACCCATCCATCGGTCATCTCTGCTGCTCCTCAAACCCCTGACCCTGCGAGAGTTGCAGTTGAACCCGCAGTTCCGGGCCAGCAAAACGAGTCGGCGCTGCGCTTGTCTCTTTGGCGAGCCTTCCCGACGCCACTTGGTGCCACTTGGTGCCTGGCGTTAGGCCTATTCAAGAAAAGACCCCCTGGCTTGGTGGATCGTGAGTTCAGCTTCCCCTGGCCTGCCATGAGTTGCAATGGAAGACTTCGAAATCTCGTCAAAGGAAGAAAAAAAATATTCTAGCTTACTTTTCTGCCATGGTTCTGAACTTCTGATACCTTATTTACCGGTTCGGGATTTGCGAGTTCCTTGGAAGGACAGTCCGCAATGTTTCAAACGCCTTCAATTCTGATGAAGAGATCGTCGATTGTGAAGAACAACCTCGGATACGAATATGTGATGCTTCAACCGGGGAAGAGAACTCAGCCGGGTCTTTCATCCTACCACCAACCACCAAACCGACACGCATATACTGTAATTTAATCGCATCCGCGGACGACCCTGTCACGACCTTCTCGCCCTGTGGTGATCAACTGCTGTCAACAAGCCTCAAAAGATGTAGGAACCCTGCTGCTCTCCCATCTCTCGGTTTCTCCAATTCGACCTCTTGCCCCTTCTTGGCATTTACGGTTGCAGCTCATCACGGTAGTAATTGCTGCTGCTGCTAGGCTCAGCATGCAAACGGTCAGAATCCATTTACTGGGACAGACAAATGTCAATTGTCATCAACCCATCGTCATTCTAGTAGAATATTGAGGGGCACTGCACATCTCATCTCTCGAATCGAGTGCGAGCCGGGACGGAAGTGAGCAAAACTTCGGGCTTTACGGAGGTGCGGAGACGAGCATGGCTCAGCTCGTTGCGAGACGCGTGCGAAAGACGCGATACGCATACATAGGCAGGTACCTATGCTGTAACCGCTTTCGATTGTGTGATAAGTAAAACCCTCCACAGTGGTTGTTCGAGTGTTCGACTGGTCTGTGAGATAACCACCGCGCAGTAGCAATCATCTTGTGATCAATCGACGGAGTGACAGTTGACGGCCTGAAATATAGTCTGGTGCTTACTGCAGCACATCTGGCTTCTGTCTCGACAGTCAGGTTGTCATCGCATCCCCGATCATCCGGCAGCCACTCGAAGAACTGTTCTCGGTGCCCCAGGGCACAGGAGATAACAACAAAAACAAACTTTGGATCTACAGTAGAGCACCGTTGACGAGATGGTTGACCAGCCGGAATGAGCCGTTTTGAACGACAGAAAGTTCAGCCGAGACAGGTTAGTGCTGCAAAGAAGACCCCATGAATTTCACGTGAGATACGAAGTACGGGGACGATGACGTTTCCCTTGATCGAATGGGCAATGGCGCTAGCGCCATGCTTGACATTTCATCGTTGGTGCTCCAGGGGGGGAAAAGCGTGGAGATGTGTCTGGGATGCTGGCTGAGAGCGGGACTGGTTACGACAAGACGGGAAGCTTTTGCAATCGCTCCGATTTCCTTGCGGGAAAGAGACTGTGCCGCACACATTTTCCATGTCCCATCAAGGGGCCAAGAGACAAGGAGGGGTCTGAGCTCCTTCACCTTCCAACCACTCGGATGCGACAAAAACCACACCTGGCCTTGAAGCACAAGCCAAAATGCGATCTTAGTTCCCACCTCTTCTCCAAAATCCGCTCACAGAGAGCTTCACCTCACCACCTTTTCCCGTGTTGGACGAACTGCTGAGCCAACTTGCGTTTTGGAAAGGGAGAGAGAGGGGTCGGTTTGCTGGACTGCAGGCTGCCTGAGGTACCAACTTTTCTCCAACGTTGCTCTCAATCCGCGACACCACAGGAGCTGGAGCTTCCCCTCCCCTCTCCCACCTCGCCCTCTCTGTCTCCTCAGTGACCTCTCTGCCGTGTGTGAGCTGTGACGGTTCCCCCCCTCCTCCCCGCCCCTTTCGCCCTTGTTTCTGTCCTGTCCGCTCACCAGTGGTACGTACCTCTCTTACCGTAGCTTCCAGCTTTCGACCGCCCACCACCCCCAAAAGCCCCCCCCCCCCTTCCTGCCAGCCTTTTCTCTCTTTCTCTCTCTTCCTACCTGCCAACTTGACACCTGCTTCCCATCCAAAAGCATCCCTTCTTCCCCCGTAAACCATCGTATTCTATCCAATTGACTTTGCTCCCAATCGCCCTTCACGATGTCCAGCCGTAAGAGAAAGCAAGAAGAGGAGGAAGAGCTCGTGTCCTTGCCCAGCGGTGACGAAGAGGAGGAGGAGTAAGTGTCCTTTTGCAGCTGTCGCGGTCCCCAGGTGGTCCCATTTTGTTGTTTGACTATGTGGTGCGATCACATTGGTACATGCGAGTATCATCAAGCTCGGTGGCGCATCGCAGCGCAAGCTTTGCGCTGACGTTGTCGACACCTGATTTCCGGAGCATCTTCTCCGCGAATGCTGGTGTATCACCCGATGGTGCAACTGCATGCCAACCATGAAATTGCGACGAGCTGGCCGACCTGGTAAAACAGCATTGCTGACTGTCGGCACACAGATATGTCTCGGATGAGGATGACGAAGAGAGAGCCGATGACAATGACGGAGATGACGGAAGCTTCGACGAAGAGGATGCCGAGGATGACGAGGGCGATGACGATGAGGAGAACGCTGTCCCAGGTATGCATGCGCTTTTGCATCTCACTCCAATCCTTTGCCCTCTCTTCTTGCGCTGACATATCTCCGAAGAGAAAGCCCCTCCCAAGAAGAAGCAAAAGACCGCGCCTGCCACCGCCGGAGATGCGCCGTTGAAGAACGGGGAGAAAAACGGCGTCGCGGCCAATGGTCATGGCGACGAAGGCGATAGTGAAGAAGGCGAAGGTGGGGAGGGTGATGACGACGAAGATTTTGATGCGGAAGAGGAAGAGCCGCAGGTCGACGATGAGGAGGGCGACGAGGAAGATGAACCTCCCGTCCCGTCCAAGGGAGTCAAGAAGGCAGTTCCTCAGACTGCTGCTGAGGGCGACGCTGCTGCCGTCGCAGTTGGGGGTGATGCTGAAGAGGACTGATTGCTGTCGAGTTCCTCCAAGCGCGCCGAGTCCTTCCTCTTTCGTCCCCGCCCTCCCCTTTGCATATCTCTGCAATTACCCAATCTGGATGTGCCCATATCTGGAGCTTAATATTTGGGTTCATGTGTGCAAGCTTGTTATAGTTAGAAATCGATTTCTGGATAACCGGTCAGTGCTTGCTTGTCTGTAGTTTTATCGTCTCTGTTATCGCTTCGCTTCGATACCCTTGCCCCAATTCTCTGGCAAGCTCAGTTGATATAGAGAGGTCACCTTTTTGATGTGCCTTCAAATACAATCAACCCTACTGTCCATGGGAAAGCAACCAAAAGTGTGAGTTCGGCGGTCGCTGAAAGTTGGGGAGGATTTGAGCGCAATGCAGCTCCAAGTGGGCATCGAACAGATAAAAATGTCTCTACTCTCTTGCAATCCCACCATGACAATTATTGAAATTGCGCTTGACCTCGTGATGTCTGATGTGGTGCCACGTAGGTGGTGCCTAGCTCTTGGATTGGGTCTCCATTCGAGTTTGGTGGTTGGAGAATTGGGGAAAGATAGGGTGGTCGCATCATGCATGGCCTATTCGATCCTCTTTGTCGCCTGACATGTTGATATGCTTGTAGTATCTCGAAGCTCCCCCGTGATGAAGCCCCCAAAGACCATAGCTTGAGTCTGACTCAACTCAGTCCATGACGTTTGGCGCGCTGGAGTTCTGTGCGTATAATACCAGTAAAACATCGAAGTCGAGATGTTGGGGGTTTAAAGCGAAAACAACGAACAACCACTTTGAAGCTGCGATGAGAATATTCTCGTAACATTGCTCACAAGTTCAGCAGCCTCGTAGCTGTAGCGACATGTCTAAGCAGTTTGTACCTGTATATTCTTGATCCTTCATTGAGTTGCTGGTTTGGATCAACGAGTTACGGCCAATGTTGCACATAGGATTGTCCTCATTTCCACCCATTAGAGACCAGAGAGCAATTGTCAACCACCGAAGCTGTGTTGAGAAGCGGCTTTGACCGTAAGGGAGCTGAATGATAGAGTCAAAACATCACGGAATGTGAGTTGAGTGAGCTTAGAGATGCTGATACTTGGTCCATCGAACACAAACCGCTCGGGCCTCTCTTTCAACATCAGTCTCGCCGTAACCATGAGCAAGTTGATGGGTATGTAGGTCTTGACCATAACGGTGAATGTGGAGTCGTGGTCGACAGCTATGCTGAGAAGGGAAGAAACTGACGAACAAACCCCGACGTGATCGATGTTTCCCTTGGTGGACCATCGTTTCAGATACTGCCGAGGGCAGACACAGAGAGTCGCCCCAACTGCGTATGGCAACTGCCGTGAGAGCCTCCCGTGCAATTCCTCTCGAACTCTGGTGTACGCGGAGGCTGAAGGCTGGAAGCTAAGGAGGACGTTTGAGACAGCGGAAACAGCCCGTTGTACTGGGCTCCGTGACTTCTTGCCGAGAAGCTACACAGGTTGCCACGTGGCTGCCTGGATCCCTTCTCGTTTCCCATTGCCAAATTAAGGACACCGATGGATGACTTTGACGGGGTGGTGGCGGCGCCGCTACGATAGTTGAGCGGGTTGGCGAGAACAGACGAGGACGAATTGGTGCCGAGCCCTCAAGCGCGACGGCGAGCTCCGCAAGATCGAGAAGGAAAAAAATGCTGTGGAACGCCCGGCAGCCGGATCAAGGGCCAAGGCTTTTCGATAGAAATCCTCGTGGACAGTCTTATTCCTGCAGGGTCGACTGTGCTTCGGTCAGGTAGGTATACCGGAAGAGGGAGGTTGAAAGGGGAACCATTATGAGCCCTTCTCGTGGATATCTTGGGTTGTGCCCGATCGCCTGTTCCATGTGGACTTGGACGCTTTTCGAGTGCAAGGCGTTCCTCCGGTAGACTGTAATCCAAGACGCACGTTCGTATAGACCGCAAAGGGTAGCCTAGGAGTTAGTGGCCTGTCAAGTGATTCTTCAATGCATGAGGTACGGTACGCAAGGTAGGCAGACAGGAAGTAGGGTGGAATCTCGAAGAGAACCAGAAACTGAATTGGTATCCTAGAACTCAAAATTGCTCTCAAAGCCAGTTCGCCCTCTTCGGTGTCGACCTTGCCGTCGATAGCTAAGCAGCACATCACGAGAACTAACTCTTCGATCCAGCTGCAAAGAAACGAAAAATAAAAATTGTGTGCCCTTGGCATGACACACATCTTGCTCAATTCCATGCGGGTTAAAAACAATATAAAAAAAGAAAAGACAGAGTTGACCTGCAGTGGTCTCGACGAGTTTCCCCACATCGTCACTCTCCAAACTCCAAGATTATTCTCTTCGTTCGGCACGCGCGTCTGGTGCGGTTGAGGTGCAGGTCAAGGGCTTCCTTCGCTTCAACATGTGGATTGCAGCCATCAGAAACTGTCCAGTGAGGTTCTCACCGTCTCGATAAATCTCTTGGCAGGGAAAAGAGTGCCAGGGTGTTTGATGCCCCACCTGCCTGTCAAACTACCCCTGCGGGGCTCCACTGGCTGCTGCATCGAGCTCCCGTCTCTCTCACCTGCAGATGCTTTTTCCCCAGAATTCAAGAAGCTCTTTGGACTGTTCTGGATCTCCAGGACGCTCTAGTGACTCTGCAGATCGAACCACACACCAGTCCTGAAAAATCGCGCCATTTTCATGTACGTCGCTGGGCCAAGAATTTGAAGGCTGCATGGCGGTTGTCTCCATGATCTGACATCATGGGCCTCCCATGAAGTTCATTCGCGCGATTGTCAATGAGGTGCCCCGCCGACAAGGGGGTTCAAGATGCTATCCCATGCGGGCAGCCCGATCGATTTTCTTCCTTTTCCCCATTCACTGTGCCGGCATCCCGGCAGCGGGAATCGTCGACGATGAAGGGATCTCCCTGGCCCCTGTCAGGAGGGCGCTTCTCTTGTCTATGTATGGATTCCTACCATCCTGGTGAACGGATCAAGGGGAACCACAGAGTGAGTGTGGGAGGAGATCGTATCTACGAGAATCTAAAGGCTGTCTGTCTACTAATCTCCGCGGTACCGAGGGAGTCTTTGGTCGTGTTGTGATACGCTATATAAGAGTCGGGTCTTGCTTGGTCTGAGAAATGGCCAGCATTAAACTCCTCAAAAAGCACCCCAGAGATTTGATTTCGCTGTGCGGTTCCATCATAGGCTGTACAGTGTCTATCCCCGACGAGAGAAGATTCTTCATCAGCATCACTACCTCCTTCAAGTCTCGTTGCTCGGAGAGCAGCGGCAAACTTTATTTCGCCATCACATGGGTACTGCTGTAAAGACACGAGAATCATATCCTCTGTTGTGCGTCCGACCGCTTGTGCCGTCATATACACAACAGACATGGAGTCCAGCACGACGACGACGCGGTTCATGAGCAGGGGATTGGATGCCGATACCGACGAGGTAAGACAGCATCTTATACATGTTTACACTCGACGCCTTTGCACCACAATGATGTACCTCAGGTGGTGGCCAAATGAGGGGCAGAATGCCTTTGGTGGTCAGTTCAGTAAGGCGGTTTGTGACTGCCGCAGTGACACAAAAGCCCACGCCCGCATTCGGTCAGATCACTGATCACACCACCACTGCAGTTAATATGCCCGCTTCTCCAATGGGGACTCGCAACAGTTCTCAACTGACCTGAGTCTAGACCATCCTGTATCCCTTGACCCCCACCTACGACTATCTCGATCCAATCGGCTTTGGAGCTCATACGGTATCATGGTGTTTGCCTGATGCCTCGTTTCCGGTGTCTGCATTGCTCGAGAGACCACCCTGCGAACCTTTTTGCGAACCATCCAGTGATTACTTCTTCTTGCCCAGAGACTCGCTTTCGGGTCTCGAACACCCGGGACTTGGTTCAAACTGGCCGGCACCACCACACGGCTTCACCTTTGAAGTACCCTATCCGACGCCACTCGACACAATGGGCTCCGATTCTAGCGCCTGGACCGGTGAAGTTGGTGCCGACAAGGGCGACCAGGTTAGGGTGCCAGGTGGTAAAGACTCATCCTCATCTTCTCCCATGGAAGTCGACTCATCTGTCAAGCGATCATCCTCAGAAGAGTCACCTCCGCCCGCTTCGCTCCCATCGACACTCACGACCGGGGCCCCAAAGACCGCCGCTGCTAGACCCAAGTCCCGTGTTGCAAAGCATAACATTCAACTGCGTACTGCCTCACGCAAGTCGCCCAAAGCCAGCCCACCTTCTGCTAGGTCGCCCATCTCACCGGCTGAGAGTGCCCACAACCAATCTGCCTCGGATCCCGAGGATGATCTCACGCCGGAAGAACGTCGAGCACGTCGGAATCACAACCGGGTCGAGAAGCAGTATCGAAACCGGCTTAATAACCAGTTTGAGCGCCTCCTTGCTGTCCTCCCACTCGACCAGTGCAAAGGGGGCCACGTAGTGCATGATGGCAATGGGTACTCCTCAGACGAGAAAAGGATGAGCAAGGCCGAGGTGCTTGACTTGGCCACTCGGCGAATCAAAGCACTGGAGGTGGATAGGGAGCGGCTACAGAAGGAAAGAGAAGAGCTGATGAGAAACATTGATGTAATGGCAGGGGCCATCAAAGCTGGGCAGAAACCGTGATGATGTGTGTGTGTCTTGTATGCTTTCTCTTTCCTTCCAGGCGTTTTGGATTGTTTGAGGTTAGCTTACGAGCGATAGTACAATGCCAGACGGGCACTGGAGTTGGGATATTCAAAAAGATATTGAAGGATCGTTTAGCGAGGTGCCTGATTTTCATGTGCAGCCGATTTGATTTGAGAAATTCCAACAGATGACGAGATAACCAAGTTTGGCAATGGCCATGAAGATCCGTTTCATTGAAGCCCGACTTACAATACCTTATACAAAGAGAGCCTTACTATTGTCTCAAATTCAGTGGACTGATGTTGAGATTTACTTTAACTCTACACAATGGCTTGTTACGAAGTCAAACCCTCACCGGCCCCCCCATGGTAGTACAGACCGTTCTATGCCATACACACAGAACAAGTTTACAAATCTGCTTGGTCGGTAACCTCAGCCGCCAAAGCCAATGTGACAGTTGGCGGATTCACATAAATACTACTTGTCACCAGATGAGACGATCATCTCCCGAGTTGGTAAGCCTTGTTGTGACACATTACACACATATCAAACTTTTCTCACATATTCGTATACAACAGATTCTCGACCCTTCGTCGGAACCGTGACTGGCACTGGCAGGTTCATGTCTTTGACGCACCAAGGTTGGAAAAAGGACCCAAGAACCGGGTTACTCGATTACAGACGCAGGAAAACGAAAGCGGGTGGCTGCTGGTGACAGACAAACGCAGAAACGCTCCTCTCTGTCATTGGACCGTTCTTCCTTTTCCTGCATATGTTCGGTGCACAGATACCTGGTAGGCACCGCGCAGAAATCAAATCATTGGGTGGAAGCAGCAAGAAAGAAGAAGGCACTCCCGACGAGATGCAGAGAACTTCCACCGTGCATGACCATTTCATCCGTTTGGTGCAGCCTACCCCAGGCAGCACCGCAGAGTGACAGGCACCAGTTAGGAAAAAGGGAAGGAGATCTCAATACCACCTTGAACCTCCCATGATCCCCTTCGGTCCCGTCTCCTCCAGTCTAACCTCGATTCAGAAGACGGCAGCGGAGATCTCCCGCATACGTGACCCAATCCTAAAAGCGGATTCTTATCCACTTGTCAATGGCTTATCTACATGGCTCCTGCAGGCTAGAATGCAAAGAGTCTCTTCCTCGATCGAATCATGATTGAGATGGCGATCAGAGAACCACACACACACACACAGTCAGCGTGTGTGACATCTCGCTCGAGCTGCTGCTCCTGCACTACCACCTTGCAGTCAGTTCAATCAATCAACCAAATTCCGCCGACGCTACTAGTAGAGCTGCTGCAACACCTGCATAGCTCTCACCGATCACTGGGCGAGTGAGATACCTTAGCGACCCGGTATCTGGATCTGTGCCATCCAATTGCTATCCCCCTCCCTCTCCTGCGATTGCCATCAGATTTGGTCCATCGTTGATCGGTCAAAGAATCAATATCCGGCCCTGTATCCTCTCCTGGTACAAGACCAGCCCCGATTCTGCAGCGCCACCAGAGACTATTCAACTTCGTAAGCCCGGGTTTGGGATAAGGTGCGGTGACCTCACACTTGGCGTTCTTGTACAGGTACATGGACCTCAGGAAGAATCCAAAACAACTCTTCATCCCTTTTTTTGTCCAAATCGAGGGTCCAGATCGTTTCGAAAGAAGCGAAAAGAATTTACGCGTGCCGTGGTACAACGTGTTACAGATGGATGTCTCAAACCAAGAACTGGAACCATCCGACAGTAGTAACTTATAACCGACAACATGCCGCTTTGTCGGGCTTTCAAGCGAACGTGGTAATTTTGTGGCTTTTCTGTCTATTTCTCTCTAATCGCGTGGGAAGTGAGACACGGTCGACCACAACGCCGCATTTCTCTCTCAGGTCATAGGCCGAGCAGAAAGTGTGAAAGTGGACCAACACCCAATCAACTGGACTTAGTACTGGACGCCACGATTCCAGCCCAGGGCTGAAATCGGCAGTTACCGGACAGAGAGTGGCATGATGTCCAGAACAAATCGAACCATAGCTTTGGCTTACCCCTGCGTGGGGATAGAATAGCTGCGCCAAAACGTCCATCGACACCATCGTCGATCTCCCGGAAATCTGGATTCTGGGCCATTGTGGGCCACGGCAAAAGTTCCTATCGAGATTTAGGGCCGAGGGTCTCAGCACTATTGGGGGGGGTTCTTTGTTGATTTCTTTTTCCTCCTCAGAGACACTGGCCTGGTATCTGTGTCTCCTCGACGGACAGATCTGCGTTGCCGCACCGGGGAGCTTGTGTACGGCCCGCTACCGAGCATGTGGGCAGAGGGATATGCATGTCGGATATTTCCCCTTGCTTCCTCTCGAGCCATACAGCAGCCACCAGTTTGTCACTGTAGGTTGTCGTTGGCCCCGGCCACGCAGCGAACCCCGTGTCTTGCTTCAATCAATAACTCGTCCCTGGGGATGATCCCCCCCCTTTTCCGTAAACTTGCTTCTGGAGAAAGATGTCTACGATACATGCACTCAGCTGGGGGTTACCGCCGTCCAGCGAGAGCTTGGAAACATCGCGTACATCTCATGCCGCCGGCCTATGTCACACCGGGACTTCGTTAAGATGATATAAGTTCGGCCGTGTTCTTGATCCCAACGAGGCATGATGATATCGTCCTGCACCTCTCTCGCCTGCAAGGTAGTAAGCCATTAGCTGAGTCAAAAATGGAAGGGAACAGCTACTACTATGGATCATATGTTGATTCGTCACAGGTAAGATTCCCACTCTCTCATGTTTGTACCCAAGTTGGTGCTCCCAAGTCTTTCTATCCTTACCTACTCCCTACCCTTCCCCCACAAAACACCACCCCCATCCGTGCTACGTGCTCGATGCGAGGTGACGTTGATGGGAGGAGTTGGGCCGGAACCCTACTTCTGTCCCTTACCGAGACTGTCAAAGTGGTCTGACCGGTGACCAAAACCGTCGAATCAGAATCCATGAATCCCCTATTATACCCTACCGGCTATTGTGGATGACTTGTTTGTGCAGCGTAGTGGCCTCAGCTGACATTTAATGCAAACAGAATGTTCATGATACCGAATCGTTCGGTGTTGCTCAAGAACATGGACCAACCCATCGGCCCGCTTTGTTTTCTCAGTCGAGTTCCCCCATGTATTCATTCTCGGCACAAGAGGGATATTCTGGTCGTGGTATCACCATAGTGTCGCCTACCGATTCAACCGCTGGTGGAGGACGTTTTCGGACATACGCACCACCAGAAGAATCTCAACCCCCCTTGCACCCAGAATCTGGGCTTATCTTGACGACACAGACTGTCTACCATCCTCGGAGCGACATCACTGGATTTGCCACAGCTTCTGCTGCTACCGTACTCTCTTCGTCCTCTCCGCAGCATTCTCCTGTGCATCCGCATCCGCATGACCGCCCGGCAGCCACAGCGCTCCCGGGCTGGAACTCTCACCACCAGCCAGGATTTGATTTCACAGACGAGACACAAATGGTGTTCCGAGGCGCTGCCAACATCCAGGTTCTGGAGGAGCAGCCCGCAGAATTGGGGCCTTGGGGTAACATTTACGGCAGCTCCGCGAGTGGTCCCAGTACTTGTGTATTCACTTCTCCGAAGCCCAGAACCATCAAGGGCAAGTTGAGATCGAATGGCAGAGACAGCAAACCAGAGCCCATCCAGACGGGGCTCTCCGACACTGTGAGCAGAAGGAGGTCTACGAAATCCTCCGGCATCAGAGGCAAAGGGAAGCGACAGTCGGCAGCTACGGCTCTATCACCATCTCCAATTCAGCAGGCGATCATTTCTCCGACGAGTACTCTCGCCTCGGACGAGAATAATGAGGATGATTTTGGGTCTGACCAGGCCAACACCGCGGCTACTACTCAAAGTAGAAACCCGGTTGCTCGAGCCCGGCATAATAAAGTAGAGCAGAAATATCGCCACCGGCTGAACCACCACTTTGAGCAGCTGCTTTCGGTCCTCCCAAACAGCATCAACGATCCCCATCATCTATCGGCGGAGGGGGGTGGCCATACCGCGGGTCATCATGCATTCTCTCCTGCGAACTCCTCGAGGGGTGGTAATAGTGGCCACCATCATGTCAGTCTGGAGAGGGAGAGGAGGGTGAGCAAAGGTGAGGTTCTTGATCGTGCCCGGCTGCATATTCAAACGCTGCAGGATGACGGGGCGAGACTGGAAGCGGAGAATGCGGAGCTGAAGCAGATGTGGATTGGGTATTGCCAGGCTCAGAAAGAGGTTCGAGGGCGGCGTGTTATTGCATCTGGGTCTGGGGCGGGATCATCGGGGCAGCATTCTCCTGTTGGAAGGGAGGATGTGAAGTTTTGAAATAATCTTGTTGGACTTGATTCGCTTCAGCCGTCTGAGAGTTTTTAGTTGTGTCTGATTTCCGCATTGGGCTTTTTGGGATGTATGGTAAGTAGACGATGAGCTTGGGAGGTTTTGTCATGCTGTTGCTTGGGCTGGGTGGATACGTTTGTTTGGATGAATACCCTTTTCTGCTTTGCTTCCGTTTTCTCTCTTGTCGTTGAATTTGATTTTATAATATTCACAAATTATGAGAAGCTCACATAACGTTATGTCTTTACACTTTTATCGTTTTATTCGCAAGGGAGCCTCGTCAGGAGAATTGAGTAGGATAAAAGGTCAATAAGATTAGATATATTAAGGGTATCTATGATGCATTTCAGATTTTCAGCAATGGCTGGCTGGCTGGGGTATCAAATGGATGGAAGTAGTAATAATCCGTTTTCGTTTTCTATTCCAAAGGACCATATGCTCAAAGCGTGCGTCTCTCGTAAAGACAGCCATCTCTTTTCCTCCATTAAGCAGCCTGAGCCTGCGTTGGACCAGAACCGGAACCAGACGCAACGGCAGCAGCAGGAGGAGGCGGTGGTGCTCGCAACGAAGACCTATTCGGCGGCGGGGACTCTCTTGACGGACCGACAGGCGCATAGAACCCCTGGAAAGGCTGCTGATAGACAACTGGTACCGCTCCAGGTCCCGCTTGTGGTTCCGGGGCATAGTACCCCGCGTACTGAACAACTTGCGGAGGAGGAGTTTGCTGGCTGCGTGGTGTCGGAGGACCCCAGCGGATGCTGCTCGTCGGTTGTGCGACGTGGAATACCTGCTCCGGAAGGGGGCCTCCGGGGGGGACGGCGATGAAGATGGTCTTGGTCTCGCGCTTCGCCTTGTTGGTCTTGTGGACCTCGACGCAGGCTCCGATGAAGAGGACAAAATGGATGACGAGAAGAATGCAGTCGAACGCGAGGAGCACTTGCTGCAGAATGCCCGTGTTCCGGGCTGCGTCTGTGGTCGCGGGGTTGGAGGTCGGGTAGTCGTAGTCGCCGAGGTAGTCGTTCCATTCCGTGACGTAGGCGCCCGTGGCAACGATAGAACCGATCGCAAGCAAGGATATGAGGAGATTAAAGGTGACGAGCCAACCCGGGTGCATCCCCCGGCGGAGGGTGGAGAAGCAGATTCTCATGTGCTCAATGGCGATGAAGAGGATGGCGAGACCGGCCTGTTTTTTAGGGATCAGTGAAATGCTGCACAGAAAAAAAGGGAGGAGGAACAAACGTACCGCTGTACCGGACAGGCCAAGTTCAACCTCGACGGGGTAAAAGCTCCATGCTTCCATATAAGGGGCATTGATGAAGCCCATGGCGATTGCTACTCCAAAAACCACCGCAGACACCAGAAGCGACAGCGTCATGGCGTAGATCTTGAACTTGTGCCATTTGGGGAAAATTGGCCGTTGAGCTCGAGCCTGCTGATGGGCGTCTGGCTCGTAGACTGGAAGCGGTTGCTGGTGTTGAGTTAGGGGCGGCGGCAATGCTGCAAACCTCACGATGGGTGGTTGTGGCAGCAGCGATTTGCGCTTCTCATCGTGAGGTGGCGGTAGGGGTCTCTGCCCTTCTGGAGATGGCGGTAGCGGTCTTTCTGGTAGCGGTGGGGGATTTTCGACCTCGTTTTCTGTCATTTGCGTCTGTTGCTGTATTCCCGGCTGCTTCTCCTTCACCACCTCCTGTTCCGTGACAACCTCCTCGGCCTTCATGTCGGTCGCCGCCTTCTCCGAATTGGCAGGTATCGCTGCATCCTGCTTCACATCCCCAGCCGCCAGTGGCGCGTCATCGACTGCCATGATCTTGGAATCTCAAATTACCGAGCGTCACGCGTTGTTGTCTATATCGCCTCGGTCGCTCTATCGTTATCAATCAAAAAATTTCCTTTTTCAACAATTCATGGATTATCCCAAAAAAAAACGAGTGTGGAAGTGTTCTTCAAGTAAGAAGAAACGGGTCTATAAATATGCGCAAACGAGTGGAAAATGGTGGAAACACCACCAATAGACAGAAATAGGGAAGAGAGCGACAGGAAGTTGAACGAGCGGCAAGTTGCGACGACGTTGTAATTTTTAAGATTGGTCTCCCAGGCTTCTCCAGGCAGTTCATCACGAACTTGTTACCCCTGTCCATCGTGGCCAAACTGCAGGTGGTTTAGCGGGATCTTGGCAGGGATCATGGTCCACCAAAGCAAAAGGCATCATCAACAAGCAGTGCCGTGGCCCGTATTGGGAATTGGGATCATGGGATGGTATCACGCCGTTCTGCTTTACGTATTGTTGGGGTGCTGCATGATGTCCTCCAGTATCAAGTACAGACTACTTTTGTATCTCTTTCTGATGAGCCTGATGTCGGGATGTGACTGTCTTTAGAACACCACCAGACCGGTGAAAAGTGGGTGGATAGTGACTCAACTACTACCAGATATCGTATTCGTATCGGTTAGGCGTAACGGTTGTGTCGGCCCGCATCGACTTTGGCCCCTGAAATACATACTTCATATGATGCCGTTTCCCGAGACAATCCAACCGGCAGCTGAATAAAAGTGAAAGAAAAACGCCTGAATGAGTTCACATCGCCTATGACCAAACTCCAAAATCGATGTGTTTTCCAGGGAAGATCTTGCTCGCTCCGTATAATACAAACAAAAAACGTTCTACTCCCGCTGCAAGACGACCACCAAGCCCATTATCCCGAGCATGGCCGTCTTCATCCATGGGTGCTCGCTCAGCATGATCGTAACGTATCCTACAAACGGCAAGTATCCCACAACGCTCCTGTTCCAAAGTTAGCATCTGCGTAGTTTCGAAGGCGGAGAGCAGTATAACTTACCCGATGATATCTGTCCTGTCCAAATAATCCTGGCCGCGGGCGTAGAGTTCTGTGTCGTCTGCAACGTTGTTGTCTCCCTTTGTCAAGAGCTTCGCATGTGGCCTAGAAACTCCAGTAAGTCCAAGTGTCCTTCCCATCTTGCGTACAAGGCAGCACATACCCTTCCCCAAATTTCCTGACCACGCGATGCACAATCGGAATATCCTTGCCCTTGACGTTATATACCACAATCTCGCCGACGCTTGTATCGGCCATCAGATTTCGGTTCCAGAGAAGCAGGAGGTCTCCTCGTTGGAAGGCAGGCTCCATACTGCCTGAAAGGACGACGACGATCGGGGATGGGGAGTCGGTGATTACGGAGAGGCCCTTCCACATCTATTTTCTCATGTTAGCAACTGTCGAACCGTCATTGCGCGCTGGGAGCATGGCAGGCGCAAATGCGCAGCTGGATGAAGCTGGCGCAGTCGTCCAAAACATACCATAAATGCTGTGGACAGGATCAGCCCAAAGTTCATGAGCTGCGCGGCAGCTTGCCGCGGGTTTCCTAAACTTGAAAACATGGCGATTGGTATTTCGAAATGCAGCACAAATCGGTAAAGTGGTTCGGTGTTGTTGCTGCAAACTTTCGAAAGCTGACGGGCTCGAAAACGAACAATGATGCTGCCGCTGCAACAGCTTGGAGACCACGGTGTCGAATTGGCATGCGACGATTGGAGCGCAATCCGAAAGTGGGGCGGCTTTAGCGAGCCGTTCAATCACCTTCGAGGCTTTGGGGATTTTGCCTGTTTGGGACTTGGAGAAGGCTTCACTTTCGCCAGCTCAATTAAACAACTGAAGGGTAAAGACATGAGATCGAAATTTCTGAAAGAAGCAGATAACTGCAATTCAAAGTATTTGAAGTAGTCGACTCCTTCATCAGCAACCTATTCACTGTCGAATTGGAGAAATCTGTGTTTCCTTCACCTAGCCTTAATTTCTCCAGAAGAAGTGTCGGGCGCTCTTAACATGAGGGGAATGACTTACCACCCCGTGTTCTTTAATTTGAAACAACAATAAGTGTGCTATTCTAGGTAGGTATCGCATGTCAAAGGGGGAGCAAGCCAGGGCTGATCAAAATCTCGTGCCATCGAGGCTCACCGATTAATGTTCCGTTACCGAGCTCCTTGCGGCATGGCTCTTGTCATCCAGATGTGATTTCCTGTCCGAAGTAAACCGACCAAGAGACGGAGCTTTCCAATACTTTCCAATTCCTCTAGGTAACGCGGAGGCAACAGCACTCAGATCGATATTCGTGTTCATATCTTCGCCATGGAGGAAGGCACACATCATATTCTCCACTGCCATGGCGCCATGTCTTCGACCTCGAATCTGCTCTTCTTCCGAGACTCGAGACTTGTCTTCCTCTCTTCCCATCTCATCTCTTTTGGTTGCCCCAATTGCTTATTACGTTATTGCTGTTCTACCAAATTGCCCACCCTCGTTGACGAGGCACTGGATCTTGCTTCTGTCTTGCTGTAACTTAGACTACCATTACCATCGTCTGCTGAGAGCACACATATTGCTCCGATCTTTCACGATTGCATACACGGAAACTCCAACAATCTCGCCCGAGACATCATGTCTTCGCAAGAGAGACGCCCGCTCTTAGAAAACCGTCTGCCGTTGCCCAATAGCTCGGCCCAAGACCACGTACGGCAGAGCCCTTTCGCCCTTGTTCATGCTAACTACTAACATCGCTCAGCCCATCTTCCTCCGAGCCTGTCACTCGCCATGGCCCTTCGTTAGCCAGACTGCCCTGGTTTACCTCCGCGGTGTGGTTTTTTCGTACCTCACGGCCCTCGCCGGCATGCTCTTGTGGTACAAGTTCAAGTACGAGTACCCCAAAGATGAGAAGACCAGCTGGGCCATTCTCTTTGGGTTTGCCACTTTTGCCTATGTTCTTCTATGGCTCTACCACTTGGTCACCTTTGTGAGTGCCCAGTCGACACCGGTTTATAATGCCTGTCCATTTGCTAACCAGTGCGTGTTACCCCCTGCGTCTAGGTCTGGAGCCTCACCCATCTCTACTACTCCGATCTCGACGACCACGACCGAAGCTGGGAATCCGCCGTGCTCAAGAAGCTGTCTCCGCCACACCAAACCCCATACTCCCGGAAGCGCTTCTACTTCAGTTTGTTCTACACCGTCACTCACGTGTTTGTCTTGATCAACTCGTTCATTTACTGGGCAATCTTGGTACCTCAGGGATACGGCCACTTACCCGAGGGCAAGGGCGAGGGCGGGGGTGACGAGGAGCCTGCTTCTCCCTCTTCAGGTGTGCATACTGCCCATCTAGCCTTCTCGAGACAGTCTACTAATACAAATTACAGCCGAGGAGTTCTTTGGCAATGGGTGGTTTCAACCCTTCTGCATCATCAACCTGTATATCGTGACCGTCCTCATCGCGTTCTTTGAGATCTTTGTCCTGAATAGCATCAGGCGCCAGATTGTAGGCATCTCACTCGAGTGGTAATCTACGGTGGTGGAGCTAACACACTTTCACAGCCCGTTCCCAGCCACACGTTCGCCATCGTTCTCTTCTTGTCGGCATACCTCGGCTGGGCTGCCTTTGGCAAGCTCCTCACCGGGGTTTACCCTTACTTCTGGATGGACCCTGAGGTGATCAAGAAGACGGAGTACATTGCGGCCTATGTCACCGGTTTCGTAGGCTTGGGCCCAACATGTGAGTATCGTCCTCAAACAATGCGTTAAATAAATCACTAATCGGCAAATCGCAGTCTTCGCCTTCATGTACGGCCTCATCGGCATGCGGGAGAACATGACCAAGAAGGATGGTGGAAAAGGAAGCCAGGCTCCTCCACCGCAGCCTCAGTCTCAGCAGGGAATCAGCGCGACTCCCACTCCCGGCCCAGAGGAGAGTCACTAGACCAAATCACTCCACGGGTGGGGTCACAAACGCTTGAGTCAGATCTTTGATTTCCCTATCCCGGTGCGGTAGAAGCAACGGAGCGAGGAGCTGAGCATCATATCGTTATCCCGTGATGCCAGACTAGGAGGACACACTGGGTGGTGTCGCCTCAAAGTTGTTAGTTTCGGAATATCCTAGTAACCTGGAGGGTTGAGTCAGAGGGCTTTTCCTGTGCTGCTTAGTATTGGTATTGTCATCCATTAGCATCAGGAAAGGTTTTGTATTACGTGGACCGCAAGAACTGTACGAGTAGAGTAGAAAGGGGCACACAACTGCCGAGTATTGACAAAAGGCGGGGAAGATAGATAGGCAAATTCATCGCCATTACTCTTATCACCGCCTCGTCATCAGTGTCAGTGTAGTTGGGCATCCCATACTGCTCACAAAGCCGAGACGCAGGAACATACGAAGTTGCAAGGTTGCTGGCGTGTGGGTGACCAGGTACGCGGTGAAGCTTGGTGAGCCCTGTCATGCCAAAGAGCTTAAAATGACTCCAATCGGCCGCGGCCCGCCGTTCCCCAGCGTTTGACTTAGAACCCCGCACAGCGATCGAGTTCCGTCACGGGCATCGCTGTGCAGCAACTTTACTACAAGGTGCACAAGACAAGCCTCACACCACGTACCCTGCTAATTCCCACCGCTCTGGATCGTGTGGGGCCTAGTTCACACTCACTTCCCTCTGACCGTCAGCCTCGGAAACAACTGTCTGGCTGGACGTTGCAGCAGAAACGGGCCAGTTGCCATGCTGTACAAACCCACCAGGGCGAATGGTTTGAGGGAAAACTTGATGGTTAACTTGTGCCGCGTGGCTAGCGTGACTCGGCTTGCGACAGGAACCAGGGCAAGCGGGGACGAGCGGTATATGTTCATGTTTGATGGAGAACTGCTTGAGGCCGTCGCTATCGTGGACCTCTCACACTCACAGCCCAGGTGTGTGAGGTGTGCGGCAGCGGAAGACAAGCGCCGACACAGGTGAGGGCTGTGCCGCGAAACCAAACATCTTTGCTTGCTTGTCACTGGAGGAACACTATCTTCGCTGTGGGACACGTGCCCCGCTTGTTGAGGCAAAACCAGCTTCCAGCATATTTCCGACCTGTAAGAGTTCACCGCTGAAGACTGATAAGACTGATAAGACTGTGATTTGTTGAATTATTCTAGGCGAGTACCGGATTTGATATACCTCCCGAATTAGAAGCCTGACATGACAGAGAGTGGTGTGTGTGTGGAAGTTGATGGATGTCGTTGGAGCTACCCCTCATTTGGCAGGGCAAAGTGCAAACCCAATTCGAACTCCACTCACTGAACACGCACTTTGGGCAGCCAAGGTTCTTCCTTGCACGCTGGATTCACAACCATCACCGACCTCACCTGGCAGTTCATCCCATCGACCTCGATGGAGATGACGACAACTCCACCACTGGAAGGTCACAATTCATCTCTGGCGCCCAGGAGATTTGTAAGATGCCGCGCAGATGTTTAATTGACTAACCATCTCCCAGTGGTGATCATGTGAGACCAGAGGAAAAGATATTAAAAGAGGGCAAAGGCAGCCTGACCAGTTGCTGCATGCGAGATGCCGCCGACCCTATCCCAGCCCTGCTTGTTTCTTGTCAATCCGCCTGCACAGTTCACAGAGCTGTGTTTTTCCCAGGCACACACCTCACTGGATGCTACCCCCCACCTCCAGAAGATAAATACAACGCCCACCCCCCACCGCTTTCCCGCCTGGTTTTCTTCTTCTCTCCTCCCCCCCCAACCACACAACCAAAGGGTCGCAAACTGATCGTCGGAGTTATCTCTTTGGAGTCTTCTTCTATGAGGTAGCGCCGCCCGGACCCCGTCAATCGTTTATTTTGTGCGTCTCTCCTTTTTAACTCTGGTTTTTTCCTTCGGGATATCTTCATTCTTTTTCGTCACTCTCTTGAACAATCTGTAATATCCCGCTCCTCTCTCTCTCGAGTCCTTCATCGGGAAAATCAACCAATCACAATACACCATCATCACGCCCCGATATCGAACCAAACACACACACACACACACACACACACACACCACACGACCGCCAACATGTTCAAGCGATCTTTCCGCGGCCGCGAAGCTAGCACCTCCCAGCGGGAGGCTGCCTCGTCGAGGATGGATTCGCCACACCGTGTGGACAAGTCAGCGAGGCTGATGAGGAAGGGCTCCGTGCGGGATCCCCAGAAAGTGTCGAAATTGCAACGGTCGCTCAACAGCGAAGACACCTCGCGCATGCAGGGTGTCTCCATGCAGGCGAGAATCAACGAAGCCTCGCTTGCCCCCTCGCCAATCGTCACCCTGGTGGTGGGCGCTGAGGCGCGGCTGTTTGCAGCGCACGAGAACGTGCTTTGCCAGGCGCCTTTTTTCGAAAAGGTGATCCGTGGCAACTTTCGCGATGCGCAGAATAAGAGAATCTCCCTCCCGGATGAGGAACCAGAGGTTTTCAGCGGGATCCTCGAGTATCTCTACAAGGGCGACTACTATCCCCGCTTGTTGCACAACAAGCAGCGAAACTCTTGGGAGCTCGAGGACTCGCTTCCTAACCGTCGGGTTACACCCCAAACCTCCCCGACGATCCACGAATCACCAAACTTTGGAGGTGGCCGCGCAGGCCAACCAGGTACACCCCAAACACCTTCGGCTGTCGAGGCAACTGTGTTCCTAGCAGGCATCGGCCAGCACATCCTCCGCGATACCGCCATCTATTGTACCGCGGAGCGCTTGGGACTGGACGAGCTCAAGAAGCTGGCGCTGCGGAAGCAAGGACTACAGTCCGGCATTGATGTCGGCACCATTCTCCGCAGCGCTCAGTACTGCTACGCCAACACGCCCGACTCAGACAGCCGCCTGCGCGCCCATTACCTGGCGCTCATCATCCGGTGCCGCAAGACCTTCAAGCGCAGCGGCACCATGCAGGCCGAGATGGAGAAGTGCGGCGGCGACGCATACGGCGAGGGAAGTGGGAAGCTGTTCTTCGACCTGTTTGTTGCCATGTGCAACCACCTCGACGATGTCATTGAGGCGAGCAACGCGCGAACCCCCAAGACCATCTGAGAGGCTGGACCTACCTTGCACAATAGGCGCAACAGGTTTTCGGCGTTTTCTTTAGGCGCAATACGGAGTAATGAATCTTACCAGGGGCAAAGAGGAGGAAAGATGATTTGACATTTATGTGATTTTGCGAATTTCGGGATGGACATCGGGTAACTGCGTCTTCTTTTTCGTTTTCAACTCTCCACTCATCCTCTCTACATCCGGCGTTTTCCTGGTGGCTTCCTTTTCTTTCTTTCTCAATACCCAAGCTCCCAAATCATATATGGTATCAGATTGGACAAACCATTTGGGAGATAACTTTCACTTTACACCTGGAATTATCTTCGCTTCTCCTTTGAGGTTTTGGCCGACCCAATTTTAGAACCATGTTTTGCGGAGTTGAGAAGAAGGGAAGGGGGGCTTAATGCCGATACACGATGGAAAGAGGATGTTGTTGTCAGAGGAAGGAGGAGACACTCGAAGCAGCCTCGAACACCCCCTTTACCCTCGCATCTTCCCAGTCATTTTTTTCTTTCATCTTTTTGCTTGATTCATCTTACTGCTTTGCGATCATACCCCTTTAGAATTCTGTCGGGCTGGCTTTTTGACACTGGAGTTTTTGCTATTTTGCTTTTGGTTTTTTCCGGAGAAACCGGTTTTTCTGAGTTTGCACCTTTGCTGGTTCGAACGAAGGATTTCTTGTTTTGTTGAAGGGGAGATACCTTATGGGCAAGATAGTTTTTTCTTCTTCAGGCACAACAGAGCCAGGATTGTTTTATTTCTCATCGTACTTACCACCCTCGATCCGTCGGAAGAACAAGAGACAATGCGTCGTCTCGCCGCCACTTCATCGAAACACTCACAACCAAAACCATGGATCGCGTGTCTTTCTTGCTGTTTTTTCTGCAGTTTTTTGTTTTGCAATTTCGGGAAACGGACACCACTTGGAACTCGATATCTCAGCTCTTTCGTCATTTTTCGCGGCGTTGAACAACAATCGGCTGGCAATCGGATTACCAATGGACAATACACAACAAACACCACTCTCAGATTGGAAAACTTGGAGGCGGTTGTAGATGGGAACGAACCTTCTGACAATAAAACAAGAGGGGATGCCCTGCGGGCAAAGATTGGACATCATCATCCCCTCTTTGCTTTTTGCTTTTCCATCTTCAGTCGCCCTCCTCAACATCTCAAATTCGACAAATTTGGCAACGGCGCTTGACGCGCTCTTCGAATATCCCCCCCTTTTTTTCATTTGTCGCGATGGATCAGGATGATCATGGAATTTTATTTTTGGTTGTTGAGGGAAACGGGACGAGGGAACTGTTAACAGCCAGTTCCTCTTCGGCACCGTTTTCAAGAAAAAGAAAAACACAGAACTGGCCTGCATGGTTGCTGGATAACTTTACTGCAAAGCTTGGGAGAAGCGGGAAAACATTCATTTGTAATGACTTTGATGATGAACACTTTATGACCAGACATTACGACTACAAACACAACAAAAATAACAAAAAAACACCCCTGCTTGGCCCTGGACTTTTTGCAGTCGCTTGAAGGGGCTAGGTATTGGGAGAGTCGGCCACCTCATATCTTTTGTCTCTGTGCCTGTACCTATTTGTGAATATGGTGAAATTTCTGTGATGTGTGTCTCTGTTGTTGCTGGTGCTGTGATATGTGATGAATGATGTAAACATGCTTCCCACTTCACCCTGTTCCTCCCCTTTTATACGATCCACTCCCTTTGCCTCTCTCTCCCTTCCTCCTTTCCCCCGTTCTTCCACCCCCTTCATCCAGCCTCTTATTCCCAGGACACCTCAAAATCCTTGAACTCAGCAACCAAATCCCCCGCCCCCTCATCAGTAGTCGGTCTCGCAGCCATAGCCTCAACTTTCACCTCCCACTGGTCAGGAGAATCACCATAGACCCAGCAGATTTCTCGGAGAGGGATCTTCTCCCCGGAGTTTAAAATCTGGTAAACCCACAGTGACTCTCCTTTTTCGTCGCCCTCCTTTTCGATGGAGAGAGAAGTCCAAGAAGAGTCAGGTTCGGAGAGGGGGGCGACGGACCAGTCGGCCCAGGCGTCGCAGCTGACGATGGAGAAGCGGGGGAGGGAGTTGTAGAATTCTAGGCCGGCTTTGATCCATTTTTTGGGATTTCCTGTCACCTTGGAGGAGTATGAAGAGGGGGATGGGGTAGAAGAAGAGGAGGAGGGGGGAAGGGGGGAGAAAATTAGGAGGAGGCCGGCTTGATCGTATTGGTGGGTGTAAGGGAGTTTGAAGGAGATGCGGGCGGAGCGGAAGGATGGGAGGGGGCTGGTGGTTGCTTTTGCTGTTGGGGCTATTCACAGGGTTGGTCAATTCCCACACCGCAAAGACATAAATATAAATATCTAGGTAATTACCGTTGGAGATGTCCTTGACGGGAGGCTTGCGCCACAGATCGGTGTTAGGGCCGGCGGTGATGGTGAAGGTCTCGGTTGAAGACATTTTGGTGGGTTTGAGTTACAAGATGTGACGAGACGAGGTTGGTATGGAGCTGAAGATGGGAGCTGCAAGGTTGAAGATGCTGGAGCACAAGAGAAATGTGGCAATCGGAAATGGATGAGATGAAGATGTGAAGCTGCAATGAATGACGAGAATAAGTTGGCCAAGATGAGCAGACAACCACAGTTTTATACACAATCGACGCAGTAAAGGACACGCTCACGACTTTAATCATTTGATGCAGCAACTGGAAAAATAGGAAGGTCATTTCATCACGGCATATGAAAAGGCACCATGCGGAATACGAAAGGCCATCTTCGCAATAGTCCCGGTCCAGCACAGCCATGGCGGAGTTGCCTGAATAGGTGCCATCTGCTACCGCGGGGCCGGCGGAGGGGTAGCGCGGGGTGAGGTGAGGTCCTTTCGCAACGGGTTTGTCGGCAGTGAGGGGCACTGCTGCCCGGGAGGTCGGGAGAGATCTCCGTTTTGTAAAAAGATGAAAGAGACAGCCGAAGGTCACCATGGCATTATTTCGAGGTTCGGCACGTTTTTTGAGAGGAACTAAAAAGACAAGGGAACTCGTAGCTGCAGCAAACTGAAGAAAGAGTTGCCAAGGTCAAGGGCGAACGGTCCCTCTGTGATGGCCAGTTTGTCAAAGACACTGCGCCTGAAGCTGGCAAAGGAAATGTAGAACGACTCCCTGGAAAGAGCGCCCAAAATCATCAAGAAAGGTTTATAAAATTCATGGGAAGCCACCGTCAATTTGGAGGAATGACGCGTGTAATTGCTTCCAAAATCAATTGCCAAAAGTCGTGTCGAGAGTCGGCTCGAACCAGCAGCCTCCAAGCCCTGTCACGGGACTCAGCAAGTGGCCCGTGCTTTTGAAATCTGACTGTTCCCACACACCCCGCTTGACCATTCCTCAATCTTCCCAATTTCAAAAACCCCCACCAATGCTGGTCTGCGAATTCTTTTCCACCCACCAGTATCACCAGCTCTTGGCTCGCTTCTCACCAATGGCATAACACCCTCCTTTAGCCCCTTTTGTTTTCTTTGAAGATCGTCTTCAGGATATCACCGCTCGAGAGGCGCTTCACCAGAATCGCTTCGAAGAGTTTTCCCCCAGGGCCGCTTGGAGAGCGAATTTTTGCGACTTTGGTGGGCGACGAAAGATTTTGGCGTCGCTTGAGTGAGTCGCTTGCTCGCTCATCTCCACGCTGCAAAACCTAATAAACCTCCGTTGCTGTTCACTTGAACGCCATCACCAAACTCTCTTTCACCAACTCATCATCCCCACCGGGGCGTTCTCACTTACAGTCAGCTTTTTCGGGAACAACCCCTCCTCCATTGCCCCATTCCCATCAGTCAGCTTCATACCGAATACGTCAACATCGACAACCAACCAAAGCTCACCATGCCTGCACCGCCCATCATCACGAGCGGCGGCGGCAAGGCCAAACCCAAAGCAAAGGGTAAAAAGACAAACCGCGTCAAGCGAATCTTCGCAGGCCAAGAACGCGTGGAACGCCAACAACGTGCGGAATCTGCCACTCCAGCTCCTGCACCTCCAGCAGCTCCTGGGGAAACCGGTGCCGTATCCAACAAAGCCAAGGAACAATGCCAAAACTGCAAAAAGTACGAAGTAAAAGGCGGTATCTGCATGAGCTGTTTCGCCGTATCCAAGGAGAGCCAGAACCAAATAGTGTCTGAAGTCACTTTCGGTGAAGCTTCCAATGGCGCGGCTGTTGCGCAGGGTACCTTTGTGGCCGCGGATCAGGGTGGTGTCCGACCTACTGGGTCCGGCATGTCCTTCCGCCGAGTTGCTGGCGCCTCGGCTCAAGAAGGGCGTCAGCGCAGTCTTCGAGAGGCCAAAGACATGCTCAAGCAGTTCTGTTACCAGCTTCAGTTACGTCCTTACATGGTAGACCGGGCGTTCAACGTCTACACGATGGCCGCCGCCAGCAACTTCACTCAGGGCCGCACAATACAGAAAGTGGCTGCAGTCTGCATGTATGCCGCCTGCCGCACCGCCGACGAAAACCATGTCATGTTGATCGACCTGGCAGATATCACCAAAGCCGACGTCTTCCTGCTCGGTCACTACTACAAGGCGCTTTTGAACCAGTTCCCCGACGTCAGACAGGGCACCAAGCCCATCATCATCGAGGATCTCATCCACCGGTTCGCCACGAAACTCGAATTCCTTCATGATACCCACAAAGTCGCCGTTACGGCTATTCGCATTGCCAAGCGTATGCTCTACGACAACATTTCCCACGGTCGCCGGCCCGCGGGCATCTGCGGTGCAGCCATCATTTTGGCCGCTCGTGCACACAACTACCGCCGCACCGTGCGAGAGGTCGTCTATATCGCCAAGGTCACCATGGCTACCCTTCAGGAGCGTATGGACGAATTTGCGAACGTCCCCGCTGCTCAAACGTCTATCAAGGAGTTCCTTGACGTTGAGTCGCAGCTACCCGAGGCTTCGCACGACCCTCCCTTCGTGTACAAGCAGACGAAGGAGTGGCAAGAACAGCACCCCAAGAAAGTCAGGAAGAAGAGAAAGGCTAGTGCCGTTACCGAGGACAGCGCTCAACAAGATGCATCCAACAAGCGACGGAAGACGGCAACCCCGGCCCCTACCGTTGACAAGGACGGATTCGTCGTGCCGCCTCTCCCCCAGCAGAACGGACCTGTTCTTGACCAGGCTGCCGAGGCAGCTATTGCCCATGATCAAGCCATCTTGCTGACCGGCCTGGGTGAGGTTGCGCAGGGCCTAGACGGAGATCAGCTAGACGCCTTGGCGAAAGATTTGGGCGATGTCCATGAGCCATCATCTGAGGAGGAGGAGGAGGAGGAGGAGGAGGAGGAGGAGGAGCCCGAGATTGACCCCAATAGTGAGCTGGGTATGGCAATGTCGCAAGGTGTTGTTATCCCCGGCGTCAAGGGCAAGCTTGCCGCGCGCCCTGCTCCTGCCACGCCTACCCCGGAGGGCGATGCTGCCGCAAAAACAGATAAAGCCAAAGAAAAGCCCAAGGGGCTTGTCATTGACGAAGAATGGGAGCGTGACGAGGCCATGCTGGAAGCAGAGATGGAAGGCCTTGTTAATGACCCCACCATGCTCGGTGCCGCTGCTCATGAGCAAGAGTCTGCAGCCCAGGAAGCTCGTCAGACCGACGGAGCCCACACAGCACAGGCAGCCCCGGCAGTTCCGGTTGTTTCTGACGCTCCCCCTACCAGCACTCCCAGCACCGCCAGCATCGACGTGTCTGACGACTCTCCCGATGCTATTGCGCAACCTGTTGCCCAGCCTGCCTTCTTGGATCCTCTGGATAACCCTATCGTGGACGAATCCGAGTTTGCAGATGATCCGGAGGTCCAGTTCTGCATGGTTTCCGAGGAGGACGTCAAGTTGAAGGAAATCACCTGGGCGAATCACAACAAGGACTACCTGCGCAAGATACAGCAGAAGCTGTTCGAGTCCAAGATGGCGGGTCCCAAGAAGAACAAGAAACCGCGCAGCAAGAAACCTCGCATCGGAGAGGGCCAGTCAGCTCCCGCAGGTTCTGCCGAAGAGGCTGCTCAGAACATGCTCAAGACGCGTGCCATCAGTACCAAGCTCGACTACAGCCGGATGGGCAATCTGTTTGACGTCAATGGAAGCTCCGTCGGTGGCCCCAGTGTTGCCGCCAGCGAAGCTGGTGATGACGAGCATGCCGATGATGACGCTCCTGTTGCCGCGGAGGTCAACCAGGCTACCACTACTGCTGACGCTGCTGCCGAGGAGGAAGAGGAAGGAGACGAGGACGACTACGTCAACGATGATGCCGACGCCGACAACAACGGTGGCTATGATGACCAGCATGTGGAGGACTACGAGGAGGAGGAGAATGATTACGACCAGCAGCCGGAGGACGATTTTAATCCTTTTGGCGAGGACGGCGAAGAGGATTACTAGTAGAACGGGGATTATTAGGCACGGGCAGGTGGGCAAGCGGGCAGGCGTTTGTAGTTTTTTCATAGAGATACCCAGGTTAGCGCATATGTCTATGCGATTGGAGGAAATAAGTTTTGTACTTTTGATATGCATTGCCCATAAAAAGCGACAGCGTGATTTGTTGCGGAATACGCATCTCGAAAGCTGGCGAAGGGGGTTACCTTTACTGAACACCTGCGAATACGACATTCTACAGAATTAATACTTGATACTGAGAAGCGCGTGTATGGTGTGATGTGAAGAAAAGCCTGATCGATTCAGCTAGCTACATACATACATGCATTACCTAAGATTAGAAACACCCAGTAATTACATCAAATCCATCAAACTCCCATCGCTAAGCTTGCAAAGAAAAAAATCCCCAAAAAAAGAAAATACCATCCAGTCCATCGTGTTCCATCCCGTGCCGTTGTGTCGTCTTGAGGCGCTTCCCCTTTTTGTCGTCGAAATTATTCCCGATGAGCATTACTATCGTCCCGCCCTTCTTAGGTCCAGTGTCACTCCTTCGCAGGAGCAACAGGAGCAGGAGCCACAATCACGATATCCGTTTCTCCCGCATTATTCTCTGTCTCTCCCGCGGCATTATTATCAACAGTCAACCCAACTCCCGAACCTTCGGCGCCTGTTCCCAACTCCACGTGCGGTCCTTTTGTTAGGGCGGCTTCGGCGAAGTTGAGGGCGCGGTCGAAGCCTGCTAGATCTCTTTTTTGCTGTTCATTACTCTGTCTCTTAGCTTTTGATCTCTATCCACCTAGGGGAAGGGAAAGGGGAAAATACTTACAGGAGCAGGAGCGACTTGATGTACCGGCGGAGAAGAAGAAGAGGCAGAAGCGCCTTGAAGGGCATCAACGATATTCTCTACCTCGGAACCATCCCCGGAGCCAGACTCTTCAAAGGAGATGGCACCATCACCTACTACTAGCGCGGGGGAGTAAGCGCCTAGGTTGATGTTCAGGGGTAGGGCGAGGGTGGTTGTGCTCCGGAGGGCCAGGAGGAAGAGGGCGAAGAGGGTTGGGGGTTGCATTACGACAGAAGAGGATACCTAATCTGGAATCTGACAAAATGAGAAGAAAAGAGAGGGGTTGGGTGGCTACAATGAGACCACCTAGCTTGTGATGCTCAAGGGAAGCGGAAAAGCAAGGGGAATTGAGGAGGGATGGAGGTGATGGATGGAAGGAAGGGAGAAGCTGCAACGCACCGAGGTGGATTGCAGTTGTGGGATTTTCTTTCTTTCTTTTTGATGAGGAGGATTGTGAGGAAAAAGTGAAGTCGAAGAAGTGAGAAGATCAAAATTGAAGTTCCTGGATTTGGTTCGAAGTGATGCACGGGAGGCAATTCGCAGAGCTGGCGAAAGGCCAATTTCAGGGGTAGGCTTGGCATCGTGGAGAGCTTTGAAACAGAAAGTAAACATCGTGAACAGGGCAACGGCATCAAATTTGGGAGTGGAAGGCCAAAAAACTGCGGGAGTGGCATGCCATGGTAGCGGGATCGAGTCAGTAGTTTGTGAGAAGGAGGGTCTTGGCGGAACATCAGAAGGAAGAGATGAAATAATATTCGAGGTTCCTCGTGATGGATTTGCATGTCTGATACACTGGTATTGCAACCTACGATTCATCTGACCTGTCTTTTGATGTGCTTCATATTTCCATGAACGGTCATCTAACTGCTTGCGCTGATGGGATGGGGGCCGCACAGGTAAGAACAGGCTACCTTAACAAAGGGCACTGGTATCAGCATTCCATTTTGGTTGACAGGCAAAAGATTCAGATCGCTTCGCTTGAATGGTTGATATCGTTAGGTTGTTCTTGTTCAAGTGCCAATTGTCTGCTCGTTCAATGTTCGGGTTTGACCCAGGATCGACAGGGGCATGAATTTTTTAGCGGGGGGCCAACCTTAGCGATTTCATCGGTGGATGGAGGGGCTTGCTTATAGCGAGCGGGCTGAGCGCCATAGCGGGGTATCACGTCCTCCATGCGCTGTGATCTTGGGGTCCTCGGATTCTCTTCCCATCTTCCATCAAAAGAAAAGTTAATTGGAAGCCTGTCCCCTCCACGGGCCGGGGCGCTTTCCGCTACAGGTAGTTTACATTGTGCACCAACACCAGGAACCTGAACAACTTTGGGCAGACTACCAGATACCAGCCAAAGTAGCTCTGTGTCCAACATCTGCGAAAGCCAATTTCCCTGTCAAATCATGGCCATCTTTTGGTTCAATCGACTCGGAGGCCTTCCATCGCCGGAGGAGGATGGAAGTCGCCCACTAATTAACACAGGAGGTTGACCAAGGCGGCCGAGAGCCGCCGGAAACCGAGATACCTCCCACCACCTTGCCCTCCCGAAGATGTCCTGTAAGGGTCCGGGATTGCTGATCTTCTGTAGTGCTCGGGGACTACATTGCAGCTTGTTGTGTTCCTCCAGTGGGGAACACCGGAATCCCGGAGGCTTGGACGAAGTGAGATTCGGTGGCTGCTGCAGGCGCCCGTCCATTGGATCGAACCCACCACCATCGTCAACGTCGCCCGTCACGTCTAAATCACACATCTGGATTCCTTACCATTGTTGAAGATGAGCTAATGGTGCCTTGGTGACAATGGCTTCACACCAGGCTCTCCTCTCAGGTTCCTGTCCCGATCTCAAAACCCGGAATTGGTTGCCAGGCGATACGAACACAACCAACCTGCCAGTCAGTTTGAGACCACATTAAACGTTATTCTGCTGACTAGGGGCAGGCCAACGCTGTCCATCCAATGTCATGAAGACGCCGAGGGCTGCTGGGTATGCCACTTCGGGGTTGATGGGGGAAGTCCGCAAGACCAGCAGCTAATTACGCCTCTTTCTTCAATGCCGCTAAAGTCGGACACCAGTCAAATCATACAAGAACCAAAGTCAAAACGAAGCTCTCTCGAAACCAACGGTTCCATCACTCACTGCATTGGCTTGCTTATTTGTGTCTTTTGCTTGAACTGAAGAAAATCCCATACATAAATATCGATTTCCAGTGTTCGAACTCGAGCGTAAACAACATTTCGGCGCCATCCCCGAGATCTTGGTATATACAAGTGATCAAAGAACACCACCCCCTTTTCGGAACAAGTCAACTCCTATTCGGTCCGCCCAACTCCGATCGCCGAAACCATACTCCGAACAAAAAACACCGAGGATCTTCAAGACCCGGGTACTTGGTACTGCACTGCAGTGGATACGAGACATACATATTGTCATCAAGGTAGATCAGAACCGACATCTGTCTCGACAAATTCAGATCACGAAAACACACACACACTCACATTCGTATCCCGATAAGCAAGCATCATGAAGATGGACCACGTAGCAGGAGTCAGGACGGTTCCCTTGGCGGTTTACCCACCATCCAGGTCAACACACACATCCATATTCTCTCCCGTATACAAAGAGTGTTGCCAGTGCACCGCATCACTACCACTCGACAGCAATAATACCTGCTCCTGCTCACACACCTCATGCCTCTACTGCCAAAACTACGACAGCAGGGGGGAGAAAATCTACCACGGCATCAATACCCCAACTCACTGGATGTGTTATACATGCCACAGCACCCACTCCGTTCTTGAGCTTCTTGTCGACACCGAAATCGAATGCGAATGCGATTCCCCAACATTGTGGGTGGTCTACGACAACTGGGGATACCCGCTTCTGTCGGAAAGGAGTCCAGAAAGCCACAAGGAGACTGATTTGCGACACTTGTCAAACATTCGAGAGGCGGCGAGAAAGTGTTGGATGCTGGGGGCTGACAGGTGGGCGGATGAGGTTCAAAGGGTGCAAATCGAGAGGGCGAGGATAACCACTGCTGTGAAGGAGGACTTGTTTTCGGTCAAGGCGAAGGATGGGGACGAGGTTATCAGGGACAAGATGATGCTGGGGAGGCATAACAGGGCTTGGAGTGCCATCTCGTAAGTTCTCACAACTCAACACTGGTTCTGATGCAGACTACTGACACGGTTGTCGCAGGGCTTCAAGCATGTCGAGTGAAGATTCTCTGGACAGGGAGCTGGTGGAGATGGGATTGATGGAAGCATGAGCGTGCTCTCCAATCTTTTGATTTCACATGTCATGAGCGTCGGCGTAGCGGTTGCTTTTTAGTGTTGCAGTTGGCCATATCTACCAGACTTGTCCCGAACACATATATCTGATTTCAAATCGGTATGTCTGCGAACTTTTCAAGTCACTCCCCTTTTGAAAATACCTATGTCAAGTCCTACTGTCATAAAAGTACAGGCTTCTTAGCATAAAGTCAATAAATCATTCTATAACAACGTATCAACACCATGGGCATGTCTACAGACTGTGTTAGTGGCTCCCCACTGGATTATGGTGTCTTTACAACAAGCCGCCAAAACTAACTACACATATTCCAATGGTCTGTGATATCTCGTGACGAAATAATGTCAAAGCGACGGCGCATCATTCAACATCAGGTTTATTTCAACACCGGAAAGTACGTGACTGTCAAAGTTTAACGAAAAGACCTCACCGTTGAACCATCAAGCTCTAAACCATGGTTACCTCATCATACATGAGAAGAAGCATACTAAGCTAGGTAAGGCACGGTGTGCACCTACTTGACAATGCATGACAGTAAAACCAGTCTCACCCGGAGATGCAGCCCGACCCTAATTACATGCAAGGCAATGCACTGCATGCCCCACCCAGACTAGACTGCCTTACCCATTGTCTGACATATTGAATTCGAGCTGCAGCTTAACCAGACCTTCAGACATTGTTGACCGCCGGAGCTGCCCGATATGACGCTCGGCATACTGCATATGCGTTGAGAGCTTTAGTAAATACCTTAGACAGAATACGCATATGTACCATAGCAGTACCTGGATACCCACATCCCTAATCGTCATGTATCTAAACTCGAGTTTGGGGCCAAATGACATATCTTTCTGGTTATATAATCGTGTCAATCACCGTGATCACCTGCCATGCTAAAGAATAGAGCATCTATCTACACCGAAGAGAGAGAGAGAGAGAGACAATCGTCATCTCTGTCTTCCCACTCTTTCCTGAACACATTATTACATTTCAGGACTGGGAGCTGGAGTGTAAACCGGATGTTTTCCCCCCTGTGATGCAGACGATCAGCAGGTTTTCTTCATTTTCACATCAAGGTACCTAGGTAGGTAGACAAGTAAACATGCAGTCACATCACTAACTTCTCAGCTCATCGTCATGATGCCTCTATTATGCGTGTCCGTTATGTACCTATGAGAAATTGCGAGAAACTCTGTCCAATGTGGTGTGCTGGACATGGGAATGTCTCAGACTTGAAGCTGAAAGCTCAGCGACATCATCTTCACACATCCTCCTCTCAATCACACTTTTAATACCGGTACCCGTCACCATCGCATACAGCCTGCCGGGTTACAATTTTGCTGGGCTAGGTAGACGTAACAAAACAAAAGCCCGGCAGGTTACACACAGACGATGACTCACCCTGCTGCAGGTGGACTTCCTTCATGTGAAAATCACCTTCTCCATAGTACTACGTCTTGCCATCACCAAAAACATCTCACCAGCAGTTGGAAAGGATCCTCATAAGTGTACATATCCGATCCGACTGCCACCCAAAGACTCCGAGTCCGAGTGCGCAGCATTCATTCGAGATTGCAAAAGAGACTTGGAATCCGGGGCTGTCCCGTCCCGCGGTGGCTGCCTTCTCGGATCCCCTATCCGAGACCGATCAGAATGCAACATGGGCGCAACCTATCTTCCTGTGAATGGAAGTATTAGCGCTTATCAGCGCTGTGTCTTCTGTTTCCCGTCTCGTTGGTAGAGAAAGGTCATCCTTCTCGCATTCAAGACATTTTTCTCTTCCTTCCTCAGCTGCGCTCCCCGCGCTAAAATCCGCCTTCCTTTTTTCGTCGGGTGGTGGTACACACCATCTTTTCCATCCCAGATGGAGCTAGGATCGGCGGGGAACACGGGAACCTGCATTCGGCCAAGACATCTGACATCCTTTCCGGGAACGTCAGAGATCACTGATCAGAGTGTGCTGACTTCGAGGACAGCAAAAGTTCAGGATTTCGTAGCGTAGTTAGGAGAAAGCAGGGGAAAAAATGTGTTGATACTTGGATGTATTTTCCTATCTCGTAACTCGTGTGCTGATGATATACGCCAAATCGATGAACCTTCTTCTTCAGCTCATTACCCGTGCCCGCTCAGGAGAGAGGCAGATAAAAATAAAACATGAGCAACCTCGTGAGGGTGTGCTTGCTGTTCCCTTTCCCCGACGCCCATGATGGCTCTCTTACAACACTGCATGGCAGCCAGAAACCTTTCTTCTCTAGTGGTATCCCAAAACAAAATCACAAAACGCCAACCAATGCAATGACCATCCATAAACTCCAGACATGAAAATAAAGCCGCAATGTTGAAGCCGATCCAGTCGCGATCGGCGGCCGTAGTGTACTCGTATTGCACGCCGGCCCGGACGTTTGGCCTGCCATCCCACGACACAGCGGTACGTCTCTCTAGTTCGGCCCGCTGTCTGGGAGGTTCTGCACGTACTCAGGCGCCTGCAGCCACCCCTCGTCGCTGGTAGCCAGCAAACCTGCAAACCAGATGTTCGCCATCTTCCTATAGCCGCCGTCGTTAGGGTGCGTCTCATCGGCAAGATCCGACCATACCGGTCCAGCGTCGTTGTGCATATCGGCCAGGACAATCCTGCGCCCGGAGTTCCGTAGCTTGTTGACCAAGTTCACAAATTGCCTGTTGATGTTGAGCACGTTCTGCTCTGTTGCTTGGCCCTTGTTCATGAGGAGGGTGCTGAGAACGATGACGGCGCGGGGAGAGAGGCGGTAGAGATCGGTGATCATGGCCTCCATGCGCTCGCCGGCCGTAGAAACGTTCTTGTTCTGGACGGCGTCGTTGGTGCCGGCGTTGATGAGGAAGACATTCGGCCTAAACTTGGACACGGACTTGGGGTCCAGGGCTTTCTGGTGGACCTGCTCGATGCGGAGACCAGGCCAGCCCTCGACGTCGTTGTCTGCCATCGTGCCGGACTGCCTCGAGCCGACCATGTTAACTTTGTTCCCGGCCGTGGTAAGCTGGGTCCGAAGCTCGGCACGGTAGCCGTTGCCGTGCGTTGATGCTTGGCCAAAGGTAATGGATGCGCCCAGCGGCATAATGCGGAGGGGCACCGCGTTCCCCAGGGGCTGGACGGCACGGGCGCCGAGGTTGAAGTGGTTTACTGCTACGCCATGGTTGGCAAGCGGCGTGGCCAGAGCTGGAGAAGTGTCAGTCTTGATAGCAGCAACATTGGGGTAGACGGCACAACTGACCCAGCAGAAGGTTGTTTATGGGTAGGAAGACCATGTTTGCGGATGTGGAAGGTGGGGAAAGTCGCGACAGGTGCGAACAGGAGGATGGGGGGTTGGTGTGTGATACACAGATGGTCTATATATGTGTGTGTCGATGTCGAGAATGATGTCCTTCAAGGATATAGAAGAGTCGTCGAGTCCGACCACGAAAACGGACCGAGAAGCAGGTCTCAGTGGTTATCCGCGTGCAAAGTGCTCGTGCCCAGGGAGGGGTCGTCCTCGTGGTGATATGCCGGGCCGCTTCAGCATACAAGTTGGGATAAGACAGAGACAAGAGTCCGAGCAGCCGGGAGAGCCGCTGACGGTCTCAATTTCGACGGATTGCTGGATCCGGCAGGTGAGCGTCCTTTCTTTCTTGAAGGCTGTGTTGACCGCACAACAAGGCGGGAGGCGTGTAACGGTATGTGAGGGCCTTTGGGCGTTGTTCTCGCTCACAACAGAGTGCTGTGCAACAGCCTAAAGTGTTTTGGACACAGACAAACGATATAATCCCAATCAACCGCGGGAGAGTGTTACAGCCTGGTGTCCATTATGGTATCCATCGTGAAAGACGAAAAGAGAGGAGGAGTCAGAGCGAAAGCGAAGAAAGAGAAAAAGAAAAGAGAGCGAGGTTTGGCCGTGCCGCTGAGGGCATTGCTGCTTATTTCAAAGACCCCATTTTCCAACAGACAGTCACCCACTTGGGCAGAAGGAGCGACTGAGTGGTATACGAAAAAAAAAAAAAAAAAGTACTTCGTAAGCAGAGAGCAGAAATGAGATGCGCTAGCAGCCGTAAGGCGACGATGCTGGAGCCAGCGGCACTGAGCGGCGGTGCTGAAGCTTTTCTGGGACCGAGGGGGAGAGTGACAGGCCACCCCCTTGCATCCATGCTGGTGGCTGAAGCTCCCGAGGCTTGAGAGAGCTTGGTGCCTGTCAGCGGCTGGATCCCGAACGGTCCTATCAAATCTCGTCTGATCTGAAAGTGTCAAGGACACGGATGCGGTCAGCAAAAGACAAACATTTGAACCAACGTTCAAGTTGCGTTCCAAATGCTCGCGAGAATCGAGAGATGTCGAGTGACAGTGACGAGAGAGACCCTTCAGAGTCACTTCTGAAATTCCGAATGCCCCGCCAAGAGGGGAAGTCGATGCTCCTCCGTTTCTCAAAGAACCGAATCCACTTTGGGGGGCGGACTTTCTCCAACACGCTGGTCTCGCCTTACAAGTGGGGTGCATAGCGGTGCTGTGATTTGCGGATGCCACCAATGTCTAAACCTAACTTGGCTTTACTTGGCTTCGACAAAAAAAGTGAAGCCCTGCATGCATCATCATACAGACAGGCCGCATCTGGAATCTGGACCGCCACAGACCCGTGTGCGGCATCCGGCTCATCTGGTTGGCTTGCGGTTGCGAAATTCAAAAAAGCCGCCTTCATCATTGATCATCCCTTTTATCCCGACCGCACACGTTCACGCGAGGGAAAGGTTGGGTGACCATCTGGCCAACAACGGGTTCCTGCGCAATATCAGATGGTGATAACACAATTTGCGGCTAAAACACCAAAAGTGCCGGAAGGGCTAGCTGGACCAGACAGACACCCTTTGACGAAGTAAACAATAAAAAGAATGCAGCTGGTTTGTGCGACCCTTCGATGTTTCGACACCTCAGACCAGCGCGGGGAAAGGGAGCACAAGGGCGTTCACTGAGGGGCATCTGATGTCAATTGTCAAGTCAAGCCCGTCTCCAACAAGTGCCATGTTGGCATTGCAGCGTGATATGATGCGGTGTCTCGGGGCAGAGACGCCAATCAAGACCGAAAAACACCCAGCGCTCTCTCTCCACGCAATAGTTTCATTTTTGCCGCCCTTTCCCCGCCTTTTCTCGTTGCGCAATTCGTGGCTGGAAAGGTCAAGCTAGCTTTTACACCGAGGATGGAAAATATGACCAATTCGCACACGGCTCCTTGCAGGTTCTGGACTCTGCACGTGTGGGATTTGCGCATAATGTCTCGATTTTTCGTGATTTCCCGGAAGCAGTTTGCGAATAAGAGGGAGGATTCCAACTCACCAACCCCAAATTTCCGTCCACAGAACAATAAATGCCAAGACGACTGATCGCTGGAAGGTACGGACCACAACCGAGCTGCCGCACACCCCAACTGAATGAAGTCTTGATGCCTGTAGCATCCAGATGAACCTTGCACTGGCCGACTTGACAACCAATAAACCAACACGACTCTCAAAATCAACAATTCAGCAAACAGGTTTGTTAACCCTCCACGGAGGAGGGAGTGGAAAAGGACAAAAAATGCAAAAATTAAGGACTCGGATACCGGGAGTCGAACCCGGGGCTGTTGAGAGAAACAGACACTTCTAAGAAGTGAGAGTCAACGATGTTACCGCTACACCATACCCGATGGGAGTCAAGTGTGGTTTCCGACAGGACTTGTTGGAAGCCGGCCAGGATTTGAGGTTCAAGAACAGCCATATTGTCATTGATTCTCGAACATCTTTCACATTCTCGTCATCTCACAGATGATCGTCAATTCTCACATCTTCTGGCCCTTCTCATCATGTACAGTTGAGTAGCTCCCGACAGTACAACATCGCACCATTGAAGTGCGAACCAGAAATCCATTTTCGGGGCTGAGCAAAACCACCCCAAAAACACGTGGGAATTTCTCCAACAGCAGCGCTAACGACACCGCGAGTCCGCGACCCCACGACAGATGCAACGCTCAGCGAAAAGACTCCACGAGGAAACAGGCAGCGACTGACCATTGACCACAGGGAACAAAACAACATCATTTTTATCGTTCGAGTCTCACCTCTCAATGCTACCAACACCCCAATACAGTGGCTGAGCCCCCTGTGATAGAACTCCGTTAATCCGTTACAAAGAACCGTGCAGTCTGCCATGGTATCGCGCCCAAATAGCATCGCGCCAAAAGATGCAACTATCACCAGTTACTGACCGCTAGCCTCTTTGGTGTTTTTTTTTGTTCGCGAGCAGCAGCAAGACGCCATCTGCGTTGCCCACTTAAGAGAACAGCCAAGGGCCAGACTGCCTTGGGCCCTGACACAAGATCTCTGCATTCCTGCTCTCACGAACTACCGTTTTTTCCCCCTCTCATGAGGCCTCGCGACCTTCACTTGTGAAGCGGTGAATACGTTCCGGTACTCGCCGCCGGACAGCTCGAGTTGTCCGATGTCTGTTGGTGGCCAGCTTTATCTCGAAGCCGAGTCACAATACCTAGCTTGCAGCAACGCGGGAGAGGGAATTAATCAAGTTCAAATATTGTAATATCCAAGAACCAGACCTAACCAAGACAGCTTTGTCCTCTCTATCTTCATCACCAGGGTATCTCTCTAAGCAAACGCTCCTAGGTAATTAACAACAAACGAAACTTCCCCATGCAACCAGGATATCTCTCCAACTTCCCGCCCCCCCCCCCCCCCCCCCCCCCAAAAAAAAAAATATTGACCATCCAAAATGCACACCAAAAGATCAACTCCAAATGCTTTATACCCAGTTCCCATCATCCCTTTGCACGTCCGCCCTCGCCTTCCCTACTCCCTCACTTTGCCTTCTCCCAAACTCCCCCGACCCTCCCCCCATCCCGTCTCCTCCTCTTCGATCGTCATATCCATGCGCATCATCATGATTCTCCTGATCAGGAACCAACTTACTCATCTCCCCCAACTTCTCCTTCACAACCGGATCCCGCTCCATAACCTGCCAAAGCTCAACGTCCCAATCCTCCAAAAAACTCCCATCTCCTTCCTTCCCTTCTTTCCCTTCCTCCCATCGTCCACGGTCACCCACCGCCCTCTTCCACGTAGATAAGGCCAACCACTGCCTGCCCACCTTCCACAGCCCAGCCACAACCAAATCCCTCTTCACCGACCTGTAGATCAACTCCAGCATCGCCAGACACCCCTGAACCGCAAAAAACGCCACCCACCAAGCCGCGTCATTCCCAAACGACGTGAAAAACGCCGTTTTCACAATATACGGAAAAATGCCTGCTTGGTATAACCCCGCGAGGGCAACTTGCCAGATCCACCACCCCGCAAATGTAATACCGAATGCGCCGAGGATGATGGAGGTTTTGTAGTTTGTATCTAGGATCCTGTTGTTCCTAGTTAGCTTGGGGTAAGGGAAAAAAGGTGGGAGACGTACGAGAGTTTGAGGTTGATCCAGACAATATTCACCGAAAACACCAACGTGCCCAGCGCATAAAGCCCCCCGTCTTTTACGGGGCCTTCACCCCCGTAGAGGTTCCAGCAGAGAAACCAAACCATGGTTCCCTCCAGGGCGGCGCCAAACATCCACTGCGCAAACTTTTTCAGGTTCAGACCCTTCCCGCGCTGGCCAAAGACGTATAACTCCGGAACTGCGAGCAAAGTTTCTGCTTGCAATTCTTGTTCCCATATCCCTGGGAGAATTACGCAAAGGGAGGTGAACATTGTCGTGGAAACCGTCAGAGAGGCACTCTCGTAGAGACTGGTCCCCGTGTATCCGTTTAATCGCTGGTAGTAAGCCGTCCCAAGGTAAAAAAAGGATTCCTTCCAAAAGGTGGCGAGGACGTATCTTGCTGTGCGGGCATAGTTCAGTCGGCCATGGACAAGTAGGAGTCTGGCCAAAAAGCGGAACTGGGCAATGGCATAGTCGGCCACGCGGGCTGCTTGCAGACCTTCTTTACCAGAGATACCGATCCCCACGTGCGCGGCGAGGAGCATAGAGAGGTCGTTGGCTCCATCACCAATGGCTAATGTCAAAGGCTTCTGTTTGCGAAGGAACCAGTTCCGGGATACAGGGCCGTAGTTACGGACGGCAGTGACAAGGAAAGCTTTTTGCGCGGGGGAGGCGCGGCAGCAGATCACGCTGTCGACTTTCTTCATGACGAGTTCTATGAAGAGAGTCTGTTCCTGTGAGGGGGCTTCAAGGAAGGTCAGGGTGTGCCCGTCGATTACGACGACATTGTGGCCTCGTTCTTCTTCGGCGTCGATGGTGTCTACCACGTCCTGGATTTGGGAGTGCAGAGATTCGGGCTTGGTAGCGTCCAGGATGTAAATGTTGGATCCGCCCTTGCAGATACGGGCTGAGTGGGCGATGTTGATGGCTGTTTCCCGCTTGTCGCCTGTCAGCATCCAGATCTTGATGTTGGCTCGACGCAGACGGTCGATGGTTTCTGCTACGCCTTCTTGGAGTTTATCTTCGATGCCGGAGGCTCCCAAGAGGTCCAACGACTGTTCGATGTGCTCAGAAGCCTCCTCTATGCGGAGCTCACGGTCGACGAGGGAGGTCTCGGCTTCGCGGTAGATTTTCTTCCAGGAGTCGTACTCGGATTCGGAGAGGTACCTGTGGGCGAAGAGCAGTGTGCGCAGGCCTTCAGAGGAAAAGTCGTCGAGGTGGCGGAACACGCGGCCGAAGATTTCTTCGTCGGTGGGTGCTTGGAGGAAGCTAAATCGGTCGCGGCCATTGTTATTTAGCCTGGAGCTGGAAGACTTGGGTGTAGGCGCAGGTCCGTCGTGGGTGGGCGACTGCACGTAGGAGAACCTGCTATTTCTCTCAGTGGAAAAGGGGCCAGGACTCGTGAGGTCAACTGCGGAATACGGGCCGGGGCTGGTGACGAGATCAGCTGCGACCGCGGGCGTGGGGGAAACACCTCGCGATGCAGGTTCCTCTGGAATGGTTATCTGTGGTACGGAACGAGAGTTGACTTGTGAGAGGGCCGCAAGGGTGTCCATCTCGAAAGATGTCCGCCCATACACCGAGCCGCGCTTTGCTTGAACGAAGCTGCGGCGAATGTTGAGGCTCGGCCGACCCCCAAAGCTGTTGCGCGGCTCGCTGTACTCGAGCTTTCGCAGCTGCTGGTTTTCCACCTCGACGCTCTGCCGAACTTCGCTCTCCTTCTGCTTTGCCAGCTCGTTCAGCCTCAACCTCGGAAGGATGGCAGAATCCGCTCCTTTCGTCAACAACCATATCCTCCCGTCGGGGCAACGCAATGTGATCGACATGCGCTTCCGCTTGCTGGTGAACTCAATCACGTCAAGGATCTGATATGTCTGCTCGGTGTAGTTATCTCTGTTGTTGGGGTCGGGGGATATCCGAATCGTCACGGTCTGTGTTGTTCGACTAACCACGAGATACCCAAGCTCCTGAGCAGCGCGGACGAGAGCAAGCTCGTCTGGCGAAGCTGCTTGGAAGTCAACTTCCCCATCGTCCCATTCGGGAAGACAGGTGTGGCAGAGGGAAAGCGCCAGCATGTACTGGGTTGCATGTTGTGCGAATGGGGAATCAGGATCCTGGCGGATATGTTCGAGCATGTGTCCAGTGGTGAGGGCCGGTTGCGCTTTATCGGGCCGTCCTGATGGCCGCCATCGAGAAGCCTGACGCATGAGGCCAGGGGCACCCGACCGGTCACGAAAGTCGTCCTTGCTTGTCGGACCCAACGCCCCCGATGCCCACGTTGATGGCTTCTTGTCCTTTCCCTTCCCGCTGTCCTCGAGGTCCATCTCATGCATCCATGCCACACCTGCAATGCTCACCTTGCGGAACTTCATGACATTTTCAGTGAGTGTCCCGGTCTTGTCCGAGAAGACATAGCCGATGCACCCCAGATCCTCGAGAATGGTTGTAGTGTTGCACTTTGCAGGCGTGTCGGTCTTTTCGTCGTACATTTCGATGTCCGAGTTGAGAAAGTACATCTGGCCAATCTTAATGATCTCGAGACTGACATACAGAGCGAGCGGGATGACATTGTTGAACTGGACGAGATTACCAAAAATCTGATGTGCCCAAGGAACTGCCAGATCCTGTATGTAGAAGGAGGTACGTTCAGTGTTCCTTTGGAACATCACATACCCTCCAGCACATCCAGCAACCAGGGCCAGCACGTACAAGACCAGCGTGAGAACGATCTTGTTAATGGTCGTTTCAACGGCCGGCCGCTTGGCCTGGGGATTTCGGTTCGTGTTCATTCTCATCTTACTACCGAAATGTTAGCTTTCTGTGTCAGTGTGAATGGCCCCCAGCTAGAGGAAAAAGGTGGACTGGCTGGCCTTACCATTCCTCGCCCGTATTAATGACCACCCCAATGACTGCAGCCGTGTTACGAATCGTGCAGCCCCGGAGGATGATTTCGTTCAAAGTCAAAGGCAGCGTCTCCTCGGCCAATTCTACTCGCCCCTCAAAGCGGTACAGATCGGGGTTTGGGTCCTCGACCACGAACATGGCCCCGCTATTTATGATCTCCTCAAAAGTGTCATATCGCTTCAGCGCGGCAGATACCTGCTTGACTTTCAAATTTGTCTCTCCGTCTAGGGCCATTGTTTCCACATAAGCCAACCCGCCCTCTGACTCCGCATGCAACAATACGATATCGGCTGGCACATCCTCGTCCCTCTTCAAGTGCACAATATCGCCTACTTGAAGGTCTCTCCACTGCACTCTGCGCCAGTTCTCACTTCCTGTTTCCACTCTGTCGAGAACACCGACTTCATCGGTAGCTGCCGTCCCCGCTCTCTTCCTCCCTTTCAACGGATTCGCATTCTGTGCTGAAGAATTTGAATACCGCACTGAACTGCTGCCGCCACCAAGTCTCAAAACCGATCGCGCATTCTCGACCTTGTCCAGGCTATATCGCTTATAGTCATCGTATCCTTCTTTTGAAATTGTGAAGGAGATAAACAGCATGAGTGGAATGATGGTCGTGTAAGTTCCTGTGGTCGACACCCCCGGGATCATCTGCGGGATGGCAACGCATAGAAAGTAGAAATTTGCCAAGCGGGTAAACTGGAAAATGAGCTGCTTTGGTAGAAAGTTGTAGATGGTATATCTTGACGTGCGGATCGTATTTGGGATGTAAGGACGGCCATTTCGGGGGTCGATGAGAGTCTGACCGGAAGGGTCGGCTAAAAGAGGCACCTGGCGACCAGAGGTTGATGGCGGTAACGGAGCGCGACCCAGTAACTTTAGAAGTTTATGCTTGAAGCCGCCCGTCTGTAATTGTGAGGCTGCGGCGGGCCTGGCCTGTTGTTCACCTTCGACCCCTATTTGCGTGTTGTCGGTCATGGCGGCTCTTTCGAGGTTTGAGTACCCTCCATCGCTCTGAATCCAGTTTGGGAGGTATCGTCGCCGAGTGGGATGAAAACCTGAAGGTGTTGGGGTCTGCTGGTTGGACATCTTCCAGCTTATGAATCGCCGCTGGTTGGCTCGGTGAGTTATTGCCAATTGGTCGCTTGGCTGGGCTGTGGGTATGCATGTAAAGTGCCTTGCTGTAGTGGTGTTGTATCCGGACACTCCGGTAAGCCCGAAATGTGGTGGTACAATCAATTCCCACCGAGTTGACCAAAATGGAAGTATTCGACGCTGTTCGAGATGATACAGAGATGATGAACTCAAACAACCAACAACACTCACGAACCGGATGCAAAGAACGAGTGAGCAAGGCAAACGAACAAACTAATAATATCTAATAGTACAAAAAAAATAAAAAATTGAAAGACATGAATAATTTTAGTCATAGGCAACCACCAAAAGAAATCCGATGAACAGCCATGGCATTGAAGTTATGAACTTTTGTAAGCTTACCGTCGGTGGAACTAATCGCTGAAAGGGGAAAGGCACCCTGGAAAGGGGGACTTTCCAGCACACCAACGGCTGAGGCTCAGCCTCTGGGAAACCCACCGACCCTGGTTGATGTCACATTTTTCTCCAGACTTTTCAGATTGCCAGCATTGCAGGAAGCGAAGAATGCGAGGTGAGATTCCCGGGTTTGGTGCGACATTGATCCACGTCTCTAGGGTGACGCACTTTGTGCTGTGCCGTTGCCAAGTCTACCCACGCCATGCATTGTGCGGCACCTCGGATTGTCCTCGACATTTTTGGAGGAGGTGAAACGCAGGGGTTTCTCATCAAGGCTCGTTTCCGATTTTCCGATGGGAGTCGAGGATTTGATGATTTTGTGATAATCTTGATGCGGCTGATTGGCTTGGTGTTTCTTTGGAGCGAAAACGAATCGTCTGCAACGATGGTAGAAGTTGGCGGGCAGGCATACGAATATGGGCGTTGAAGACAACTGGTGACAGACAGCATCGGGTTATCAGTGAGGTTATCGCGCGGATGGAAACGAACCTGAGAGAGATGATGAAGAATTGATCACACAGCCGAGGCATTGACCAAGGTAATACTGATAACGATTTCGAGATTGCAACTGTAGAACGTATCGAGTAGTATTTCCAGTTCTGGTAAGAAATCGTTGAAACCGTTGGGGTTTAGGCCGATTTCTTGGACCCTTCCTTGGAGTGCGCCAAAGGGGAGAAGGTACGGCCGTAAAGAATTCGAACAGGGCGACTTGAGGCCCTGAGCCAGCCGCGTACTTGCTTGTAGGTAGTGTTGCAGAGTTCGTTAAAAGACCCAGTATGGCCTAAATAATCTCCCTGGTATATTTCAAAGCCTCTAGGTCGCTACATCGAGATAGGACCAGCACAGTGTTCAAGGACACCAAACAACGGCTAAAATGTGTGACAACAAAGCAGGAATTTCGGACTCTTGGGAGGAGATCGTGGACAGGAAGCTTAGTGCCGACAATGCTAAGATCGAAAACTATTTCCAGCTTGATGAAGACGTCATCTCGAGAGCAAAGTCTCGGAAGAAAATTACGGGCAAGTGTATCGAAGACATTCTCGAGGACCTTGCCGGCAGGGAAGCAGTTGTCATCACCTCTCTCGATGCCAACCATCTCGTCAAGTTGATGGCCGAGGGGCAGCTCACGGCCACCGAGGTCGTGACAGCATTCTGCGCCCGTGCTGCCATTGCACATCAGCTTGTTGGTAATCCGCCAGTTACAAATAAACGAACTTAAGCTAACCATACTTTACAATCCAGAGCGGCCTTTTGCTCGAGATCGGCTTCGATGCGGCACTAGCCCGAGCCAAAGAACTCGACGAGTACTACCAGAAACATGGGACGACAGTTGGGCCCCTACACGGTCTTCCAGTCACGTTGAAAGACCAATTCCACATCAGGGATCTCGAAACCACCATGGGCTACGTAGGCTGGATCGGCACCTTTGAAGGCAGCAAGCATACGGGCAAGGAAAAGAACGTGGAGAGTCAGCTCGTTCAAGAGCTCTGGAAACTTGGCGCAGTTCCAATAGGCAAAGTAAGCGTTGTTCTAGAAAAACGAAAACTACTTGACCAAGCTGATGAAAAGAGCAGACTACGTTGATGCAGACACTTTGGGTAAGGGTTACCACGAATCCCTCTCAACTGAGCCCCAGCTAACGACAAAAATCAGGCTCCCGAGACGAACAACAATATCCTCGGATACACCTTGAATCCTCACAACCAACTGCTCTCCACTGGTGGGTCGTCTGGCGGTATGCACCTATTGTTCCCCTTCCGACATATCGGTGAGCATATCACTAACAACAACGAAGGTGAGGCTGCCATGCAGGCTCTAAGAGGCAGTGCTTTTGGTATCGGAACCGATATCGGCGGTTCAGTGTCTATGCCAGCAGCGTTGCAGTCCATCTACAGCCTTAAACCTTCATCTGGACGCATCTCCTTCAAAGATGCCGCTGATCAAGGGAGAGGACAAACAGCCATCCCTACTGTGGCTGGTATCATGGGCCCGTCAGTTGCCACTCTCCGGCTAGTCTTCCAGTCATTGTTATCGACGAAACCATGGCTATCCGATCCCTACACTCTACCAATCCCTTGGACGGGTACCAGCAAGAATGAAATATCCAATCCGGTGTTTGCATTGATGCCACATGATGGCATTGTCTCACCGCACCCTCCTATTTCTCGCGCGTTGAAGATAGTCGAGGCCGCACTGCGCAACATCGGCATTAACTGCCTCCCTTGGAATCCTCCCAAGCCATCTATGCCTGTCTCAGAGCTACACGTAGGTTTCCCTCTCTCAAGACTTTGGAAGCACAACTGACGCACTGGCTAGGGCAAAATCGTCCGGGGAAATGCCTGTCCTGAACCGTTTAAAGCCATCCAATTGTCGAACGAACCTGTCGTGCCCGAGATGGAAGGATTATACCCAGATAGAACACTACGCGAGCCAATTTCGGTTGACACGCACGAGAGCTTGGTGGCTCAGATGAAGGACTTCAGGAACCGTTACAATGACTACTGGATGTCGTCTGCACGTCATACAGGGACCTGTAAGTATCCAGCCTTGAAGTTCACTAGAGTAGCAAACCCCTCTTTAACCAGAATTTCAACCGGTACAGCTCGGCCAGTTGATGCTGTCATCGCTCCTGTCACTCCATATGCAGGTTTCCAGCCAGGAGAATTCAAACATGGTACCTACCGCCCCAAAAACCTCGAGATCATTCTAATAATCAAAGCTGACATAGGTGCAGAATACACCACCTTCCTCAACCTCCTCGATTTACCCAACGTCGTGATTCCAGTGGCTTTTGCCAGCAAGAATATCGACGAGGTTCCAACCGGTTACAAGCCGTTGTCCGAACAGGATGCAGAGAACATGAAGCTGTGTGAGTAGTACAAGCCCGGTTGGAAACTTTACTATCTGGAAACTGACTTGGCCGTAGACGATCCCGAGGTCTGTCATGGTGCTCCTGCCGCAATCCAGATTTTCGGGCGACGACTAGACGAAGAGCGTCTATTACTTTTAGCAGAGATCGTTGATTCAGCAGTGCGCAACTACGAGAAAACTCTCGAAATGCAGGCCCCTGAGCCGCAGATGCACAAGTTATAGCACGATTTGTGCCTTTAATTTGGAGTCTGACGGGAGACTATTGGTCAATGGCTCGACATATGTCAGCAGACATGATGTGCACCAGTTACTCTACCATCTGACCCGACGAGGAGCCGATATCCGTGCGATAAATCATGATCGATATGAGCTGTCTCCCGACTAGTGCCGGTTATATGGCACCCAAGGCCTCGGTAAACATTAGAGCTGTCTCGATCGCAACATCACGCTTCCGATTTCCTAGTTTGGATTGTCGTCGGCTTGGCATTACCTCTACGCGAGTGCGGATGGCAACGTTCTAATGGTGGTCGTTCGACTTGGTAAGCTTGAGTTCGTTTGGTGAAGTGGGGATGAATCTTCCTGGAAACCCGGGCAGCGGCGTGTTGACGGCGTCGATAGGTTGAAGCGACACCGATGCTGCAGCCTTGAGTATCATGGCGTTTGCTTAGCTCTCGCCACTCTCGCAGACCTGATGCTTTTCTGGACAGTATCTCGGAACAGCGTTCCGTCGTACGATGGAGACATGGTGATTGTTGGACGTCAAGATGCTTGACCAAAGGGCTCAAGGACGGGAGACGGTTGGAGGAAAAGGGTATAAAGAGAGCACTTCAGTCCCGGTAGTCGAACGGACATCATCTCCTCCGCATCACTCACCCTCGACCCCTCCTCCTCTCTCAACACTTTCCTCTGGCCGACAGTAACAGCTCAATTCCTTCCACACATTCTACAAAATGCAGTTCAAGTCCCTCCTCGTCGTTCTTGCCGGATTGGCCATGGCCAACGCTGCCGCCGCCCCTGTACAGCAGGAGATCGTTGAGGTTTCTGGTCCTCTGATGAGCACTGTTGAGGCTAGAGCGGCAGATATCAACTGGCATGTATCATGTCCTTCTCACTCTTCTCGTGACTGCACCCGCAAGGACAAATGCTGATAGACACTGTGAGATAGGCAAGCAACAGGCGGCTGCAAGACGGACTGGGCCAACAGGTGCAATGCTGCCTGCCGCGGCGAGGCCCAGCAGAAGAAGTACACTTGCACCAGCGTCAAGAGCAAGATCTGGAGACAGAGCTGCGTGTTCGGATGGAGTGTTTGCGACTGCACTTGCGTTCGGTAAACGGACACTCAATCCTGTCAAACCGGAGGCACACTTGGAAGAATTTGCAGAAAAAGACTCTTATCATTGTGGTAGAGCTTTTTGTTCTAGCAGGAGGATGACGGTTCCTTGGACAAACTTGAACTCCTAGCAATCCAGCACCTTATTCGTTCATATTTTTCTTCTTACACCCCAATAAGACTTGTCCTCTACCATGCAACAACAACATCGCGAGATGTTTATCGATAGGGAGTTGAATATGCCTCGACTCCCTCCTTACAGGCAACTCTCCCCTCTGATTTCACCACCATTGACAGCCTGGGACGAAGCCAAGACACGTTGGAGCTCATGTGCCATGTTTCAAATTTTCATACAAAGAAGATATCAAAGTCAGTATGATTGCAATTGCAAGTACAAGTCCTTTGGAATTCGGAAATAGTCAAATCCGTCCCATATCCCTGACCTAGTCTACTCTTCCCCCATCCCGTGTCTCCCCCGCGTCGATCCCCCGCACGACTAGAGCTGTCAAAGCACATCAGCTGGGCAGCAAGCCATCCATCTCCAACTTCAGCCGAGGCTCGCAGTCCTTTTGAGACATACTTCCCCCTTTTACCCCAACATGGTAGGTACAGCATTTTCATTCGCCAGCTGCTTGTATCATGGTTCCTGCACGCCCCCAACCTTCCCTCGAGATGGTCAAACTTGGAATAGTCGAATTACTGCCCCGCTTTCTGTTTGACAACATAACGAGCGCTCTCCAAAGATATCAGTGTTATCTTGCTCTTGCCAGTAGCAAACGGACCTCAGAGGAGTAAGCAAGTCCATCATTAGGACTTACTTTTCTGAACAACCTCTATACACCCAGGGTCTGTCTCTAAACAAAAGTTCGAAAAGCAAAAAGATGGCCAGCATCGTCGAAAGAACCAGCTCCGGTGGCATCATCTACCGAGCCGCGGACCGTGGTCGAGACTATCCAAAACTCGACTTACTGACGCTCCTCTTCGGTATTACTCCCTTTCCCTTACTATGTGCCATCATGAGAGCCAGATGACTGATATGCACTGCAGACTCCCCCTTATCCGCAGGAAACGAAGACGCGGTCCTCCACGCCTCCGCGGCCGACCCTTCCCGCTGCTCCGTAACCAAAGCCCAGCTCCGCACCCTCGTCAAACGCGTCGCCCACACCCTCCGCCACGACTACGGCATCGGCCGGTCCGGCCCAGACAAAGATGTCGTCCTGGCCATTTCCACAGGGCACTACCACCTCCCGACGCTCTTCTACTCGACCGTTGCCGCAGGGGGCGTTTTTTCCGCTTCTAACCCTGGTTCTACCCCCAAGGAACTGGCCGGGCAACTCACTCAAGTCGCTGTGAAACTCCTTTTTTGCAACGAGGATACCAAACCCACTGCCATCGCCGCCGCAAAGCTCGCCAACCTACCCCTTTCTCGCGTGCTTTGTCTGTCGCCCATCTCTTCCGGCGACTTCTCTCTGACCTCTCTCGCTACGAATTCTCCGATCACCCTCTCTTCTTCTCTCCTCGACTGGCAGAGAATCACATCTCCGGATACGTTGGACAACAGCACAATCTGCATCCTCTTCTCCTCCGGGACTACGGGAGTCCCCAAAGCTTGCAGACTGTCCCACACCAACATGGTGGCCGAAGCCACGCTCATCCTCGGCCCTAATCGCGAGCACTACGCCGCTCTCAACAAACCCTTAGTCTACCGCACCGTCGCCCACTTACCCGCCGCCCACATCGCCGGGATCCAGGGGTATCTCGTCAACCCTTTCTACTTGGGAGGGACGGTATACTGGATGTCCCGCTTCGATTTCCCTTCTTTCATCGAGAACTGCAAGAAGTACCAAGTCACGCACATCTTCTCCGTCCCGCCCATCTATTTAGCCATTGCCAAGTCGCCGTTGGTTACAGACCACTTTGACACTCTCGAACAAGCCGTGTCCGGAGCTGCTCCCATGGGGAAAGAACTGCAAGCTGCTGCCCGGAGAAAGCTGGGTAAAGGCAAGGCTAGGTTGGCACAGACTTGGGGATTGAGTGAGACTACGGGGAGTGTGACGTTCATGCCTATGGGAAATCCGCTGGAAAATGACGCTACGGGGAGTGTATCCATGCTCGCGGCGGGAGTCGAAGCCAAGATTGTGGATGACGATGAACGAGACGTAGAACCGGGCAAAGAGGGGGAGATCTGGGTTAGGGGCCCGATGATTACCAAGGGGTACTGGGGGAACGAGAAGGCCAACAAGGAAGCGTTCTCGGAGAAGGGCGGGTGGTTCAAGACGGGGGATGTGGCGGTTTTTAGGGACGGGTTGTTTTATATTGTTGATCGGAAGAAGGTATTATGTCATCTCTCTCGTATGATTCACTGGAGACAACAGTAGCTGACAGAGATGGTAAAACAGGAACTCATCAAGTACAAGGGCATGCAAGTCGCCCCGGCGGAGCTAGAAGCGCTGTTGATCAGCCACCCGAAGATTCTCGATGCGGCGGTGATTGGTGTCGAGGGAGAGGGGACGGAGGTGCCGAGGGCGTATATTGTCGCTGATCCAAGACAGGTCACGGCGAAGGAAGTTGCAGACTGGGTAGCGGGCCAGGTGGGGAATCATAAGAAGCTACGTGGAGGGGTGGTGTTTCTCGAGGCGATTCCTAAGAGCCCCTCGGGGAAGATTTTGCGGAAGGACTTGCGGGCTCTGGCTGCGAGGGAAAAGGGGAGTAAGCTTTGATGTAGTTTATGGATACTTCAGTGGAGTAGCTCACTGAGCCTTCTCCCATCTCTCCAAACTCTTCAAGACAACCTCATCCCGTTCCCACATTAAGAAGGTAGCAGCTGCAATAGGTCCTCCAACCAAAAACCAGCTACATGTCTTTGCTAATACCAGTCTTTTGCTAATAAGCGGAGACATTGCCACTGGCTGAACAGACGCTGATGCAAGAGCATACCCTGCCCAGACGAAGACTGCCAGACTTGGAGCGTAGATATCATACTGCAGGAAATGTTTGACTAAAACAGGCAACCAGTCTGCTGGGACTTTGCTCTGATTTACCTTGACCAGAGCCAGTGTTGTTGAGTCGATACTCGGTGGGTTCCAGAGGGGTGCGGGGATGAAGACTTTGCTGAAAGTACTTTCTTGAACCATACTAAACAGCCAGTTGGGAGACTTTAGGGGGAGTAGCGAGGGCGAAGTGAGGGTGATGAGGAGGACTGTGAGGTTCGTGATGGTTGAGATGGTGAGGATGAGCTGGTAATGCCTTTTTAGTGCGTGGCTGACTTTTTGATTTTTGTCTGGGATCGAGCTCCGGTTTGGAGTTCGGGTTTGTTTCGGGCTTGGAGTGTTGAAGATGCTGGATGACTGTTGGAGGATATAATGCCAAAAAGGGAAGAGCTGCCATAGAGCAGCCCAGGTGTAGTGGACTTTGCCAGAGAGGACTGAGGGGGAGGGAAGGGACATGAGAACTGTGGGGATGAAGAATGAGAGAACGGTGAACAAGGGGAGGAAGGTGACGTCTCGCTCGTTCACTGAGACTACCTCCGCCCAAGAAAGATTCCCTGGCAGGTGAGAGACAGTGGGGGAAGTGAAGATGTGGAGGAGCAGATACAGGGGACAAGCGACGGAGTAGCTTGCCAACTGGAAGAGAGCTCCCAGTAGATTTGTACTATGAGCTCGTTAGTCTTTTGAAGAAATTCTTAATGGAAGAAAGAAGAAAACAGGGCATACCGAGCCACCGACAGCCCTTGATTTCCCCGTCTTAGTCCCTCCACGCCCAACAGAGCAAACCCGGTGCCGAGCATACTCATCGTATGCCAGTAGGACAAATCAACGTCCCAGGTTCTGTCGCCGTCCAAGAGGCCGCAGAAGAAGCCGTTTAAAGCACCGAGGGTTATGTCGATGGGCTTGATGCCTGTGAAGTCGCGAAAATATGGCGAGGGACCGCCCGGTATGTAGGGGTTGACAAGGTCGGCGGCGGTTATAGTAAGGAGATCGAAAAGCCGGTTGTGGATGCTGTTGAGGGATGTGCCGGTTGTACCTAAGAGGAAGAGTCCGGTGATGGCGATGGCGGTGGAAACTGAGGCGGTTGATGCTGGGGGGTGGAGGGCTGGCATCGTGGCAAGTGATTTGAGGGACTGCAGCTTTCTGCTGATACTTGCTTGCAGGTCGGCAGTATTTGCATCATCGGCTCTGAAGCATGGGAGATTTCAAGCGTGAAGGGCCGGAAGGCTGTAGATGAGCTGTTCACTGTGAACATGTGAAAATGAAGGACCATCATGAAATTTGTCAATTTTTTGTTCTTGGCGCTGCTAGCTCCAGTCTTGACACTAGGCAGGGGGTTGATCAGGTACCGGTACATATCCCAGCTAGCCGCACAGATGGGTGGTTTGACGTGTTAAAACTCCCTCATGTGATAGAGGAGTAATAAGGCTTCGGAACTTTAGTCATAAAGTCTCCCCCGGTCATACCCCAGCTTCGTCACCCCGGCTTGGTTCGTGTCGTCTGTGTTGATCGTGCCAATGGCGACATGGCCAGTCGCTGCGTCGCCCTGCACATCTCCGAACCTCACCCGCACATCTTGAAGCATCTTTCCACGGTCGTAGTCGGCTAGTGCTGAGCCACCAAGGGGTATCCGGATATAGGGGTTGTCTCGTGTAAGTGTGGAGAAGTTCATCGAGAGGTGAGGCCCGCGGATGAGGAACCCGGTCAGGGTGAGGTTGAGTATGCAAGCGACTAGTGAAACCAGGATAGCAATGAATAGCAGGACCAGCCAGGGTACAGAGCAGGTAAACACGGGTTCCTCAGACCAGTAGGAGCCCACTGCCTTCTCAAAATTCACATACAGCTTGTCGTACGGCGGTATATACAAGCCATACTGGTGGGATTTCGTGTTCTCGACATAGTCCATGCCTTCCGGATCCAACACGTAGCCGGCTCCCGTGGCGGCGATCCAGTAGGTATTCAAGACCTGAGCGAGAATGAACGAGAATGCTTCTGCGTTGGTTTTCAATGCTTCGTACAGTTCTGAACCAGTGTATCTGAATCCTGTTTTTCTGTCGTAGTAAGCATTTTCAAGTCCCAGCATGCTGCCAATGTAGGCTGAAAGTAACGTTGAGTAATTGCTGGGACCGGGTAAAGCCCCGACCAGATTGGCGAGGAACGGAGAAGTGCCGGATACATCATCCAGGAAAGTGTAATTTTTGGGTGGGTGATTTTTGGTCGAGATCCTCATTCTCGAAGCGGCACATGCCTGTCTTTGACAAGATACCTCGGTCTCGACGTAGGTTGTGCGAATGTGACAGTCGGCCATCAGGGACTTCCAGTGTCCAATGCCGAAGACAAAGCGCCTCGCCGTCAGTGTGGCTGAAGGGGGTGCAGAGATATTCAAATTGGTGCGGTCAGTCCAGACTGCCAGCGCCTTGGTATCGTTGCTGGAGTAATGATACGGTAGAGACGTGGAATTGATTCGCGCATTGCTGTAGTATTCAACCTTCAAGCACTCTAGCGTCCAGTAGGAAGTCTCTAGCGCGAACTTGCTGGCACCGAGCAGAGCTTTCCTCTTCTGGACAGGAACCCCTAGCAGCGAGGAGTATTTTGTTGCAGTGCTTGTTTTTCCTTGCTCTATGCTGTACCATCCGTCTAGACTCTGGATTCCATATTCCATGAGACTTTCGATGGCAGGAATCTTTGCATTGCCCCACAGGTCCATAGGCGACGTTGTACTGTTCGCGGAGCTGATGAGGGAGCTAATTAACAGTGAGTTACTCTGAGAGGTGAAGAAGTTTGTATCCCTGTCGGACGACGGGTCTGGGATATTTATCGAGTTATTTGAGCTGAGATATGGAAATCCTCTTGGCGTTTCTGTCATATTTGCTTGCCAATGGAACGAGCGAAAGGATGCCTGGCCACCAAGGGGGGAGAGCGCCCAAATGAAGAAGAGAGCTGGAGCTATGGCTCTTGCGCTTGACACTGTTAGTGCCGCAACAAGAGTGCCCATAAAAGAAGTACTTGCTACCAGTCTGTCGAGAACACCGATGCGTTCTCCTTGTTCTACTCGATAGAGAGATATCAGTCTCACACATCGCCCGACGGTGGCTGCATAGAGGATGGGGAACAGCGTAGGGATCTAGCAAATGCCAGTAGTGAGCCTAGGAACGAGGTAGTCATCTGGCAATAAAAAATAGCATACCACAATTCTAGCCTGGGAGAGTAGGTTGTCGATGTCTCCAAAAGCCGTCATGCTAGACCGTGTGACGCCATGGCTCCTAGCAACGGCCACAGCAAAAGCGGCCAATGCGAGCCAAACGCAGTAAAGCAGCACGTCTCCGAGAACAGAAACCACCGTCGAATATGCACACGTTTGGATAGGCAGCGGATTTCGTGGCCAATGCGGAACAAGCTTTGGGTCTGTCTTTGTGGCAGGATCGCTACACAGGGAAGCCGTAGTCTGGGACCAGGGGTTCCTGGGCTCGTCCACAACGCTCTTCTTGTAGTTGGATGCCGAGATGGAGGAACTGGCGTAGAATCCAAGATAATCCTGAGTTTTGGTGTGGAAGTCGGGCTCTGAAGGTGTGGTCATTTTGGCGGAAAGGAATCATGATCTAAGAGGGATGTATCCGACGAAAATCTTGCCCAGCAGCGGATGCGCAACCGCGGTAGCTTTTTTTATCTGATTCTTTCCGTACACGATGTTGAGGCGAAGTGCATTGTACATGTCGGATAAGACCGAATGCACCAATTGTCTTCCACGTTATTGTGCGCAGCAATTCAGGCTGAAAGCTGCAGTCAACTCGTACTGCTTGACCGATCTGCAAGGAGGTGGTCAGGCCTTGCATGCATGTTCGCACACTGGATAACGCTGTCAGCCTAACAAGAGGCTGCCTTTTGCTGACGTTGGAGCATTCCCAAGAATTTTAGGTATGTTGTTCGGCATTGGTTAACAGAACAACACCACTCAATAATCAAGCCGTTCCGTACTTACCATTATCTGGAAACATCAGTGTGAGCCCCAGTATTTATCTGATGCACGATGAGCAGAAACAGATCACATTTTCGTTGATTGAGGATAGGTACAGTGTGTGGAGTTGTGTGTTCTTCCGCCGGTATCAGGTAACCCGAGGGAGAACCTAGTTCTCAACAGATTCATCTGACGGTGGGGCGTGGCGTATCTTGTTCAACCCTCTTTTCATTCGTTACATCATCACATTGCTCTCCTCTGTACTGGTTTGCCGACGAAGCCGTACCGTGACCGTGAAGTTTGTTCATCCACAAAACTGCGTCTCGCAGCAACTTTTCCAAGGACATATATCCTTCCCTGTTTAAACCACCACATCAGCCGGTGCCCGTTCTCGCAGTGCGCAAGCCGTCTTGCGGACTTGCGGACTCAAATGTCGACAAAGATGGCACCATTCGAGCGTCTGCCTGCAGAGCTGATGCTGCAGATCGCGTACTGTGTCGAGGAGAACAGCAACGGCAGGCCCGGAGATTTAAATGCCCTGAGCAGGGTCAATAAAAAGTGTCGACAGTGGCTCACAAGCATTCTTTACGGCCAATATGGCGAACGCGCCATTGAATGGGGAGCCGAGCATGGGAGCCTGCCGGCAATACAGACGGCCCTGCTCTACGCCCAAGACGACTCACAGAGACTTTCATGGGTAAACAGTCGGTTCCAAGTGCAGCGTGTCCCCAACACCAATGGTACTGGCGTAGTTCCGAATTATGTCCTACTGGAGCTCCTCCCTTACGAACCTCAAGCTACCCCCTTTACACCTCGCATCTGCACGCGGCTATGATGATGTGGTAGCCTTTCTGGTTGATAATGGGGCAAGGATGGATCCCCCCTCATCGTTATACTGCACCTGCCGAAGTTTCCCCCATACAGAGAGACCGTTCTTTGTCGAAGACATCCCCAAGTGGACTCCTCTTCACCACGCCATTTGTGGGAAAGTACTGTTTTCTCCCTTCTGCAATAATTGTGTAGGCTTCTTAGAAGTCTGGTTGATAACGGACTTGTATCTAGGCGACACATATCAACTGCATTGTGCCTTCATTATTGCGAAGAAACTTGCTGATGGGGGTTTATTGACCACTTCTCATGCAAGCGTTTCAGAATGTGTCCTGACAGCATGTCGACTAGGCAATTTCAGCGTGGCGAAAGCCCTTCTCGACGCTGGAATGCCCCTTGAATCAAGCTTTACGAGCCTAGTAACCTCGTCTCGGAAGACCTGTTGCGGCAAATCCTCAACACTCCCTTTCACGCGGCCTGGGAAACGGGTTTGACAGAGAGCTTATGGCATGAGAAGCGATTAAATTTCTTGCAAAAGATCATTGGAAATGGTGCTACTAAATCCATAGAGGGTTCCTTTCTGCAAGACCTTGTTGATGAGGTGAATGAGAGGGGCAGACTACCATACGAAATCACAGACGCCGAGTTGGAGGTGATCTTTTCCGCGCATATCACTGACCTCAACTACTTTCTCGGCGACCAGGGCAACGGGCCTCTCCTGATGCTCGCTGGCCGAGAGGGGTGCCTAAAGCCTATCCAGTTGCTGTTGTGCTCTAGGGCGGATGTCAACACTGTCGACAATTACGGTCAGAATGCGCTCTATATCTGTGTAGGCCAGCATATCCAGCATTTTCCTGCCAGTGGTCCGCGGCTGACTCCATATGGGGAGCGTCTGGCGCTGTTACTAATAAACCATGGTATACGAGTCGGGACCTATCCTCCTTACAAAAAGACACAATCCAAGTCCGTCCTTCCGTATGCAATTTCACAGGTGAGCTCAGCCCTTCACGACGAGCCATTGGAGGGAACCGCTTTGGCCTTCCTTCTCCAGCATTGCACGCCGGACAATTTGACTTGGCGTGACTGGCAAACGGCGGTACATGACATGTTGAAGGCCAAAATTCCCATGGTGGGCGTGCACATCCTTCCCTTCGTAGGGCAAATCCTTCCCCTCGTGATACGGGAAATATGCAAAGCACTTGCCGCGTTCGGCAGGAAGTGGTCGCACACTCTGTACGATCCGGCGTTGCAGAGTCTTTTCGAACTTAGCATCAACTCAGAGGCCTCGGAGCAGCGGGATGGATTCTTCTTACTTGGATATGGCAACTCTGTAAAGTCGAATACAAAGTCAGCATCGATTGGTCCGAAGAGCTGAAACGCGCGCATGTTTTCGAGCGGGGTGGTAGCAACAAGTCGCGATCATTCCTACGAAGTCCCAAAGGCGGTTGCAAAGTGCAAGAAGAAGCTCGGAAGAAAGGGTTAGATGAGTGTGTTTGCGTGCGATTATCATGGGTGGCAGATATATGACAAGATTTGGACAAACCCTACTGCCGTCTTCAACTACATTTCACGGAATCTGAAAATGAAGTAGATAGGAACAGGGGGGTTTTTTTTTTTAACGCCGTTATTATTTGGTTTGTATCTTTACATCAACAGAAAAGATAGAAGACGCATGACGCTTTATCGAGTATTTCCAAGTCGAACCGTCTTTCCTCGGGTAGTATTTGTATCTCGCGACCAGTTTCATAGGTATTTGCTTCTTGACCCGACGAACCTATCTCACCATGATTGTTTCTGACCCTCGCTTGCGACAGGGCTCTCGAAATGAGTCGATGGCTTCTGATTTGGGGTACAAGCAGGTCCCACCTTGTGTAATGGGTTTATAAAGCCTTCTAGAACGACTGCAAGGAGTGATGTGAAAAAAAAAAAAAAAAAAGGGAAATTTGGGATGTAGGTAAAGCAGCTTGTTGGACAGGATAAACTGATAAATGAACATGTTCGAATTGATGTCTGTCAAGGGAATCCCCTCGTGTAAGCTTCGAGAAGAGAGTGGGACCATGCGCAATTACGTAATCGCTGTTCTTGCGCTGTGCATGGTGCAGTAAGCACTGCGGGCGGGAGGGTCTCCTGGAGAACGGAACCGGGCACTGTTGCTGTCGGCTCGACGAGCTCTCCCAAGCTCCAGAGCCCTGTGCCTCTATCTGCGTCGTCATCTTCCGTCCAAAACACCTCTCGATCCCCATATCGTTTCCTTTTAGCATCGACGACGCCCACCGTAAAGTTCTAGGGGGAAAATCACTAATTTATCTGCAATTAATTACTCCTCGTCTACGGAACTCACAGCAACATGTCAACCCCCGCACCGCCTGAGGACCAGGCGCGCCTGCTGGAGGATGCCCTGATTGCAGTGCGCCAGCAGACGGTCATGATGCGCAAATGTCTCGATACCCCCGGGAAGCTGATGGATGCTTTAAAGTGCTGGTATGCTCATCCCTAATTCCTTCTGAATGGCTCCTAAAGAGTTCCTGTCGCTTACTTGGCTCCATTGTGCCCATTGTGCAGCTCTACCCTCGTTTCCGAATTACGAACAAGCAGCCTCGGTCCCAAGCAATACTACGAACTGTACATGTCTGTTTTCGATGCCCTTCGTTACCTGTCGGTCCACCTCCGCGAGAACCATCCCGTCAACCACCTCGCCGATCTCTACGAGCTTGTGCAGTATGCAGGCAACATCATCCCCCGGTTGTACCTCATGATGACAGTGGGTACGGCCTACATGTCAGTTGAGGGTGCGCCGGTAAAGGAGCTGATGAAGGATATGATGGACATGAGCCGTGGCGTCCAGCACCCTATCCGAGGGTTGTTTCTGCGCTATTATCTTATGGGGCAGGCCCGAGACTTCCTCCCGACCGGCGACTCCGACGGCCCAGAAGGCAACCTCCAAGACTCGATCAACTTTGTCCTCACCAACTTTGTCGAGATGAACAAGCTTTGGGTGCGTTTACAACACCAGGGACACTCGAGGGAACGGGATCAACGGACACAAGAGAGAAAGGAATTGCAGTTACTGGTTGGGAGCAACATTGTCAGACTCAGCCAGCTCGTCGACCTCCAGGCATACAAGAACGGCATTCTTGCACCCCTGCTCGAACAAGTGGTGCAATGTCGGGATGTTTTGGCGCAAGAGTATCTGCTCGAAGTAATTACTCAGGTTTTCCCCGATGAGTTCCATCTTTACACACTCGATCAATTCCTCGGCGCGGTATCACGGCTCAACCCTCACGTCGACGTTAAAGCTATCGTAATTGGTCTTATGGACCGATTATCCAGTTATGCCGAGCGTGAATCCCAGGACGAGACGGAGGACGATCGGGGGCAGATGGAAGAGGAGGCCTTGGCAACTCTTCTCGAAAAGGTCAAGTTGGCCAAGTCCGATGCCGAGAACCAACCAACGCCTAGCGCTCCCCAAGACACCGGGGACTCCTCCACGGCCGACAACCACAATGAGAACGAGGGCGATCACGACGCAGCGTCAACAGCAGAGACACTCCAAAGAGACAACAACCCAGCGCCATCAATAGCGGAGACAGAGGCCACAGCCGTAGATGGCGCTGACGCCGAGCCCGCTAAGAAACGGAGAGGCATCCCGGAGAATGTTCGCCTTTACGAGATATTCTTCGGTCAAGTGAAGAATCTTGTCCAGGCTCAACATCTACCGATTCAGGACACAATAGCGCTCTGCGTGTCCCTAACAAACCTGGCGCTTAACATCTATCCCGAGAGGCTGGACTACGTGGACCAGATTTTCGACTACGCCAACTCCAAGGTCAAGGAGCACGCGAACAGTGCCGACTTACATTCCCCACCAGCACAACAGAGCCTCCTGGCGCTGCTTCAAAGCCCTCTTCGGCGATACGTCTCAATATTCACAGCGCTCGCTCTCCCAACCTACGTTCCGCTGTTCCAATCTCAAACATACCCAACACGACGAGCAGTGGCCGGCGAGGTCGCAAGAAACCTTCTGAAAAACCACACACTCATTACCACACCATCACAACTCGAGAATGTCCTCGAAATCCTCAAAGTCCTCATCAAAGAGGGCTCCCAAGCACCATCGGGGTACCCAGGGGTGGTACAACCTCGCGCGCGCGCCATGGAGACGGACGAGACGATGGAGGAGCAAGGATGGCTGGCCCGTCTCATTCATCTGCTTCACTCCGAAGACAACGATACCCAGTTCCGCCTCCTCCAAATGACCAGGAAGGCCTACGCCGACGGCAACGAGCGGATCCGAACCACCACCCCGCCGCTCATCACCGCCGGGCTGAAGCTGGCTCGCCGATTCAAGACCCGTGAGCATTATGATGATAACTGGTCCTCGCAGTCGTCGGCGCTGTTCAAGTTCCTCCACTCCGCTATTTCCACCCTGTATACCCGAGTCAATGGCTCCGGCGCAGCTGAGCTGTCCCTCCGCCTCTTCTGCTCGTGCGGGCAGATAGCCGATCAGACGGGATTTGAAGAGGTAGCGTACGAGTTCTTCGCGCAGGCATTCACGGTGTACGAAGAAGCGGTCAGTGACTCCAAGGCGCAGTTCCAGGCTGTGGCGGTAATTGCTAGCGCACTGCACCGCACGAGGAACTTTGGGAAGGAGAACTACGATACGCTTATTACGAAATGCGCGCAGCACGCTAGTAAGCTGTTGAGGAAACCGGACCAGTGCCGCGCTGTGTATTTGGCTAGTCACTTGTGGTGGGCTACGCCTATTGCGGGGAATAATGAGGATGAGGATGCTGATGTGAGTTTTTTTTTTCCTTTCCTTTTGTCTTTTTGCAAAGGAGGAATGCTAACAGGAAGCAAAAAAAGCTCTACCGCGACGGTAAGCGCGTACTAGAGTGCCTCCAGCGCGCTTTGAGGGTGGCGGACTCGTGCATGGAGACGGCGACGTCTATCGAGCTGTTTGTGGAGATTCTGGACAGATATGTTTACTACTTTGACCAGAAGAATGAGTCGGTATGTTTATCTTCCCACCTCTCTTATCCTTTCTTTTTCCCTGTTCATTTCGCTTTTTGCCTTTTCTATTTTCCCGTTCTTTCCACTCTTGTTTCCACTCTGCTTTTTCGCCTGCTTTCCCTTGGGACTTCGTTTTTGGGTAGGGGGAAGTGATTGCTGACATGAAGACAAAAAAAAAAAAAAAGGTAACAACAAAATACCTCAACGGGCTGATCGAGCTCATCCACTCCAACCTGGCGGGTAACCAGCAGGACTCGGCGTCGGTCGACGCCAGCCGCAAGCACTTTATGCAGACCCTCGAGATCATTAAGAGCAAGGAGTACGAGGGGATCGTGCTGGCGCAGAAATGAGCTTGTTCCTAGAGAGGCCTTATGAATGGTAATGGAGTCCGGACAGGCTACCGACCTTATCATTTGGGAAAAGCGTAAAAGGGTCTGATTGCGGTGGTTTGTGTTTCTTGTTTGGTAATGAATGAATAGGAATAGGTTAATTGTGTAAAGCTGGAAGTCTATACGTTTGGTTGAGCCGGCAGAAGAAGAAGAAATTGAAGAGTGGTGGGAGCTGAATGAAGAATCAGAATGAGGGAGGGGGTTGCTTCAGTCTCAGTCTCAGTCACCATCACCAAACAGACTCCCGATTGTGAAATTTGTAGAATCGGGATAGTATTTTCGGGATCCGGTCACGGACACGAAGTAACTGTTGCAGGTTTCACGATGTTTTATTCTTGCTCTCATATACAAAAGCCGCTGATGTGAGCTCCATCTTCCTGGCACACGAGCTCTAGATACATGACACAACTCCTTTTCCCGAGTTTTTCCGAAACTTTCTTCAAACAAATGAAATCCTTCGCTGGTAATACAGAGATGATCGCGGAATATGGGGGAAGGTAAGAAGAGTGAACAGTGGGAACGGTTGTTGTGGGTGGAAAAAAAATAATACGCCCCGTGGTGGCGGTAGTGAGGTGGTGATAGAGGTGGTGAAAAGTACGTGGGAAGACAAGCCAGAGCTCCCCTCTTTGAAACGCCGGTGCAATGCAGGGAAGAAAAAAAAAAGATATGCAAAAAAAGAAGGGGGTCGCAGAAACGGTTCCAACACAAAAGAGGCTTTCCATCTGTCCATGTTCGAGGAAGTGGTGGCGGAAGTGAAGTAGTAGAGAACAGCTGAAAGAAAAAAAAGAGAGAGCTGAGTTGATCAGGAGTTGAGGTTCTTCGCGGCATCTTTAATGATCTTTGCCACCTTGTCGGCGGTGATCTGGGCTAGTGTCCAATTACCCGAAGTAACAGCGTCGCGGATCGAGGGGAAGTAATCTTTGCCATCAGTCGACCATTTCTGTGGCCCAAAGATGACATGTTTGAACTGGGCACGACCTGGGATCTGGAGGGGTGTGTTAGTATGAAGGTGACCAAAGAGAGGGGGGGGGGGGATAGAGGGGAAAAAAGACATACCCCTGCCTCGTCAAGCAAGTTGGACTCAAACTCGGCCATGCGCGAGTTGTACTCGCAGCGGCTCTTACCCAAGCCATTGGGTTCCCACCCGTTGGCAGAGACAATTTGGTTCTCCCAGGTCTGCTCCCACTTCTTAAACTCGCGCGCAGCCATGGAGACCTCGTTGATTGCCTCCTTCACTCCGTCCAGCTTGAGCTTCTGGTGGCTCGTTCCATCGCCGGCAGCGCGCACCGCCCAGCTCTCCAAATCGCGAATCCACATGTCCAGCTTCTCGGCGTAGCTGGTCATGTCAAACGGCATGATGGGGCGGTTGGAAAGTTCGAGAATTAAAAGACCGACGACCTGGGCGAGCATCTGGTGTTGCGGGAAATCAGGGGCTCCCAGCAAGTCAATCCAGTGGCCGTCATCGTAGTTTGAGTGGATAGGATAAGGCCCGTCAAAATGCAGGTCGATAGAGGAAGTCCCAACAATGTCCTGGAAGGCAACATAATCTGAAGTCATGCCAAGCGTTTCGAGTTCGCCCTTTCGCGCGTCCCACAGATCCAGCATCCTCACCGAGTCGTTTTGAGGAACATCCACTATGGCAAGAACTTGGCGGATAATCGAGCTGAAGACGGGAGAGCCGGCAGCGCGAAAGACGTTGCCAGTGACAGCCGCGCCAAGATTGATGTAGGCAAAGGCATCTTTGCGCAAGGCGTCGTCGTTTTGTTCGACAAACTCGGTGGACCCAATCAGGTTGTAATCGCTACCGTCCCAGGACATGAACTCGATGGTGCGTGACGGGCGCCAGCCCTTTGCTGCTAGATTCCCAAAGACGCGGATAACTTCGAGCATGACTGCTGTGCCTGACTGAGACCCAGCAGCACCGAAGCCGAGCGCATCGCGGTGGCTACCGATCATAATTTTCTTCTCCTCCTGCTCAACGCCCGTGATCCTCCCGTAAATGTTCCAGATGAGCTGCTTTTCAACCTCATCTTGCAGATTTTTGAGACGCACGACCGGCGACGATTTTGGGTCACCCGTGAATAGTGACCCAGTAGTATGAGACCAGCCCTCAGGCGTCTTCTTACCATGGTCGCGGAGTTGGGTAAGGAGAAATTGGGCATCGCGGATGGAGAGAGGCAGACTCGGGATCTTGGGCAGGCCCGCCGTTTGCGCAACCTTCATGCGAGGCATATTGTCCTTGCTGCCCCAGCCGGGGGTCAAGACATCGCCGACAACCCAGTTCCTGAAGCTGACCGATCCCCTTCGCACACCATCTCCTGGCATGTTGGGCCAATCTGGCCGGTCGTTGGGGATCACTGGAACCGAGACCTCCACGTTCAAGTAGGGGTCATTGTACATGATGCAGCCGGCAAACCCCGCCTCTTCGGCTGCCTTGACTTTGAGAGAGATGTCCTCGGTCCGGTCGCCATATCGTACCAGGGCAATCGCACCCTTGGTATCGAATCCCTGATCCTGAAGCCACTTGAAATCCTCTCTCCTACCATAGTTGGCGTAAAGCAGCGGCCCCTTGACATCGCCAGCCTTGGAGTGGGCGTGAAATGCAAAGGTTTGTCGGCCGGGCTTGTCTGGATTGACATCCTCCTCCTCCAGTTCCGCTTTCCATGTCGTCTTGCCCCCGTCTCCTATTATTTCCACCGCTCGTCCGTCACGTGTGGGGTAGTTGAGGTACACAGCATAGGGGTCCCGTTGTACCTCGTCCAGACCATATTTGGTGAATAACCTCTCGGTGTCCAGCATGAGCGCATAATCACCTTCGGTGCCTGCGAGATGCGCAAAGCGGGTGTACTCGCGCAGCTGATCCCGAATACGTTCCCCATTCATCATTTCCTTCACGAATATGGCAACCTCGTTCGGATCGAACATGCCCTGATTCATCTTCCGGGCCATGCCGCTAAACATATCGCTCGCGAAGATCAGCCATAAAAAGCCGAGGACAATCAGAATAGCCAGAATGCGCCCCACGAGCAGGAACAAAGCTGTGCTGCCCAGCTTGGGGATGATGTATCCAAACCGCGTCCCGGGGGTTTCTGATTCGGCATTGTTCGACGTCTCGGTACCGTTGGCGTCGGTGCTCACGGTTGTCCGGCCTCGGCCGCGCAAGCGTGGTAGTTTCCACTTCCACCTCCAGCGCCATTGCGGCAGTGATAATGACAGGCCAATACGTTTTCCCCATGATGATCGATTCCCCGCGACATGCGAGTCATCTATTTCCATCTCTTGCATTTCCCGGCGGACATGGTTGGTCTCGCTGTCGGAATCCGAGTCGGAATCATCAGAGCTGAAAAGGTTGCTCTCGTCATCGGTCTCAACGGTCGGTGCTCTATAACCCGCCGGTCGTCGACCCCGTGCATTTTGTGAGGGTGTGGGTGTCGAGGAATCGTATGGGTGTCGAGAATTTAGGAGCGAGTGTCCTTCTGTTGCACCGGAATCGTCGATGGGTGATCGCGGGAGGTCCCGCTGCTGCCAATCGCTGCTACCCCCTGCCACAGCCTCTTCGTATGTTGGTATTGGGGGTACGAGGGTTAAGTCATCTTGTTGATCCCGACCGGGCGCCATTGTGTCTTTCTACCGCCGGCGAGTCTGGAGCTAATAAAACGGGGTGGTGGTGCGTCGTGGACATTCGAGATGGGGGGGATGATGTTCAAAAAGGGGATAAGGCGCACGCAGCCCTCAGCAGGGTGGGATTGACCGAGAAATGGCGATTACGAATAGCAATAGGGAGGGAACAATGGGGATTAGATAGGGAACGACCGTCTCTTCGTTGGAGCAGATGCAAATGAGTGTGGTGAAGAATGATGTTTTTTCATTGATGAGCAACTGAATTCGCCAAATGGATGTTCATCAGTCCGGCTGCTATCTGAGCCAACGACATGGATTTGATGATAAGATGGAACTGTGTGTTGGATGGAGTTTTGTCTGTCTCAGTTGCTGCTGATTTGACGTCAAATTTGGACGGGATACGGTTGCCGACTTGCCTGCCCACAGGGGGGTTCTTGGCGGCGACGCGGCGTGCTTCAGCAATCCCCTCGTGTCTCCCCCCACCCTTCAATTCAGCAGCAGCTTGCTTAGTCATTTCTTCTTCACCCATTGGCGCACTATTTTCGGACGGTTCCATTCCTTCTCGAATGCATCAAACCTTTGGCGGGAACCGTTCGGCAGAACTGAAACATTCATGTTTTTGGATGGGACACACTTCGACATTCTGGATTTTGATAGCTTGAACCCGGAAACTCATGGATCACGCGGTTGTTCTTTAGTTTACGAACCATCATTTTAGTTTTTAGAATTCCATGATTGTTCATCCAGGATATGCTACCTCTTCGGATAGCTCCCCTGCCCCGTCCTCCACACTTTCGCTCTTGGGGGCCGCCATTCCGTGCGACGATGGCATCTTCCTGTCGGTGACCCTTTTGCGCACTTGTTGGCTCTCCAGTACGAAGTAATTACTCCAACCTTCGCCATCGCGACTCAATTCTGATTCCCGTGATCAGTCAACCTCCTCCAAACATCTTCGTCCCTCGCCACCCTGATGCTACTACTGCCAATACTTGGGAAGACATCGTGCATTCCCAGTCAATAAATTAGCAAACGCACTTCCTCTGCAGCCGCATGCCAGTCAGAAATGCACAGTCGAACCCCTGAAAATTCGGAACCATGCGTGACGGAATCCATCAACTGTGCATATCTGCTCCGGGCGTCCTGCAGGTGGGCTGCAACGGTGTAACCGAAAGGGGAACGTAGGACCAGGAGCAGACCAGGACCACCAAACTATCGGTGATACCGCCCTTGTTAGGGCAGCAAGTGTGCTGCAAGCGCTGCGGGGTAGGCCGGTAAACCGGGGGACGACCAGCCAACAACAGCACGCCTGTCCCCGGCAAGATAGCAGGGCTCAATGCAACTATGCTCTGCTTGGGGTTGCTTACAGCTGACACTCTCTCGCAAGTCCAACCGATATTGAAAAGCTACCAGGATGAGGGGCCCACGATGGTACCCTGCTCTCCGAGGAGGTGGTTGAGTTATAAAGTCCCCCGGAAAAGATCCGACTTGCTGTCTTTTTTTGTTTCTTTCGTTTCTGCTGTCCAGATAGACTCCCGTTGTTGTTCTGTCCAGAGCCTGAGTGAGCTCAAGTCAAGATGGGCCTCCTGGGAGCCTTCTTCGTCTCCTTTGCCGTGGTGGTGAACGGCTTCCACGTTCCCCACGCCAACATCAAGCGCCAAGTTTCGCAGCTCCGAAGCAGCTATGACTTTGTCATTGTCGGCGGCGGCACCAGTGGTTTGACGGTAGCAGATCGTCTCACCGAAGCCTTCCCATCGAGTGAGTTGTCTGTCACTATCTGGTTTCGATCTCGAACTGACCCCCTTTTGTAGAGAACGTCCTGGTGGTAGAGTATGGCGATGTGAAGCAGTTTACGCCAGGCACATTCGACCCGCCCACAACATGGGCAAATCCGCTCCACCCGGAATACGCCCCCTTTTTCGTGTTCTTCCCCATTCCCAGCCCAGACGTCAAGAACAAGACGGGCTTCGTGGGAGCTGGACAGACCGTCGGCGGAAGCAGTGCCACCAACGGCCAGTTCTTCGACCGTGGGTCACGCTATGACTACGACTCTTGGGCAGAAGCTGCTGGCCCAGGATATGAGGCCTGGAATTGGCGTGGACTCTTTCCCTACTTCAAGAAGGTATGGCCCTGGAATCTGACTATTCACCCCTTCGCTGTTCACATCGCTAACAGCAAACGTTGTAGAGCGTCACTTTCCACCCACCATCAGCTGCTTTGGTGCAGAAGCATGGCTACACCTGGGATATCTCGGCGTATGGCGGTTCTACCCCTATCCACGCCTCTTTCCCCCCATTCCAGTGGGAAGACCGCGAGATTCTCTGGAATACTTGGAAAGACCTCGGCCTCAAGCCGTCCAGGGAATGCGCTGCTGGTGAGAAGGAAGGCATATGCTTTGTGCCCACCTCCCAGCACCCAGTGACAGCCAAGCGCTCCCACGCCGGGTTGGCCCATTATGCGGATGTGGTCGCATCCAGACCAAACTACGACCTTCTCGTCAGACATCAGGGTATTCGGGTCATCTATCCCAATGGACTCCAGTCTGGTCCTCCCACCGTGGAAGTGAAGTCGTTGCTTGACAGCCACGTTTTCAACATCACAGCCACCGCCGAGGTTGTTCTCGCAGCCGGATCTCTCCATACGCCCACTATCTTGCAGCGGAGTGGCATTGGACCTGCCGGCTTTCTGCAATCCGCGGGCATCCCTGTAGTGCTTGATCTTCCCGGAGTCGGCTCAAACCTTCATGATCATTCGGGTCCCTTTGCCGTCACCTGGAACTACACCAATCCAGGAAACTTTTCCGAGATCCCGGAAAGAATGGACACGGATCCTGCCTACTTGGCCGACTCCATTGCTGGTTTCAGCGAGAATCCAGCCAGAGGACCCTATACATTGGGTCTTGCCAACACCGCCATTTATGTCTCGCTTCCCAAGCTGGCACCCAACCACCAGGCTATCGTCAACAGAATCCGACAGATCGCCAACGATGGTTCCGCTTCATCTTACCTGCCCGCCGAGTATCGTACCAACCCGGACATGATCCGTGGGTACAAGGCCCAGCTGCTAGCGATTGCGAACAAGCTTGCCAATCCCAAGGCACCCAGTCTCGAGACCCCTTGGGCGACGGGTACCTCTCTGCAAGCTTTTTTGCTCCATCCCCTCAGCCGCGGCACAGTCCGTTTGAATCTCAACGACCATCTTGCCCAGCCCATTCTCGATTACCGCACAGGCTCCAATCCCGTTGACTTTGACATTCACCTTGCCCATGTCAAGTTCCTCCGGCAGCTGGTCAATACTCCCACCATGCAGCAGTATGGCGCCGTCGAGGTGGCTCCGGGTCCGGGAGTGCAGTCTGATGCGGACTTGGTTGAATTTATCAAAGACCAAATGACCGTGTCTTTCCAGCACCCCTCTGGCACGGCCGCTTTGTTGCCAAAGAACAAGGGAGGTGTCGTTGGCCCTGGTCTCAAGGTACATGACACCGCTGGACTGAGAGTCGTGGACATGAGCATTCTGTCCGTCAATATCGGCGGTCATCTTAGCTCGACTGCGTATGCTGTAGGAGAGAAGGCAGCAGCCATCATTATTGAGGAGTGGACCGTGACAGGAAAGGGGAAGGGAAAGGCCAAGGCGAAAGCTCGTCGTTAGATTTATCATCTGTCCTAACTTTTTTGTGACGGACAAACAGAGATCAGAGTACGCATGTGTATATCACACGATAAGTATTTAGCCTAAATTTCCAAGCTACTACTTCACTGCCTCCCCTCCTGTAAGACCAACATCCGAACCAACCAACCTTTCTTCACCACATTATCGTTTGAACAAAAATGGAATGGAAATGCTATCACCTGTGGAGGCCGCCAAGCAGGGCAGTGCAAAGGCTCACATGCACCCATCGTCACTAGTTGAGTCGAGCAGTAATCCTAATGTAACCGTATCTCTCAATCTCACTGGACGACAAAGATGCGAGCAGCGTCGTTTGTGAATATATAACTGTTGTCCACTGCCCACTTCCATCCTCGGCGGCGGCCTCCTGTCTTCCTGTTCTTCCTAGTAGTCTTTAGCACACAAACCAACCTCACACCGTTCCTTGCCCATTGTCACCAACCACACCAACCCATCAAGAGCCAGCATTGTCTGTCGAAGGTATCAAATATCGGAAAAGATGACGAACCCCCAAGACCCATCTCTCCCCCCCTCCCTGGCATCAAAAACCTCTTCCACCACCCTCACCGAAAACCAAGGCGGCGGAAGCGAAATACCAGACCGGTACACCTACGTGGAGCGCATCGGGGAACCCAACCCCAACGCGCAGGCCAAGCCGCCGTCGAAACTTTCCAAGTTTTTCAGCAAGTTCCAGAGCCCGGCAGTCAAGAAGACGAATGCTGCGAGAGAAAAAGAGAAGCTCGAGGAAGAGAGGACCGGGGTGAGGGTTTACACCCCCATGCCGGCGCCCGTGGGGAGCGGGGCTAATACTGTTGTTCATGGTTTTGGTTCTTAAACTCTTCGTCTATGGATAATAAGACCAAGAGTGGAAGAATACGGGGGAGTGAGGGGGATGTGTGGTGGAAAGGAATGGGAATAAAAAACCGCGGGACAGGGCAGAGGGAAGATAAGATGCTGATAAGGTAGAGAGGTTGTAGGCGGATGGGGAGAGGATGTGTTGACGGGCTAGGTAGTAGGGTGGAATTGAATGGCTGCTGCTCAGCTGGGGAGGAGGACGGATGATACCACGGGGAGGATCGAAGCAGTCAAGGAGAAAGAGGACAGGAGACACTCGCTTCAATTCCATTTCTTTGGACAGGGAACACATTATCCAAGGCTTCGAAATACTCGGAATGATGGTGTAAGTTCTATTGGGCACATTGATACCACGCAGAATACAAACACTCGCTTTCACTTCTTCAGCAAGAACCGGAGTCACAACTTTGAAAGTCTTCATGATTGGCGTCCAAAGCTCATCGGGATTCATAATCACAGGTGCTTGCTTACCCCGGAAATGACGGACAAGGATATCCAACTCTCCAGCTCCCTGCCGAAATCAGAATTATTCCTCCGGCTCCCGCCCCCTCTGCTGATTCATAGCAGCCTCATACTCCTCGTCCGTCTCGAGATCAAACTCCAGCGGCTTGGTGATGGGCACAATATCTATCCCCTTCTCCTCCAACAGCTTCAGTCGTGCCGCCGTCGCCGGCCTCGACCTGTTAATACTGTAAATCTTGAGCCTGTGCGCCGACGACGTCACATGCAGGTCCCAGTTCCTGTATTTCCATCCATCATTAGCATCCTCCCTTTTCCCCTTTTTCACAGTTCACGAAAAGAGAAGAAAAACTTACCAAGCAGACCTCACAAAAGTAGGCTGCGTATTCAACGCATTATCCCAGCACCGCACACAAATCTCCAACCACCCCTCCGCGTCCACCGGCAGTTCCATATGCCACAACCTCCACGCATAATAGTACTTTGTACTCAAATTCTCCCAAGGGACTTCATACCAGATACTGCCCCCATCCCCGCTCACCTCCACCCTGATCGGCCAATGCCCACCCCCGGAATATGCCCATCCTTTCAGTTCAATCTTCCCATCGTGAATGACATGCTGCATATTCAACGGGCTCATAATCGCCGAACTGACCGGCATGTCCTGGATCGAAAACCCATTGCTGTACTTTGCATTCTGCTTCCCCACCTGCGGGGTATAGTACAGATACTCCTTTCTCTGCACCGGCGCCTCCGTCGGATCCGTAATAGCTCTAATCTCGTAGAGCCACTTTACTGACCTAGCGCCGATATACCCAAAACAGACCGCTCGGAGAGGAAACCCGTGGATTTTTGGTAGGGGCTCGCCATTCATTTCCCACGCGAGCAAAACTTCGTTGACTTTGACCTTGCGCCAGGGCACCGAGACGACGTAGTTGTACACTTTTCCCTTTTTGAAATACGTGTCGGCGCCAAAGAATTCGAGATGCATAGCGCCGTCTTTCAAGCCGCCGCAGTACTTGATTACTTTTTTCAAAGAAACACCAGTCCACCGGGCGGTGCCAATGGCGCCTTCCCCCCAGGGCGCGTTGATGAGCTCGTCGCCGTCGCCGGGGTACTCGTGGATCTGCTCGATGCGGCGCGTGCCGGAGCACTGGAGGGAGACGACGTTGGTTTGTCTTGGGAACAATTCTTCGTTTTGTAAGTCGGCGAGGGTGAGGCGTTTTGGGTTGTTGACCAGGCCGCTGATGTCTAGAGTATAAGCTGCCGGGTCGATCTCGGGGATGCCGCCGTGGTTGCGGACGAAGAAGTCTGGGTTGGGGGTGATTTCTGTTGAGACGAGGCGGTCCTGGACAATTTGGTCAGAGATTGTGGAACGAAAAAGAAAGGGGGGGGGAGGGGACTTACGCGAGGAGGTTCGCCGTTGTAAGGGAACTGTAGGACGTGGATCATGTCTGCGGACTTTTCCTTCAGGACATACTTCCAGCTGGTGTCGACGAGGTGGCCGAGACCGGTGGCGTAGTGGTACTGCTTCCAGCGCTCGCCAGTGAGGATGGGGTTGGTGTCGGGGAGAGGGACGAGTTGGAACTCGGGGGGCTTTGGCGGTGTCAGTGATGGCTGTCATATGAGAGGAGGTAGATGGCATACATCGGGGAAGTCATATCGCTTCATAATCTCCTCGACCTGCTTCTTCTTCTCGGGATACTTTTCCCATTCAATATACCCCTTCCATCCTTCACGCTCTTCGGCAAAGGTGGGAATGTCCCCCTTTGCCCGAAATGGGATCGCATGGGGTTCGGCGGGAGCCATGATGAGTGATGGAGCTGCTTCACTCTGGTCTATGAAGAGGGTTATTGAAAACTAGCAAAACAATTCCAAAAGGAAAAGTGTAAATGAAAACAAAAGAGGGAAGTCTGGAGAGGTCAATATCTCGTTCTGCCCACTGTGCATCATGAGGGGTGGGAGTCGAGAGAGAGAACGTGATGGGAACCGGAATGGGAATGTGCAGGTACTACTACATACAGCGCAAACCTTATCAGCGCATCGTACACGTCTATATGACAAAAGCAAGCCCAGAACACACAAAAAGCTTGATTAAGACTGGGTCGGTGGAAGCTTGCGGAGGCTTGCGGGATCATGGATCTTGAGTAAGTCGGCATGTCGTGTCGTCATTGACTGCATGTTAGACTACTGTGCTGCAAGCTAGCTGTAGTATCCGCCCACAACATGAAATGCTACCCCCCAGTTGCAATGGACTCCTCCCAAAACCTCTTTTTCAAGTGAGAGACCAGCAATAAAGAACATGCTGCACGCTGAGTAAGTGCTTGGTGGCGCATGCATTTCGGCTTCGATTCTTATTCGGGGTTGAGATGGGCGAGTCCCTGGGAGAGGGGAGGCCCCCCTCCCCCCCCTCTGTTCTGATGAGCAGATTGCAACCCTGGATTCTCAAGAGGAGGGGTCAGACGCGTAGACTCGAAAACATTGTTCTTGAAAATTAGTTGACAGGCTCCTGCTGCCGTTGGTTTGTTACAGGACGGTAGGTAGGGAGCCGGTCAGTAACCGAGACAACCGATGGAAGACTCGGAAGCAAAGACAAACAAACCCCATCTTCACCTTGAAGCTTTGACTATAATTGATCATCGAGATCAATACGAGTCCGTGTACCCCGATTGCAAACACAAGACAAAGTTTGGTGACAACCCGCTCGAGAACCGGTACACCTTAGGCGTCCTGATGTGCAGGTAAAGTCCACCTCGTATCGGACTTGGTGGTCCCGCTTTCTCATGATTATTTCTGTGTTTTCTCCAGTCTCTGGTCATGAGCTCTTCCAACATCTCGGCATACTCATTGTCTTCCTTCGCCGAAAAGACAAAGTTAAGCTGCTGTACAACAAAGGCCATGCGACATGTATGACTCCGGGTAGTCGCTCTTGTAAGACCCTCTAGACATCGATGCAGGAGGTCAATACACTCATCCCACCTCTGACGTTCCTTATAAAAGAGTGCAAGGTTCAGATATACCGAGTGTATGTCACCCGTGACATCGGGAAACGCCGCCTGTCTTGCTTCAAGGGCGTCCTTTAAGAATTTCTCAGACAGTTCATACTGGCGTAAAGCCTGGTAGATCCGTCCAAGAGTTGTCATGTTGTAGAGTGTGTCCAGGTGAGACGACCCATACCTCTGCTTTTGTATCTTCAAAACTGCCTCTTGCAAGTCTTTGGCGTCTTCGTACTTTCCCATCTCCATAAGCGCTGCTGCTAGGCCCATCTTTGCCTGCAGGGTATAGTAGTGATCATGGCCCAGACTGGTAATACGAGCCTCCACAACCTGCCGTGCCACCCTTTCACCGGCTTCCAGATCACCAGAGCAACGCAAGGCCTCTGATGTGTGAACAAGGCAAAGAAGAGTTTCATTATGGTTATCGCCAAAGTAGTCCTGTCTGTTGCGCAACACTGCTTCTAGGAGTGGGAGAGACTTCTCTGGGCAGCCTTTTCGGGTATAGGTCCATGCCAGGAGCTCCATGGTATCCCACACTTCAGGGCTGTCACCACCCAGCAGTCGTCTCTGATGTTCGAGTAGATCAAGAAGAAGATTCTCTGCTTCTTGTAATCGTGTAACTGCGACGTAAAGCTGAGCCAGGCAAAATCGAGTCTGCAGTGTCACCTCGTGATCGACACCCAAGTCCCTTTTGCTGAGTTCGATCGTGTCAAGAAACAGCTTCTCTGCATCCGACGTAAGGTACTTGAGCTGGGACTCGTCAAGTCGATATGTGGCTAGCATAAGTCCGTGGACAACTTTCACCGCTTCCAGGTTTCCGTGTTGCGGGTTTGACTTCTCCAATATCTTGAGTGCACATGAAAATTGGCCACGAGCGCTGGCCCAGTCTTGATTCTTTTCGCTGATATATCCCAGAGAGACTTTCACGTGGTATGCGCACGAGCCGGTGGCTCCTCCTAGGACGGAAATAGGTGCGGTGAGGTATCGTTGGACATGAGGATACATGTCGGTCCAAAAGAGACTATCGGATGCCTCGTTACGTCGGTAATCTCGAGACCACGTTGACATCGCTATGATGGAAGCGGTAGACGTCTCCCACTGCTTCTGAGATTCCCGCGACTGGCATTCACGCGCCCATTGATGACAGAGACAATGCATCGAGAATGTGGCTCCGTTTTCGTTTGTCGAGATAAGAGAGTAAGATTGCAGCACGGCTAGGGCTTGTCGCAATCTAAGGTAGTCCCATGTCTTCTCTTTCAGCATCGAAACCCTCACACTCGATCTGACGGTGACTTCTTGCGACAACGGCAAACTTTGCCCTAAAACTTTTGACTTGAAGCCCGGAATCAATCTTCGAAAACGGTTGCGGGTAGTCTCTGCCGTAACGAAGGGGGTTGAGCCGGCCGTCGACCATCTTTGTGTCTGCGAATCGAAGCTCGAGGTCCATCCTTTCCAAGCACGGAAGAATAAGCTCTCTGGAACTGACTCATTGTGGAGATAGGAAAGTGTAAACAGGATCTCGATTGCGTCCCTGGATGCCTCATCATGTGCGGCTGCCTGTTGGATTTTCGTCAAAGACATGAGCCAAGCACCAAAGGGGCTTTGCTTGTATGCTGAAGAGCCAACGACTAGTCTCTCGGCCATGAGCGAGTGGCTGTTGATGCTCCAAAGCTCGAGGTACTTGGCGAAACTGATATTGAGCTGCTGTATATAGGCTGCTGTTTGAACGATTGCGATGGAGAGGCAACCCAGTCTGTTGACGACATCTTTGGCATCTTGATAGACATCGGCCGTTACATTGTTATGGAATGAAGCTCTAAGCAGAAGCGAAACCGCATCGGTCTCTTCCATGGTGTCGACAAGATAAAAGCCGTCATCGGTGGCATACGATCGACTGGACGGGTTTCTGGAGGTGATGATGATGCCTCCCCGACGTCCAGATGGGAAGTATTGCGTCAGATCCAATCTGGGATCATCGGCGTTATCCAAGATAAGCAACCAACTCGTTTGGCCGCTCAACCACGTCTTGCAAGCATCAATGCTGCTGTCGATCTCTGCAAGACGTGCTAGTTGTTTGAAAGACGTCTCTGCGGAAGTGGTACTGCTGGCATCGATCCAAAAGATTCCACAAAACCTAACTGCTTAGTGCTTGATGCTACGGGTGGGAGTATTCACCACTTACGAATCCTGAAACTTCTCTGCAAATTGAAGACAAATCTGGGACTTTCCACTTCCTCCCAGCCCATAGAGAACGAACCGTCGCTGGCCATTGTGGCTTGTGGATGTTTGATCTAGCATGTCGGGAGTGAAAAAGGCTTCGAGAAGGCTGAGGACTTCTGTTCTTCCAGTAAAGCAACCAATCGAGCTGAAGGGAACCATATAATGCCTTCCCGAACGGAGTTGTGAAGGTGCCAACTGCTGTATGGGTCCGGGTTCTCGGTCATTGCTGTAATGTATCCGCAGATCTTCTTGGATACGGTCTACCAGGAGTCGATATACCCGATCTTCTGCTGAGGCAAAACGGCAAATGTCGCGGTGATGAGTATCACAAGGCACTAGACGTTCGCCAACGCACCCGATGATGGCGGAATGCCTTTCCACAACCTAAAGAGAAAATAGTTAGTATGTTTTCATCAGTCAGGGTGGATTACACTGAGAGGGTACGAACGCACCGGGGTCTTTGCTGGCGGCAGAGGTTTGAGTTCAAAGAAGCTCGAAATACGGTAGAGGGATATCAGAGGGAGAAAGTCGTGAGAAAGCCTCCCAAGCTGGTCGCTATTGGCTTCGAGGGCAGGCACAACTCGGGAGTCCGTAGTGTTAGTGACAGCGCCAGCTACGAGGGACAGCAATCGACCATATGTGGCAAGTTTGCTGCCACGGTGAGGCGTTCCGAGAAAGATAATTGATAGAGTGCGCGAGGCAATGTCTCTGAACTCGGAATTACTATTGGCAATGAGGAGTGCCTGAACAATTGTGAGTAAACTGAAAGACCTGCCGGGGTAAAACACCTACCTTCTTCACAACAATACCTCCCAGGGAGTGGGCGACAAAGATGAGCGGTCGAAGAGAATTCTGCTTGTCTGGGTCATCGCGACAAGACACCCTGATGTCATTCAGCAGCATCAGGGCATGGTCCTCCAGACTGGCGATGGTGTTTCCAAAGACTAGACTGGCATTGTATCCAAAAGTCATAATCTTTGCGCCGGGGATATCGGTAGGCAGTAGGTCCTTCAACCAAAAGGTGCCAGTCTTCGGCTCCGTCCATGTGCGAAAGGCATGACCGTTTAGACCGTGGACGGCTATGATACTACCGGCAGTAGGTCGTGTAAGGTTGGCGATACCTCCATAGCAGGCGCACCAGTTATTCGGAGCAACTTACTCTGCGTCAAACCCCTTGGCAGCATCAGCAGCTCCTAAGCCTTTGGATCCCAGGTTTCCCCCATGCAGCGTTTGCAGGCCATAACCATCTGCCCGGCTTACAACCGACACTGTTGAACGCGGGCGATTCGCTAATATTGATGGACCCGCATCCAACGACATATTGCCAGCTCTTCAGTGACCATGCGACGATTCTCGGTGAACGACTTGGTCGGCGTGGCGCTCATGGTGCCCTTCACAAGTCAATTCAAGCGGGGTAGAAAGCCGGACAGACTTGGGTTGCATAAGGTATTCAGCTGCCAAGACGATCATGCTGCCTGCAGTTGCAGCAGGCAGCCTACCATGATCATCATCTCTGTTGTTCCAAGCAAATCAAAAAGGAGCTGCTCTGCGTGTTGCAATCGTGCAGCTACAGAATCACTCATCAGCTTGTGCAGAAGAGACACGCGGTGTTCAGAGAATAATGGTGTGGAATAATACAAAACTCAGCGAATGATTGAAAGGAACCACAAGAGGATGAAAATGATGCGGGAAAGAATGTCCAGCCATCGATGTAATGCAGAACCACGTCTTAGCCTCTGCTGGATGACGACAACTTCCTCTTCGCACGGGAATCATTCGCTGGTGTTTGACTGTATCCTCAAACTCGAGGCCTTTTGGTTCGATCTGAAAATATCCCACACGCAAAGAAAAGCCTTCGCGCTGTGCAGGATGCAAAACCAGGCCAAAGAGACCCTCCTTGAATGTTCTGCGTACACATTCGCCTCGACTTGGTTCGCCGACCGCAGACTCATCACTCTCCTCATGTCCCACTGGCAGATGATCGACCAATCTCCTGTACGCAAAAACGAGTATGAATTTGAAGTTCGCCCCAAGTGTTGCACTGCGATGGTTCCAGTCAAGATACATCCAGCAATGAGCGCTGGGGCAGCTATCGAATTCCACCCAGGGAAGTGTGCTGACGTACACGCTTGGAAAGAATTCCGTCTCTGGCCCCATCTTAATCCGCAAAGCAGATCGCCTTCCCAGAAGCTTGGCCGGGGTTGGCGTTGAACTTGTCGAGAGGACGTCAAATGATAAACTGAATGGAAGCGATGAAGGAAGAAGGTACGTGCAGGTCGCAGAGTCTCCCTACTTCAAACATCCCATAATACTACAAAACTGAAGTGACCAGAATAAAAGGTATACGGCGAAGAGAGTGAAAAGCTGTGTCTGTCTGGCAGTGGACCGAGCCAAATAAAGGGGCGCTTGTACCTAATCTGGTGATCCTGAAATCTCGCTGGGTATTTGATATTCTGGATAGCTTTCAAACCGAGCGGAACCCCTGGCAAAACTGCCACATGATTGAGCCGAATTACTCCAAGCCGGCCGTTCGAAACTGAGATTGTTGCCTACAGCAGTGCTGGCTTTACAATTTAAAGAAGAATTCATATCACTACCATCCTATGGCAGCGCCGGAATACACTTTCACTCCATCACCACTCTTCTCTGATCCCAAATCCCATCCAGGTAAGTACGTAGGTAATATTCCCTCAAGATCGGTTACAAATGCGCCCACCCATTATGCACAACAACCTGCATCTCATTAATCAGACAAAACTCCCCTTTTTCCTCCCTCCTCGTTTCTTCCCTCCCCTGTTTCCCTTCATCCACCCACTTCCTCACCCTTCCCCGAACCATCCGCTCCTTCAACCAAGGGGAAGTCAACCACCTCCCTGCCCTATTCTTCCAAATCCCCCACCAAATCTGCTTCAACCCCAACCAACTCCCTCCCCCCCTTGGATGTACCCCTTCATACGCCTTTCTGCTATACCCCACCCGTACATTCGCATTCAAGAACACCCCCCTTGTCTTTGAGAGGGGGTTATCAGCATGAATGAGGCAACACTCTGACCCTTCCAAGTGTTTCTCCGCCAGACTATCCTCCACCCCTCTAAACTGTATTCCTCCCTCTTGAGAAGTAAAGACAGAAGCAGGCATACTCACAATCCCATTCCAACAACTCCGTACCGGCACTGCCTGTCCCCTTAGCAACGCCTGTCTTGACTTCCCCGACCGAAAATACGGCCAAGTCTGACTAACATGCTCATGCCCACTCGCATCCCTCAGGGCAAAAGTATCGTAAAAACTCGGCGGCTTCGAAAAATCCAGAGAACAAGCCGCCGCATATCTCCCCCCGTTGGTGTCCAGCAACGTGATCACATCCTGCACCGTGAAAACCACATCCCCCAGAAACAACACGTGGTCAAACCCTGTCCCGTTTTGTGCCAACTCCAGTAATGGCTGCAGCGACAAATTCCTCAGTTTCGACAGATACGGTATCCTCCTTAGCGTCCTCTCCCCTTTTGGTGTTGTGATCCAACCTTCCTTTTCCGGAGGGCCAGCAAGCAAATCTTGATGCGTAGCCTCGTCCAGCACAATCTTTTTTTGTACACCAGTCTTCTCTAGCGCAGCATCGAGCTCGCGAAGGGCGCCCTTGGAGTCATCCCAGCTCCCACTCTCATAAACGCTCACAAAGACATTATCTGCCCCCAAAGTATTCACCAGGTCCAGCACGGCAGAGTTCCAATCTGATCGTAATATTTTCTCATTGTTCCAGTGCAGACTGGCGATAAACACTCGGGTTGGCTTTCGGTTCTCGATCGTGGCAAGCGCTCGTTGAACGGCTTCGTGCTCGGTGCGGACGATGCGGTAATAGATAATGTGGGCTTCGAGGATATTCCACACAAAAAGGAGGAGGAGCAGTTTCTTCAGGGCCGAGCGGGAAAGTAATGTGCGGAGGATGCGCGGGGGGCGGTGCGCTGACGCCCGCCTCTTCATCCTTTCTGCTTCGTCTTCGTCTTCGTCGACTTCGTTCTTGTCGAGATCATGAATTGGCGTCGCCTTGGTTGTGGACACGGTTGACCTTGTGGGTGGCGGAAGCCATGGCAGGAGCGCTGTGCTGCATTGCCCTTTTGCTGAGGTGAGGTCGGGTGGATTGTTTTGTTTGGTTTGGAGTTTGTTCAGGTACGGGTGTCACAAATTACAGGTGGCACGGAGCTGCCTGACGTCGGAGTGAGAGCCGGACGGGGCCGGTTGACTAGCGCCAACAATCAAAAGGAGCAGCCCCCTGTAATCTTGGCGGTCCCTGTCTTTCTTTTCAGGGGGTTCGTTGGTATCAAAATGTCCGTCAAGGTGCATACCGGCACAATTGCAACGTCCTTTGTCTTGCACACCATGAGATATCTTCCAAAAGCACAGCAATATTTTGCGTTCTATCTCCCGCGGAGTCTCATCCAACAGGAACTATCCTGCCATCATTCTGTCATTATTCAGTACAAATTTATGTTCATCAACCTCTATCCCAACACCCAATGTTTCCCAACTCTAAGAATAACCAGTCGGATACCAGACTAGGCCCACATCTTGAAGAACTTCTCATCAAACTGCGCCTGCACCATCTGGAATGCCTTGTGCACCTTGATCAACGACTGACCCTCCGTATCAGCAGCTGAAAAGACAGGCTCACTGCCCTTGCCGCCCGCGGTATCTGAACCAGCATCCCAGGCGTCCGAGTCGCCCTCAGAATCATCACCATCATCCCACGAATCTGCCACCACCTTCTTGGCCTTCTTCACCACAACCTTCTTCGCAGTGTCAAGAGCCACGGGCTGCTTCACAGCAGCCTCTGCCTTCAACTCTTCCTCCTTATCCTCCTTGACCTCGGCACGCTCATACCGCGATTCATCAGCAACCTCATCATCCGCGTCGACAGCAGCTGAAGGGTCCAAGTAATTCCCCAAGCTTGTAACAATCGTCGCCAGAATCAAGGAAAAGTCCTTCAGATGGAACCACAAATCGGCCTTTCTCACCCCGTTGTCCTTGACCAAAACCACCTGGTCTCCGTGGCGGAAGAAGTCGTACAGGTACGCGTTCCAAGGCACGCCGTTGGTCTCCCGAGGCGCAATGGGAATGTACGGGATGGCCGAGTCCTCCAGGAAAACTCCCGAGCGAACGGTCTCGCAGAGCTCCTTGATGGTGCCGAAATTATTGTCCTTGAAACCCGAAAGGGCGGCAAAGGGAGACCGGATCTTGGTGGGAGCCGAGTCCACTCCAAGAGCTCCGAGAACCTTGGCAAGCTCCGGAGATTCCGCGCCAGGAGCTCCCACAGACGTCTTGGTGAAGGGAAGCTCATTATCCGGCGTCTCCGCCAGATGCTGCTCCACATAAGAACTGACGTAACCCCGGAAGATGTCCAAGGTCTCCTTGTTGTGATTTGTCAGGATGTCCTCAGCCTCAGCGGGGAGGTCAGGGAGAATGACCATCGACGACGACCGGTGGACGTGCTCCTCCAGCCAGGCCTTGTCTTGGTACTGGTGGCAGGGATAACGGCAGAACAGATGGCTCAGTACAAGAACAATCTCGTTAAGAATATCCTTCTGCTTGGTCTCCGAGTCGCTGTCGATGTCGGTGCAAAGCCTGTGGAAGAAGCCTCCTCTCAACAGACTGTGCAGCGCAAAGACGGCGTTTTCAGTGTAGTATAGATGTCCAACAAGGCCGGCAAAGTTCAGAGGAGCACCAGTCTCTGACAGCAAGTGCTGACGGCGGAGGTACTCGATGGAGAACCGGACGTGGTGGGCGATGGACATGCGATCGTCTGGGCCGCCCATGTACATCCGGCTTTGGGTAAGCAAGCCAGCAATCATGTTCGAAGCGTAGTCGGAGTTCTTCGTTCCGTGCAACAGCGTAAGAAGACGCAGAACGAGAGTGACCGACAGCGGGAACTGGCCCCGCAGGTCAGGAAGCTTTGCGGACATGATCTCGAAGACTCGGTGCGGGTGGATGTTGTGGAAAACAACGTTACCGAGCAAGTCGAAGCCTCTGCGACCCGCACGACCCGAAGCCTGGCGATAGTTGAGCGATGTAAGGTACACAGAGTCACCAGTGAAGACAACAGTCTTGCAAGGCATGTTGATACCCATCGCGAGTGTTCCCGTGGCCACGACGACAGTCAGGAATCCCTTTCTGAACAGCATTTCGACACTGCATCACCACAACTGTGAGCCAACGAAACCAAACTCTTGGGAAAAGATGCAAACTTACACTTGACGGTACTTGCGGTTCATACCAGCGTGATGAACTCCAACACCTCTCTGGAGGGCATGGATGAGATACTCTGGAAGACCGGCCCACTTGAGACTGTCGATCAGCTGATCGAGTTCTTCGGTAGAGAGCTTCGTCCTGTCTGCGAAGCTAAAATCCTGAATGGGTGCTTCGGGGTCGAAGCTGGCCCAATAAGCTGGGTCTGACGAGTCCCGCTCCTGATCGGCCTTGCTGACTTTGTCGTCGTCGTCACGGCCCTTGCTTTTCTTGGAAACTTTGCTTGCTACCTTACCCTTGGCCTCCTGTGCCTTCTTCCAGACTGCATACTGGTCCATCTTTCTGATCCACGCCTTATTAGTGTTGCGGTATGTCTCCTCCGCAGCTTGCAGAACGACAAGAACCTGATGGGCGATGACTTCGCACTGCGTGCGGTCGTAGTTGAACAGAATGGCGGGTAATGCTCCGCTAGCTCGGAGATCCAGGAGAAGGGAGAAAACCGAACGACTGGAAACTGTCGCTCCGCTCTTGGAATCCAACGTCATGGTACTCGGCGGCTGGTCATTGGAGAGTTCGGAGTACCTTGTCCCACGAAGCTCGTCACGGACTTTCTGGAAAGGAGTTGCTGATCCGCGCATCCAGCTTGCCAGCTGGTTCTTCAGCTCCGACTCCCAGGAAACCACATCTGATCGCTTGACTGGACTTTTCAGAGGAATCTCCGCTGGCGGTTTAACGTCACCACCAATCTGCTTTTGGGTGTGCACCATAGAGTCCCAGAGCATGAGACAGTCTCTGGGCTCAAGACTGACATCGCTAAGGATGTCAGGGTTGCTCTCGACAATGCCGCTGACAGGGTGGACGAAATAAAACGGCGTCACAGCCTTCGTCTCGGAATCGAGACCCGGAACTGGGAGCCTCTCCACTGCCGTAAGACCCTTGAACTCGGACTTCGACTCAGGAGGGGCATGGATGAACTTGCGGAGGTCGGAGTAACGGGATGTGTGAACAACCATCTTGAACTTGAAACCCTTCGCTTGCTGAACCTTCTCAAGCCAATCCTTGAAGTCCTCGGGGTTGCCAACCGTGGCAGATAGAGCGATGATAGGGCACGGGGCCATGAGGAGCAGCTGCTCCCAAATCATACCCTCGTCAGACTGTCCAATGCAGTGGACTTCATCAAAGATGATCCACTTGATCCGGCGAGCCCATGCTGTTGGTGTGGACGAGTTCGCCGGCGACAGCAACATTATCTGCAGAATGCTGGGAACCGTGACCAACACCTGGCACCCCTTGGGATTGTTGATTCTGTAGTCCCGTGTGTGGATGGACCAGATAGACCGAGCGTCTTGACGGTACTTCTTGGAGAAGCGAGCCTGAACTTCGGCGGCGATTTGATTGACGAGAGCTTTGGTTGGGGCCACATACACCAGAATGTCATCGTCGTTGCTTTGGAGAATCTTCTTCATCGCGTAGAAAGAGATGAATGTTTTACCTGCGGAGGTCGGGGCGATTGCGAGGACACTGACGTGATCGTCAATGGCATCCAGGACTTCACGCTGCCAAGCATCAGGGACAAAAGGCACACGGTCATCAGCGGCTGAGTCGAAGCCGCGATCCATATAAGGACCGGCATATTCCAGCTGAAAGCGAGTTGCGCTCTGCGGAATGGGATATTTAGGGTCCTGGACTTTAAATGGTAGCGGGGATGGCCTGAGCGCAAGTCCTGCACGGTCGATAGCAGAAACTGGAAACTTGACAGTCTTCGCCAGAGTCGCGAGAGAATCGAAAACGGGCTGTGTGAGACCCAAAGAACATATCTGCTTCACTTTGGACCATATCATGGCCATGATCGAGAGGTACGAAGCATCTGCAACTTCCCTCTGGTTTGCGATCCGAACCAGGATGGAGCAGAGGTAGAGCAGGACCTCCGAGGCAATGAAATCTGTGTGAGCGGCGGAGAGTTCCCGCAGATATTTCTCAGCCGAGAGGTAGCGCTTGACCAATGATTCTTCCTTCTCGAACCCTGGGACCAACTTGTTCCAGTTTTGGGTGACATCCCTGGACTTGAGACGGCTTTTCTCGGCCTGCATGCGCTGTGCCTCCTCGACAGCCTTTTGTGTGCCCGACTTGATCGTGGCTCCCGCTTTGGTCTTCTTGACAGGTGGCGGCTTGGTGTTTTTGTTTCGCGCATCATTTGTGCTTGGCTTCTGGGAAGTGGTTGCGCTGACGACAATGATTTCGGGATCGATGTTCTTGCCCGACTCGCCTGTAAGGCTGGCGGAGTATGCTATAGTCTCAGCCATGAAGCGTTGATTTTTCCTCAACGCCTTCTTGTCCAGGGGCTTGGGCACATATTTCGGGTCGATCGGCTTTTTCGAATTGTGCCAATGGGTCAGTTCTTGAAAGACTTTGGGGGCAGGGGCACGATTCTCGTCGCTTCTGGCTTCGAGCTTGACCTCTGACAGATACAAGTCCATGACTGGGTTGCTGAAGGGCAAAACCGAAGGCTTTGCTGATGGTGTGGCCGCCTCATCCAGATTTTCCGAGGTTGTCTGGCTTGTCGGGCCCGACTTTGCAATAGACAAGACATCGAGTTCGACCTTGGAAAGGCTGCTCAAAAGCGCACTGAGATCGTTAACTTCCTCGGTGAGCTGCGAACCAAGGGTGTCGGCAGTGACGCGGCCGAGTCTGTGAAAGGTATCGGTGTACAATCTGCCGTCAAGGAGATCGAATGCGTCCCATTTCTTGTCCGAGTATTTGCCGGTCGCCCATCCAGCGAGCGTACCGCGGACTTTTTCGGCGAACGTGTCAAAGAAAGAACCCAGAGGGTCAGTGCTTGTTGTTTGGTCGGAGGAATCCGAAACCCTGCCACGGTGGGAGAGTGGTATGTGCCTGAGCAGAACCAGGTGAATGATGAGGGCCGATGCTTCCTGCAACAGCGAATCTTTGGCATCTCCAAGCACTTGAGAGAAGGCAGAAAGGCAGAGGATTTCTCTTGCTGTGAGTGCGTCGCTCTTTGGCAAAGCCAGTAGTGCATCTACCACGTCAAGAGACTCGGTCGAAGCCTGACGAATGCTCCCATCGTCATCTTTCGACGCTGCTGGCACACCTCGGGGTACAGTGGGTGAAACAACCGATGTGTAAATCTGGCAGCAATGATTAGCGTATGCTATAGGATTGAAGAGCGTTTAGCGTACCTTGGAGCTTCTGATCTCGACATCTTCGAGAAACGCAACACAATACCCGGCAGATAGCATTTGTTGTGTGACAGTCTGGGTGTCCTCGGACAGACCGGAAACCCGCTCCCCAAGAAAGAATGACAGGGAATGCTCGTGCAGGTACTCTCCGAATGCATCGCTCCCTGGGCTTGAAAACAGGTTGGAGCCGTCTGAGGGGCGAAGTTTTCGCAGATGTTCAATCAGAACTGAACGGGCAAGTTGAAACTTGCTGGCTGTGCTGTCGTCTTCCAGCACATACTTCGGCATCTCAAACCACACAATCTGAAAATTGCATCCACGAGCGGTCAACTTGGCGAGAAAATCCTCGAACGCATGGACAGCATGCAGCAGCTGGAACCCGCCAGCGCCAAAGTCGACGCGAGCATGACGAATGCAGTGGCCCAAAAGAGCTTCACCGTGAATGGCAAAAAGACCTTGACCGGCAAAGTCGCCCACGATGTCAACCCTGACAGGGTTCATAGTCGCAGCGACGGCCTATATTTTTGGGCGCAAAGATTAGCTTCGTTCAGGCGCATGTTTGATTAGATAGCGGACAGGATGACGCCACTCACGATTTCATCTCGAGAGACGCTCATGCTCAAACAGTATCAAATTCGAGGAAAACAGGAAACTTGGGCTTTCAGATCTCGGACCAAAGGGGAAATGAAAGGCGGAGAGAGAGAGAATAAATTTGAAGTCTGAGAAAAAATGTCTTGATTGTTTTGTGAAAAGTGGAAGTTTGGGATCGACGAAAGACGAAAAGGAGGAAGGAACCTGCGTTTGCTTGGGGCGTAACTTGGAACTGAAACTCCACTTCTCACCGCTTCCAACCAGCGTACGTGCTTTCTGCCCCGGTGTGTAGCCGATCTTAGTCATGAGCAGCTGCTATCCGGGTATACTTCGTAGCGGGCCTCAGGGCACCTGAGTGGCAGGTTTTCCTTGGTGATTCGGTCAACTAACATTTGTCGGGTGGTTTCAACGGAGGCATACACCAGGCGATAGGCTCTCGATCGTCCCGCGGATTCCCGTCTGTCCTCAATTCAATTCCATTCCATTCATTCCTCGTCGAGCACAGCACCACCTTGGATCTCTCATAATCAAATTTATCCTTTTCTTATTTCTACCTTATGTATTCTGTGAAGCTCTATTCTCTTCTTCTAATTTTGAAATTGCAGAAAAGTCCTGCATCTTTCTGTCGACCAGACCTTTTGTGAGCTTACCAGCCAAGAACCCAATGCATCCCAACGACCCAATGAATTATCACGGTGGCGACGACCGAGAACCAACATGCTGTGTCGAGGGCCTTGTGCTCGCCGTCTTCATCAATAAGCACCCCAGACCTCCCCAGAGGATGATAAATCAAACTTGACACTGTCATCGACCTCATGACCATGACAACCAAACTCCGTAGGAATCGCCCATTCAGGGTCGTTTCAGCGTCTTGTCCGCCGTGATAATACTTATAATCACAGTATATCTATCCATCAACATTCTCCTGTTGCCTCATCACTGACATCAATCGCAGTACCCCTTGGCTCGTACGATCTACAATCAAACCTCCCACCCCCTCTCCAAAATCCCAGGACCCCGTCTCTGGTCCGTCTCCCGCATCCCTTTCATCCGCGCTCTGCTCCGAGGGACGGTCTTCCACGACATCCAGGCCCTCCATCGCAAATATGGCCCCGTATTACGCATCGCTCCAGACGAAGTAACGTTCTGTGACCCCTCTGCCTACACCGACATCCTCACTCCGCGGCCGAATCTGCCCCCGTTTCTCAAAGACCCGACCTGGTGGGCGCCGTTCCCGCCCACCCAGCCAGTCTCTATAGTAACCGCCGTTGATCCTGCCTCTCACGCTCGCATTCGCAAGATCCTCCCCCCGGGCTTTTCGTCCCGCGCAGTGCGGCAGCAAGAACCCTTTCTGCATCGCTATGTTGACCTGCTCATCAGTCGCCTCCGCGAACACTCTTCTTCTCCCAAAAAGGGTGGAGGACAAGAAATCGACATTGGCCCCTGGATGAACTATACGGCCTTCGACATCTTTGGCGACTTGGGTTTTGTGGAGTCTTTTGGGTGTTTAGAAACCTCGCGCTACCATCCCTGGATCGCCCTCTTGTTCGGCAGCGTCAAGGCAGCCGCGTATGGGGCCTCTGCCCGGTATTTCCCAGGGTTTGAGTACCTCTTGGTCAAGTGCATGCCCGCGTCTCTGAAAAAGATGCAGGACGACCACTTTCAGCAGATCGTGGACAAGGTCCAAAGACGTATGAATTACGAGCTGCAGAGGCCGGATATCATGGGTTATGTTATCCAAGAACAAGACGAAACAAAGAGTCTGCCACGGGATGAAATTGATGCTACGTTTGCGGTTCTGGTTACCACGGGCAGCGAAACCACAGCCACGGTGCTGACCGGGGTGTTGAAATTACCTACTGGCCGAAAAGGATTTGCTGGACAAGGTGACGGCGGAGGTCAGAAGGGTATTTTCTGAGGAGTCAGATATCACACTGGATAGGCTGAAGAGATTGGAATACCTCAACGCTGTGCTGAACGAGGGATTGAGACTCTGTACACCGGTGCCTTGGATCCTTCCTCGACGGGTGCCAGCCGGAGGAGCATCGGTTTCTGGAGTGTGGTTACCCGGTGGCACTCGAGTCTCGGTGCAGGCATATGCTATTAACAAAGATGAAAAGTACTGGCTCAAGCCAGAGCGCTTCTTGCCTGAAAGATGGCTACCAGAGGCGGCCACGAACGAAAAGTCGCCATTCTATCGGGACAACAGGCAGGCTTTGCAGGCTTTCATCGTCGGGTCCAGGAACTGCCTCGGACAGAACCTGGCGTGGGCAGAGATGCGATTGATTGTGGCCAAGATGTTGTGGAACTTTGACCTGGACGGACCACAGGAGGAGGGCAAGAAGTTGAGGTGGGAGGACTTGAGAACCTTTCTGCTTGTGGAAAAGAAGCCGGTTTGGGTGAGGATGAGAGAGAGAATGGGTGTCAAGGGGTAGGATACAGGGACGTGTCTGGATTTTTGAACAACCCTGGCCCTTCCACCATCGATTTCATGGGAATTTCCTCGCAAGCAACTCTATGGTTCGGAATTGCCCACCTCATCAAGTGATAAGACTTTACGGAGCTATACTGTCCCGATTCAGACGATTCAGGGGTCATCGAGCCACTGAGTGAACCAACAGCGCATGTTCTTTGTTGGACATCCTACCACCATACCGATTCGGGTTACATCTTGCTTACAGGCCTTCTTATCATCTCCACTCCTAATTCAACATTAACGTTTAAAATCGAAACTCTTGCAGGGTAGGGCGGCGTGAGTGCCAACAGCGCTTTGCCAAGACAAGCCACGATCGGACTTATACCCAGCCGTCGGCGCCAGATCCCCAAGATTCATTTTTCATGATTCTTTTATTCTTCGAGGGTCCAGTCCCTCAATCTCACTCATCTACACACCGGTCACAATGTCTTTAACCTTCCTCTTTGGTGCCCTCGCTGGCGCAGCAACCCTGATTCTAGCTCTTCACAAATTGCTTCAAAACTACCATGACCCACGAGAGCCACCCCTCGCGCCCCAGTCAATCCCCTTCATCGGACACCTGGTTGGCATGTCACGCAGGAGCTTCAATTATCACGCCGACCTCGCGCGGAAAGTCGTTGGGGCTCCCATCTACACCATGTCGCTGCCCGGACAAAAGATGTACATCGCCACCTCGTCGGAACTCGTCCAGGCGGTTCAGAAACAACACAAAATCTTAGCCTTCGCACCCCTCGCAGCGAAATTTGTGGTCAAGATCTGTGGAATGAGCCAGGAGGGCGATTCCATGATTAAAAAGAACCTGAGCGGAGACGAGGGCAACGAGAGTCTGTGGTTGGCCGCCGAATCGCACATTCACAACACGCTCAAGCCTGGCGCCAACCTCGACGATATGAATCACTCCATGATTGAGGAGGTAGTCAGGGAGTTGAATGAGTTGCAGCCCGGTCCTGGAAAGTTGGCGAAAATAGGGATGTATCACTGGCTGAAAGGCGTGATTACAACGGCGACCACAAGATCTGTGTATGGCCCGATGAATCCCTATGACGACAAGGACATTGCCGATGCTTTCTGGTACGTTCCCCCCTACTGATTAGGTAGTCTCCTCCTCTTTGAATGCCCTCATAAATTGACAACAAATTCAGGGACTTCCAAGAAGGCATCGTAGCCTTACTCCTCGGCATCCTCCCCACCCTCACCGCCCGCAAACCTACGGCCGCCAGAGAAAAGGTTGTCAAGGCCTTTGTGAAATACTACCAAGCCGGTGGACACAAGCAAGCCTCGACCTACGCCCGAGGACGTTATGAACTCCCCTCTTCCTACGGCATGTCCGTAGACGACATCGCCCGCGCCGAAGTAAGCGGGTCCGTCGCCATCATGGTCAACACCGCACCCGCCACATTCTGGACCCTACTGCTCATTCACTCCCACCCGGGTTTGTTGGAAGAAATCCGCAAGGAAATCGATGCCTGCACGGAAATCACCACCGACTCCCACGGTAAAATCACCAAATCTCTGGACATCACCACCCTCAAAACCTCTTGCCCGCTTTTGCTTTCAACCTACCAGGAAGTTCTCCGGTACCGCACCATGGGCGTCTCCATCCGCGAAGTATTGTCCGACACTGTTGTCTCTGGCTATTTGCTCAAGAAGGGAGCCATGCTGCAGATGCCGGCCCGCGTGCTTCACACAGACCCGAACAACTGGGGTCCTACCGTGGATGAGTTTGATCCTCGCCGGTTTTTGCCGTCATCCTCCGATAACAAGAACCGGCCACGAAAGGATACTTGTTACAGACCATTCGGCGGTGGCAAAACGCTTTGTCCGGGGAGACACTTTGCTACCAACGAAGTCCTCGCGGCCGTATCTCTTGCCGTTGCGAGGTTCGATATGAAGCCTGTGAAGGGAAAATGGGAATTGCCTAGTGCTCACAATACAAGTGCTGCCACAGTGATTATGGAGCCGGATTTTGATTTGGACGTGGAGGTCGCAACCCGAAAGGGGTTCGAGGATGTCACGAAGTGGGATGTCACTCTGAAGAAGTCGGACGCATTTTTTGCTCTTGTTACCGAGGATCAGGAGTTTTCTGAGAAATGAGGCATGAACTGTCTGTTGAATATTACCCTGAGGATATCTGAAGTATTCTCCGAAAACAGCCACATTTTACTCTACTTCCTCTTTCTGTTGTCATCCTCCTTGACACTCTCCGCCAGCTCAGCCAGCCCCTGGTCGTAACTCATCAACCAAACCTATTTTTCCCTCCCAAGTTAGCAACCTCTCCATTCAATTTTAAGCCCTCCATCATCTCCCAGAAGAAGCATCGAAGAGAGAAAGACGTACCAAAGCCTACCAAGGCGCCCACCCCACTCAGCAACCTCACAAAAGTACTATTCCGTACTATTCCGTCCAATCCACACCCACCTTTTGTCATCCCCCAAAATCTCCTTGACCAAACCCTCCGCCAGTTCTTCCACGCCCCCCCCTTCTGGCCCTTTTATTCCTCGCCCCCAAGCAGCTATTGTCCCCTCTATCACTCTATACCTCGATTCCCGGGGCAGTGTAACTTCAGCCTCGTTCTGGTGGAACTTCGTAGCAACCGTACCAACCATCACCCCCATGACTTTCACCCCCAGCGGCTGCAACTCCAACCGCAGCGTATCCGTCAGGGTGTTCAGCGCAGCTTTCGAGGAAGAGTATACTCCGATCCAAGGGGTGTACACCACGGCCCCTTCGCTGCTGATATTCACCACCTTTCCTTTGGACTTGATCAGCAGCGGGCTAAAGGCTTGGATGACTCGTGCGAAGAGGTTGACGTCAAAAAGGGCCTGAGCACGGGGGAGGGAGGCGTCCAAAAGGGGGGTTGTGTAGCCTATTCCGGCGTTGTTGATTAGGATGTCTAACCCTTCAGAGACAGAGGCAACAGCTGCGGAAATAGAGTCGGGGGAGGCAACGTCCAGTGCTAGGACGGTAACGTTTGGGAGGGAGGAGAGGGAAGCAGGAATCTTTCCGGGGTCCCGGGCTGTGGCGTAGATGTGATATTTAGGACCGAGACTGGCAAAGGAGGCTGCTAACGAGGCGCCTATGGAGGATGTGGAGGTTCCTGTTATTAGGATTGTTTTCTTGCGAGAAGATGCCATCACTACTATTAATCCCGGCTAGGGTTGTGGGATCGAATCAGAAAATGTCTGAGGGAGCTGATGTTTGCTGTCACAGGTGCCACTGTCGACGGTGGGAGGAAGAATTTGGTTTGAGATCGACATGAGGCTTCTCTTCAAGTACTTCAACTATCAGCTACATTAACACAAACAGAAGCGAGATCTGATCGTGAGGTGCAAATTGCAAAGCTCCCGACCAGTCGAACACAAGACGAGGCGTCCATATCCAGCTAGACCCAATGACAGCTGATTCCAATCTCAGCTACAAAAGATAACGTTACTGCAAAGACCGTGTGCTGCGCTACGTGGATGTCGTCCCATTGCTGAGTTCGGCTGAGGAGTTTGCGTCAACTCCGTAAGTCCGGCCCGATCTGGGGTCTGAAAAATCCCTGAGTTACATCGCATCGGAGAGCCGCAGATGGATGGATCGTACATGCGGCTTGATGCGGGCAGGGGGTTCATAAATACCTAACGTCTTTTCTGCGTAGTATCGACTATTGCGTCTCCGCAGCAGTAGCGTCAACATCATTCTAACATCATATCTCGGTCTCACGATCCCGACCTCCTTCAAGAACTGTACATCGCACATGCATCTTCAAGATCATCTTGTTCGTCGCTCATCTATTTCTATCCTCTATCCTCCCCTTCCATCCCCTGGGTATCTAATCTAAACCTTACTCCTCACCCCATGCACCCTCTCCCACTCCTTACTAAACGGCAAATCCGTATACCCCCTCGCACTCTTGGGCAAGTAAAAAGTATCCCGATCATACGGGCTCAACTCGATCCCCTCTCTGACCCTAAACACCAGATCCGGCGTCGAGATAAAATACCGCCCAAAACACGCGACGATGTTATCCCGTCCCTTGAACTCTTTATCCACCAAATACTTTGCATCCTCGCTCTTCAGTCCCCCGGCAATCACCACCGGGCCCTTGAACAACTCCACCGCAAAATCCAGACTCTCATCCTCACTCCCGTCCTCCGGAACCGTTGCGTTTCCAGCAATCCTCGTCGCCACGAAATGGACATACGCCATCTTCTCATCGTACCCCCGTTCTTGAAACTGCTTTAGCAGATAACTAAACTGCGGTTTGGGGTCGGCCATCCTCATCCCCTGGAATTTACTCCAAGGACTCAGTCTTATGGCAACCCGTTCCGCACCCACGGCAGTGACAACAGCATCCACCACCTCCAGCGCGAACCTCGCTCTGTTTTCCACGCTCCCACCGTACTGGTCGGTGCGTTTGTTACAAGTGTCTTGCAGAAACTGATCAACCAAGTACCCATTCGCCCCGTGAATCTCCACTCCATCAAACCCGGCCTCCACCGCGCACTTTGCCGCGTGGACATACTCCTGGACCTTGGCCTTGATTTCCTCAACCGTCATCTCCTCGGGGGTAGCATGCTCCTCATCAATGGCCACCGCCGACGAGCTCTTGACTTTGTATCCTTCCTTCTCCAGCACCTCCTTTGTCGCAGCCCGGCCTAAACTCCACAGCTGGCAGAAGATATAGGACTTGTTTTCGTGAACGGCGTCGGTGATTTCCTTCCACGCCGAAATTTGCTCGGGGTTGTAGATACCAGGGACATTCTCATACCCGCCTGCTTGGGGGGAGATGAAGGTAGCTTCGGTAATGAGAAGGGTCCCGGGCACGCAGGCGCGCTGGGCGTAGTACTCCTTCATTAACGGCAGGAGAGGAACGTGGGAGTCGCTGGCCCGGAACCGGGTGAGGGGGGCCATGGCTATGCGGTGCTGGAGGTGGCAGTTGCCTACTTTTAGGGGGCGGAAGAGGTTGGACTCGTCTGCTGTCATTTTGGCTGATGTTCTCTTTGACGTCTTGTGATAACACGAGAGAAGGTAAGAGGCGTAATTCGGGATAAGTTAAAGTCCGATGAACCAAAGAGAGAGGAGGTAGGTAGTCGGATAAAGGATAGAGAGAGAAGAGACGATATGATAGCACCAAAAAGAACAGAGACAGACAAAAATAGGATACTTTATGCAAGTTCAATCACTCATAGCATAGAAAGAAGAAGAGCAAAATTTCCGTTCCTCTCGCGTATTAGAAATGTCCACAAGCTTATAAATGTTCCAAGCTTATAAATCCCCTTTCCCCCTCCCCTCCCTTCCCTTCCCGAATAAACCCCGTTTACGACTTACGCTACAGGGACACGTGGGGGAGAAGAGCGGCAGTGAAGAAAAGAAGAAAAAAACATTTATCCACCGTATCGGGTCATTCGCGAATCTTCTACCCTTCGCCGCTAGCCCGACCCTGTGATGGCGTCAATGACTCCACCGGCCCCAAACCTGCTAGCGGGTAGTCCCTTGCTTCACTCGGCCTGGGCGGAACGGCAGATGGAATGGATGAATGGATCCCATGATCTGGAACGTCATTTTTGATGAGTGATGCTATACGCGATCGATCCAGATAGCGGTGGGTATGCGATACCGATCAAGTAAAAGCTTGGCTGGCCCAGGAAAACTCAAAATATATTTCTTCCTCCAGCCACAAACGTTGTTCGTCTGTCCCTCCTCATACAGAAGAATCTAAAAGATATTATAAATACAAAAAATGTACTTTGTCTGTCATAACATTGACTTCATGACCTCATAAAATAATAAGCTTTTTTGTTGCCTCCCTTCTTCAAGCCCTCCCGTAAAAAATGTTCCCTCGTTTGACGAGAGATAAAGATATATCCAGAAACAAAGACCAACAAAGTACAAACGACCCCTGCAGATCCGTATATTTATAAAGACAAAAGTAGAAGATCGTAGAAAAGAAAATTCCCGCAAGCATAATGGCTATTACATTAGTACAAATTCCCCCATGAAAATGACATGATATAAACGCTGAGTCCGGTTAGTATGATACAACACCCCATCAAAAAAGAGAACCCCTCCATTAACGTGGTATTTCCTCAGTACCCCTCTTGGGGGCCATGGTGGCCTCCAAACATATTGTCGTTGTGTCCTCCCCCGCCCTGATGGAAGCCCCATTCGACTTGGTCTGGCACAAAATTGTGGACATCCCCTGGCGCCGTCACTGCGGGAAAGCCCGCCCCCGTCACAAACACGCCGTGGTGCTGCTGATGGTGCTGCTGATGGTGCTGCTGCTGCTGCTGTTGTTGTTGTTGTTGTTGTTGTTGATGCGGATGTTGTTGATGATGCGGATGTTGTTGATGATGTTGCGGGTGGCCACCCAATCCCACCCCGTGGTGCATACCGACTGGTGACTGCACCGTCATGGTAACCCCTACATCGTCGGGAAGTGTCTTGTTGCAGCTGGGACAGTACATGTTTTGGCATCGTCCAGGCGGGTGAGCTTCAACGAGCGTCTGGCTCGAGTCGCGATTTTCGTCTCTCATCCAGTTGTTATTTGATGCAATCGATGACCGTGGTGTCATCAGCCGGCTCGCGCGAATCGTCGAAATGGTCGAGGTCGAAATGGTCGAGGTCGAGATATTCGACTGCGGTCGACCACTCATATCGTGCTGCTGGAGGGCTTCTGTGGTGGGCACGTGCATTGCATCGGGAGATGGTTGTTGCTGGTCGTGGCCAAGATAGCTCTGCACTTCAAGCTGGTTATGAGACATCGTCATGGGCGAGTAGTGGGTCGGTGCCGGTATTCCAGTCTGAAACATGTCGCCCGCCGTGGTGTATGGGATGTTGTAGGCGTCAGGAACGGAGACGGTGGGGGAATCCCAAGATGGTTGCGGATATGCTGGCCCGGGTTCAAGACGCGGCCCTGATGACGCTGGAATCAAAACTGCCTGACTGGGAAGTACTGGCCTTGACGATCGAAACGAGTCAGTAGAAGCTCTGGCTGAGAGCTGAGGTGTTCGTGCCCGCTGAATTGGCACGGGAATCTGGGTGGTGGGTTGGATCTTGGGCAAGACTTCGGCTCGTTTGATCCTCTTAGGAGCGGGATTTGGCCGCCTCCTTGCGGCAGCCGAAGAGGCCATCACAGCTGGGGCAATCAGCGACCCTGGACTCTCTGCACCGCCAGGTACGGTAGTCATGAGATTACCGGACACCACCGTTGGAGTGGAGGCGGGTGAAGGTGGCAGGAGTTGCGCACTCGGTGGCCAGTTTTCTGACACATCCGACGCGGGCACCGTCCGTTCAGCAGCAGAAGGAGAAAAGAAAGACACCGTCCCACAAATTCGTTGCTCCCAGTCTTGCATGACCGTCTCGATCCAGGTGTAGATCGACTGTGTACTCCTTTCCAAACCCTGCCGAATTTTGAGTTCCACATCCACCGCCTGGGTTGCCCCTTCAAGCACATGCCTATACTGAAGCTCCAACAGATCCTTCAGCGTGACGACAAACTTTTTGGATTCGGCAATAAAGTCAAAGACTTCCATGACAGGAATAAAGACTGTCTACAGTTAGCATCGGCATTCCCAATCCAGTAGTCTGTGCAACGACTTACCTGGCTCTGGTACGGTGCTGTCGTGAGGAAACAAGAGCTTCCACAACGATACCCAGTTGTCAATCTTGGCCTTTAGACTCCTAGCCTCCAAAGACGAAATGATCTTTTGCGTGATGCCGTCTTCAGGATCTGCGCCTCCGTGATCATCTGATAGACGGCACACCGTTGGCTGGCGTAGATGGCAGTCGAGGTCGTTCTTCGAGGGAAACCCCTGGCAGCAGCGTGGACAGAGAAACGGACCCGCGTTTCTCTGAACCGGCGGGTGGTGTGCTCGAATGTGTTTCTTGAGTTGTGACATGTCAGAAAAAGAGTGTGTGGCGCAGACGTAGTGTTCGCGCACGTTAAACCGCAAGGGGTTTCGTTTTCGGTAAGGACAGCTGTAGTTGGTGATGCCGGACTTGTTGGTAGAGAACCCCTGTGATCCCATAAATGTGTCCCCATCTTCGTCTCCCATGTTGTCCCGTCCTCCTCCCAGCCCACTTCCGTCCTCACTGCCTCCCTCCGCCTTCCGCTTGCCCTTTCCGAAATAGCCAGAAGACTGTTGATCGCCGCCCGCCTCTCCCGGCGTTCCACCGCCTCCTTGAGAATTAGGCGTACCATGGCCGGACGCCTGAACAATCCCCAACGACCCTTCATGAGCAGCCGACCAAAGCTCCTGGACATAGCGATGGGTGCAGTCCCAGATAAGAAGAGGAGCCGCACAGTCGTCCACGTCCTTGCCACACGTGTTCCTCAACACCCAAGATGAGATTTCGTTGATAAGCCTTTCCTCATCTAGCTCTCCGTGCTCCTCCAAGTCTCTGCTGGTCAGACTGGAACTGGGTCTTGTCGAACTCGGCATACCCAGTTGCGTGCTGCGGTGGGAGTAAACATCATCGACCAAATACATGTTGGTGCCAGTCTGGTGAGAAGCGAGCCGCACTCCGCCGTCAGCATCCTCGATCTCAATGCGAATTTCCCGAGACAGACGTGATTCCGCACGGCTGCACTCGGAGTGAGTGTTGACGCAGGTGGTCGACGACAGGATTGAGTCGATAGATCCTATGCCACGGTTGTGCTTTCGAAACGGCAGGTCCTTGGTGGTGGCAGGAGCATCTACGGGCGAGGGGTCGTCACGGTCTTTGACAGCTACATTTCCTTGGGAGTCGACAAGGACCAGTTGAGGGCGGTTCGACTTGGACATCTCATTCATCTCGGACATGATGACCTTGGGACCTCCAGGAAAGTTGGACATGGTAGGACTGGTTGGCGGTGTGCTGCCTGACAAAGACAAGGCGTCTGCCGCTGCCGGAGGTCTTGGATCGCGGTCGGTGGGGTCCAGCTGGTGGTGTCTCTGTGTCTTGTGAGTCGTCACGACGACGTCGGCAGCTGCACTCTTCCGCAGATATGCTGCATCGTTCCGTGGCCGGTAGGGAATGCAGATGACATTGCCGGCGGTGTCGGTGTCGCTGGCCAGCTTTCGTGCGACACGCAAAGACACAGGGGACCTGCCCCTGCCTCGGGGGTCCATGGTCGGCCGGGATAGTGACAGAGGTGGGGGAGGGTCAAGAGAGTGAGAGGGTCAGGATCGAGAGCCTCAGGGCTCTGGACTCGAACCAAGCAACAATGCCTTATGCGCGGGGCACCGAGACGTCTCGACCGACTTCGACCCGCGTCCCCCCTCGGTCCACGGTGACGCCTCGGTGGTCGGGGGCTTGTGAGGTGTAGTGCAACCGCTGCGGAGACGCCGGAGTCGACAGCGGGCGAGCGGACGAGGGAACCTGGTGAATGATTGGACTGGATTGAAACTGAAGTTGAGATGATAATTAGAAGAATATTGCTCAGTTGTTCATGCGTCAACGGTAGTAGACCACCATCAGCGCAATCCCAAACAATAGCAAGCAGGGTCTCTGCTGGTATCTCTTTCTGTACGGGATTGTTTAAACGAGCGTCAAGGGCGAAATAACCGCCAAAAACCAGTCAAACGAAAGTATCTGGTGAGTGGGTAGGTAATAAACAAGAAAAGAAAGTAATGCGCATGAACAAACGAGAGATTGGATGGGATCGAGACCACACGACGGAAGAAGTTTCAAGGATAGGATAGAAAGAATGGAAGAACAGAAGTTCACTTTCGTACTTCGTAAATGACAATCCAACCCCTCGCAACACACACACACACACACACACACACACACACACACACACAGGAACAGGTTGCTTTCGCGTTCGCGGTTTGTGTGGTTTGTTCCCTTCCACTCACATCCTCTTCGTCTCTCTTTTTTTTCTTTTTCAGCGTCTGTCCTTCCTTTCTGCTGCCCCTCCCCTGACCTTGACCCTTCGCGAGACGTGTTTTAATTTCGATCGTCCCAAAAGAGAAGCTGCAGGTGTGGCGTCGTCCAATAAAAAGGAGCGCCAATGCTTCGGTTACCATTGGTTCAGGAACAGCTTCCTGACAGGCACCCCTTTACCCTGCACTGGCTGATGAGAAAGGCCCTGCACGTTCCCGTTCTGGCGGACAGTGGTGCTTCCTGCGTTCCCTTTCGGGTGACCCGGTGCGCGAAGCCCAAGGCCGTCACATCGCGAATCTCAGATTGATTTTCCATCTTTTGGCGAGGAAATCTGGGGCTCCATTCGTTTTTTTATCTTTTATCGCTTTCGCAAAGGTCGATCTCCTTTTTTTTTTTTTTTTCGGTGGGGTTGATCGCAAATGATCGATCGCCCAGTTTTGTTTCCCCGGTTCCACCCACCCACACCACCACCCCCAATATGTCTCTCTTGAAGTTGAAACATTTCCACGATGGGATCGTCAGTTTTCCCAACTACATATGAACAAGCTTTCCCGTGTGCCCGTCTACAAAAAGAATGTTTGCTGTGGCTTTTTATGCTTCTTCGTATTGTGGCTCGTGGAAATTGGCAAGATGACAGCCCAAGTTCCGTTACCAAGACTTGGAATCCCTCCAATATCACTATTATTCGGAGAGTCGGCCCGTTCCCGGCTTGTTTGGCGAAGCGGGCTTGCTTTTTGCTCGTGTAAGTGCTTTGCTTTTCTTTGGGCTAGTACACGAGATAGAGAAATGGTGGGACCGAGGCATTTGATGGTAACAACGTGCCATGTTTACACTATGCACATGTCTTTCAGAAGAAAACCATAGAAGTAAGAATGGTTCCAGCTTTGCTTGACATTTGGTAAAGGGCCTTGTTGGTTCTTCTCAAATTCTCCGGTCTGGCATGTGGTTGCCTCGAGATAATCAAGACTGCAACGCCAATCTTCGGATCCAACCTCCCAACTGCAGGGCCAAGACCTGAAACTCTGCTTGCATATGCAACCACATGCAAGCTGCATACTTCTAGAAAGAAAGCGGGAGAAAAACTCGCTTGCAACGAAAAAAGGAGATGGCAAACAAGACGACTCGAAACGAATTGGCGACGCGAGTTCGGACAGTTGTCGGATAACAGCGCAGAACAACAGGCAGTCGATTCGCACCTTCTCAGAGCTCGGAAAGGGTTGAAATCGAGGTGGCTTTAGTGCCTAGGTATCTCACGGAGATAACCGTGCAGAATCATGGCAGCTACGCCTTATTGAGGCGATCGAGGAACGCAGCATCTGGTCAGTGAGGAGATGACATGAGGCTCTTGACTGGCGCAGATGTTGGAAGCACTGCGCCACGGCATTGCAGAGAAGCCTAGAGAAGACATCAAGAGGTGAAGTTAGTTTTCTGTAGCCCAGAGGCGTTATTTACAGAGTACTCTCCAAGGATATTTGAACGTACATGAGTTATGGTGAGGCTGAATGATATTCCCCCTTCTTATTGTCTTCTTGCAGCTTTTGGACGGTGCCTAGGTAGGTACAGAGATCACGGTGCAGCGTCAGATTTGCGCCAAGCAGTTCTTGAGGGAGCTTCAAGTTCATCGAAACATACGTGGAAGGCAGTGCTGAATTTATGGCAAGCTCATCGTCTCGATAGCGCCCAAGGCGAACTGGGATGGAGTGAAGGACACACGACTCGCCTGTAGAAAATATGTGGCGCGAAATGTGAGACTCAACCGGACATACCAATCGTCGTCATACGGACTTCAACACCTATGACCGCAGCAAGATCGAAGTGAAGCTGCTCTTTCCTCTCCTTGCGCGATGAGCAAATAAGTTGACCTCACAGATAACGGAAAGTACTGGCCGCCATTGGCCTATTGAAAGTGCACTTCTGCGTGATCATGCATGAGTGCCCCAGATTAGCCAGACACCAAAAAACGCCTTGCATTCAGTCTCGATTCACTCGGAGGCTCAGAGGCTCAGCCCCAAAGATCACATGATGCAAGCTCTGCAGACAGGCACCATCTTCTGCGATATGAACTTCCAAAGGCACTTCTGTGGACTTCTTCACTCTTTCCAGCATTGGAATCTGGAGAACAAAATCCTGACACACGCGTATCATGGGGACCTGGAATTGCGTTTATGAGAACCAACCGAAAGACCTGGAGCCATACGGCGACATTGCAGGCAAAGGGGTGAGTTCCGGGCTCCTTATCTCCTCGAGTCCTCCAGGAATTTCATGAAGAACACCGCTAAAATACTTATGTAATAGGTGGTAATTGGATTTCTCGCAACGGCCTACATTGCGGTTTATATCGCTGTTATCCATTACGTTGTCATTCTCGACGTCTATGAAGATGCATTCCCGTGCGAGAATGCTGCATCTGCCCGGTCTTGGAAGATCAACTCGTTTGACGCTCATATGCTGACCTTGTTGCGTCAGATATTAATAAAGCTTGGATGGGCAAGAAATTCAGCATCTGGATGAAGCTCTAACGAAGGTAAGAATCATGTTCATGTGGTAGCTCTCCTGTACCACAATATTGTTGACAATATTTGACGGGCAGATCATGCTCTCCCTCTGTGACATACAACTTCTCACAGCCACATCCATCACCGAGATGGGGGGAAGCCGCACGCTGGAAATCAATCACACCGGAACATCGGTGGCAGGGTCATTCAACAGTCCGGCTTCCGGCTCACATGACCAAGTTGCAATCAACAGGGAGATTGCAAGTGCGGATTGCATTCTCGAAGAAGGGTGCGTCATAATGGGAAACCGGTTGGATCGGATTCGGTTGTTCTTTACTCTGGCGATATCTTCGGCCGTATGGTCACCAAATATAATGGAGGATACGCAGTATTGGACCTTTGCGGCTTCATGGTGGAGCGGTTTGTCCTGCTTCACATATTTCGTTCATATGGTTTACACGATGGGTCTTATTCGATCTGCTCTCAAGGTGAGAAATGCACAGAACAACGCAACCGAAGCCGAGAATCAAGAGCACGAAGAAGTTTAGAAATACCAAGAGCAATTTATGGGCAATCGTCGGATTTCCATAGAGATACCATTCCTATCCTACCAGTGCTCCCTTGCCTACAGCAGCGGCAGAGCATGTGATTAGATCTCACGAGTCACACACATTTAGCCCCCTCTCTGTTCTGATCTTATTTGTGGGTTATCCAACAGCATCCTCAGCTCCAACACAGTCTTCCCCTCTTCTATTTCCACCTACCTACCTAGGTAGGAGATATGTAACAGACGCCGACGCCTCCAACCCGGGAAAACCGAGCAATTCCAACCATATCGACTTCGTCCCCTACCCTTGACTCCTCTGGTTGAAAGATATTTGACAGAGCCATACTAACTCGCTCCAGCCGCAACCACGCACCGCATTGTAGATTCAGGCACTATTTCTATTCCAATTCTTGCGCTTAAGGAGCCCTTCACCGACATTTTCAGCATCTCGGTCATGGTTGAAGGAACAATCCGTTCGCTCATTGAGAGCCATGAGGTCTGATCCAGTAAAAAAGAGTAAAATATATCATCGCACGTCAGTCAGAAGGTGAAAAAAGCAAAAAGCTCACCGGCCCCGCACAAACGCGGGGGCGGTTACGAAAACCCTCGGTGGGTTTTACTTGCGGTGGAAGTCGGACGATGGCCTCTCGGAATTTCTCCCAAGAGGAGGGGGGCTCTCGAGTTCCCCCTCCTCAGACCGCTGGGCTGTGAGACCAGTGGTTAGCCAGTTGTCTTGGGAGGGAGCGTTGTTGGGAAGGCTGGAAAGGTGGTATATTAACCCTTAAACGGAAGGAGCGAGAGTGGAAGGTATGAGGAAGGAAGGCCGAGGTGATTGATGCAAGGCTGTAGGCAAGGACGATCTGATTGGGCAACACGTTTATCACAATATTCCTGCCTGATTGCCTGATTGCCCAGCCGCAGAAATCCCCTCGATTCTTCGGATTTGTGCATCACTTCCAGGTTGCTCATGATAACGATCTCTACCAAACTACATCTGTCCTATCATCCATCAAGACAGAGCTGGGTACTATGGCAAACGCAGGAGATCATGACTTCTCTGATCTCACGGCCTCTGAGAACGTCCGCCGGTTCCGGCCACGATCTACTGGCCATGAAAATATCACGACCATAGCCAACTCGGGGGCCGGAACACGATTTGTGCATGGTACCTTCGTTTTCGCGGACGCCAATGTTCGGGACAAAACTCCAGTGGAGGAACAGATAGCCCGGGCCTTAATGACGTTTTCGTCCACAAGTTTCTGGTCACCGTCATCTACAGAACCGAAGCGGTGGTGCACGGATGCCGAAGCAGGAAATAACACGGCCACCAGTAGCAACAGGAGATCAAGGAGCGATCAAATTGTGGAAGCCTGGATAGGAACCGGATCAGGTCAGTTCCAGGCACCTCTTTCAACCACCCGCCAAGACTTCATCGAACTTGTTGGGAAAGCCGACTTTAGCCCTGCCTTTCTTAAAAGGCTCGTCAACCGTTGCTCGCTTTTTGAGCATCGATTCTCCTCCACTCGGCGAAAAGACAAAATCCTCGAGCTAGGCATGTCTACCTACGAGAACGACGCCTTTACACTTCTCCTCCGCTACAACATCTCTCAAAAGTCTCTGAAAGCCATCATCTTTCTCAAGCAACCTAGAGATGGTGTCAACCTTCTTGACCAGTTCACCGAGTTCCTGGACCTGCATGTCGATGAGATAAGAGACAATCCCCTTTTGCTCCCGGTCTACCTGCTCAGTTTCTTTCAGCTCCAGTCGGTCACCGACTACCCCAAGTGGCGGGCTGATTTATACGCACTCGAATCGGAACTAGGCGTCACTGTTCGAAAAGCAGCCTTCGAACGAGCAGGCTACGACGGGGTGTCCAGCAACTACGACGAGCTGAACGCAAGAGTGGCCTGGCTCAGTGCCATAGCTGCGGATGCCACACTTTCTGTATCGACCACCCTCAGCCACGCGCAAGGTCTTCTCAGAATTGCCGAACTAGTTGGAACAAACAACGAGAACGACAAGAACGGTGATGATCTGTTGCATCCCTTGCAAGAAGAAATACGGTCTACCATCCTCCGGGCGGAGCTCTACCTGAAGAACGCAGCCATGGTCGACACAAACCTTCAAAGCATGCGTGCGGTGCTGTTCAACAAAATCACAAAGCGAGATACCGACTCGATGAAGACCATAGCTGTAGTAACGCTCTTCTTCTTACCTTCAACTTTTGTGTCGGCGGTCTTTTCCACCGGGGTCTTCAACTTCTTTGCAGATGAGGAGTCTCAAGAAGGGGGTTCGGAGAAAAAGCCTACCATCTCCAGATGGGCTTGGGTTTACCTCCTCACATGTCTCCTCCTTACTACCGCAACGGTTCTGTTCTGGCTTTGCTGGTACTTCTGGGGCGACATCTGGCTGCGTAAACTGCACCTTCCCCGGAACCAGGCTGGTCAGAGTCGGAAGGCCTTGAATAATGTGAATAGGATGGATAAGTTGCGAACTTTCCCAGCCTCGTTAGGTCCAAACAAGATCGCCCACGATGCAACAGCCGATGCAACAGCCGATGCGGGGGAGCAGCAGAATCATGGCGGTCCAGTTGAGATGCCTGTTTTCGGGGGTTCCTATCACACAAATGCACGGCATCAAGACACGTCAGGACGATATGGGGTCGAGGCACAGATCCAGTCACCTTACTATTCTGGCGGCTTTGTGCCTGGGTTTTCTCCAGTTCAGCCAGCTATGTACTCTGGCGGTTTCATGCATGAAGACAGTCGTAAGGGGCTTTTTGGTCTGTAGGATCGGGAGGGTTACAGGTTTGTGCGAATCATTGTGCATGTTCATCTCTTAGACATCATCTGCCCGAAACCTTCTCTAATCCCGTATGCCTTGACTGCTTCATATTTTAGAATTTCCTTCAAGTGCCGATTTTGAGCCGTTGTTCAAATTCGTTGGACCGTTAGACTCTCCCATCGCGTTTCAATGATGGTGCGCCCGACCGTTGAACTTGTCGCCATTGGCCTTGGCTTAGTATGCCTTGCATGCCATGCAGGCCGTAACAATACAGGTAAGACCTCTTTTGCTCACCACATCATGTTTGTCAGAATGAAGCAAACACAACCACCATGACGAGTAATCTGACACAGTATGAAAAACGCGTCACTATCCAGTGGTTGCGCCACACTCCAGTGATGATCACTGCCTCTTCCATTCAAGTAGCAAACAGGGCGACCGTTTCAAGATCCTGTCAATCCTCATCTCTGTGATCGGAATTGACTTGCCACGTGAGATTTATGCAGGCCCGCAGTGGCCCGTCACGGGGTGAAACCTCCTGGTTATGCATTCGTTTATATCGTAAAGGCGTAATTATCTCGACTTGACGCCTCCGATGAAACCCTTTATAGCTATGCGATTTAATAGCACAAGTATCAAGTTACCTATGGATGTATTTAGATTCTTTTTCTACATGTATAAATAATATTTAAACATATACAAGGCGCTGGGACAGGGACGGCCCGCAGAAGAAAACGTTCATCAACGCCCACAACGCCGTCGCGGCGCAGGAATCCCGGGGTTCTAAGACTCGGGATGAGCTGAAAGGCGGACTCACCCTGAGAGGAAAGGGGGTGGGCTCCACAACCAAGCCCCTAAGAACTTTCCAAGTGGCATCGCTCTGGGAAGAGCACAAGCTCCTTTGTCACCAAGCCGGGTAGAAGAGACCCGGACAAGTGGATTGTAGAAGAGATGTTGAGTTGGCTGCGGGTCAAACTGGCACGCAGTCTGTACTTTAGTTCGCTTACGCGTTAAAATAGTTGTAGAGGGACCGCTTATCCCATTGGGATGGAGGCAAGGCCTCCCACGGTGTAAGAACAATAATAATAACATATACAAGGGGAAATTAGCTAGCGTGTAGCGGGAAAACATCACGGCCACAAAGGTGCACAACCAGGACCTTTCACCACGTGTATATGAACGAAAACTATCTTGTCGCCTCATTCCCCTGAGTTTGTACACTTGCGGGCGTTGCGAACAGTGATCGGTGATCGTCATTGCAATCGGCGGTTGTTCTTCGAACCGTTTCGGCAGGGCTTCTGAATGGGGTGGTGTCAAGCGGAAAAGATGTCAGGGGGTAAAAAAGGGTACAAGCTCAGCACAGTGCGTGCAATTTGCACCAACGTTGGAACAAGTGCACACCCAACCACCAAAAAGCCAGGAACGGAATCCTACCCTGTGCTCATTCATATAATTTTCACATGTTAAAGAACCAGAGAAGAAGCCGAAATGCAGAAATCGCTTGCCAGTTGCCGCCGTAGTCTTGCATATCCGCTTAGCATCGACGGAAAAGAAAGAAAAAAACCAAGCTTTTTGAGTGAGGAAAGCACAAATTCCTTACAGCCTGGGGAAAACAAGCCTGAAGCACAATCTGGAACCGACTGGAACCGGGGGAAGGATGAACTATGTCGTGGGGAAATGTGGTGACGAAGGTTACCTTCCCAGCAGGGGATGCACTTTTGATCAAAAAGTAAAAAAGAGGTTGACGATTGCTCTCCTCTCCTTTTCTATCTCGTGGAAATGTTCATTCAGGGGCAGCGGCACACATCGCAACCAATCACTGCTGCGTGATCTGATAAGCCAGCCAGCTCAGCTTCACACTGTCTTCTCTGCTGCTGCTCCCTGTCTGCAGCTGAGTTCCAGTCAAATCATCAATCTGCCAATCCCCCAAGAACTCCCGCCAAAGGCCAGACCACCTGCGACCACAAACTTGCCAACTGCCAAGCCGAGATGTCAACTGAAGAAAATCCACTCACATCTGTAACAAGCGCGTCCGCATTCGTTCGATCGTTCGTCAGTTTTTACCCACAACAACGCGTTGGGGGCTTGGGGCGGAGGAGTTTTCCTCGTTTGGTCTAGCTTTTTATTTTCTTTCCAGTCTTCAGGGTCAGGGGCGAAACCCCTCCTTTTTTTGTCCTTTTTCCATTTTGTCGCTCAACTGCAGTGTGCGTGTCGGTTGCTGGGTTGCTGGGCTTCTGGAAAAGAAAAGGCAGGACAGGGAAGGCCGAAGGTAGGTATTTACATGTGAAGGCTTCCCTCCCGATTTTCCGCCCTTCCTTCTCATGTGCAAAATTCCTCCCCTACTGATTTCTTCGTTCCTGGTTGATGGAAAAGACTGATGATTTTGGACTTCCATTTTGCGGGGGAGATGAGATGGATTTCTCACCCCTGGCCCTGACTGCCAAAAGAATCCGGGGAAGTGAAATGCCACCACAAAAGCACGCGATGCAATGGCAGACGGAGCACGGGGGAGATGAGATGATGGAGTTGTTTTTTTACTTTTTGGTGGTTTCCAGGATTCTTCCCCTGGTTCAATAATTCGGATCTCGATGATACGAACTGGTCGCTTTCATCAGACTTCCAAGCCTCCTCCTCCTCGTGTTCATCCCATTTTCATCACCAAAGCATCGGACTGATGAACCAGGCACCACCAGGCACAAAAGACAAGTGTTTCTTGACTGCTGTTTTACCCCTGATGATGATGTCAATACCCGTCCGTACTTTCACCAACACTTACTTGTACCCCGGTGAAACTAATGGTGCCTCATGAAACGATTTGGGGGCCGTGTAACGCCGCGGAATCCTCTCCGTTAAGCTTATTTCAACTTCACCGGACAAACAAGCAACGGCTGGACCGGCTTTAAAAGCATCGAATTACTATTTCATGTTATGTGAGAGCTATCAAAGCAAAAGTTATTTCTTTCAGATCTCGTAGATCATTCCAAACCGAGAACCGAACCCATCATCTCTGTGTGAAGCTTGGGTATTTCTGATCCGTCCATCCACCAAAATTTCTCCGAGCCATGTGTATAAATATGTACATCCCATCTTCGTGTGTAACGTACAGTCCCATCATGAGTATAAAAATAAAACCACCGCCGCCGGCCCATGACATTATGAGGGCATATCAATGCATTACTTTCTTAAACGACGGCCTCAAGCCAGTCGTAGCATCGCCACGTTCTCCTCCGGCTTCGGCTCCGGCTGTCCTCCGCCTTGAACCCGCTTGTAAAGCCAGGCGGCAAACTTGACACACGGCTCATCCACCGCACGCGTCACCACATCCGCCATCCACAGCGTGAGAGGCAGCAGGAAAAGATGCGGAAGCAAAAACGACAACTCCAGACCCATCGGCCCGGTCTTGGGGAGCGGGAAGATGTCTCTCCAGGCCGCCAGCATATCTGGTTTGCCGTCCTCGACGGGGCGACTCCAGCCGATAGCATGGTAGAGGCGGTCGCCGATGGTGGCTAAGATGGGGCCGTGAACCAAGTACAGCGCGTATGATACCCGTCCCAAAAACTGACAGAAGCGCGTTTCAAAGAAGCGTCTGAGCCAAGGCATACGCGGGATGCAGGCCACCAACATCATGCCGCCCCAGAAGAGGTAGAACCACTTGGGGTCAAAGACTGCTTGTGGTTTGAGGTAGGAGAGCCAGTACCAGCCCGGGTTGGCGCGGACATCTTCGAGGTTGGCGGTTGATGAGGGCACGCCGGCCAGGTAGAGGCCGATGAAGAATAGGATGTAGCAGACGAGGGTTTTTCGTTTCTCCAGACGCCGGAGGAATCCAGGGAAGTAGCCGCCTTCTTTTCTCGCGAGCAGGTCGAGGTCCGCCTGCATCATGCCGCCGATGAACAGGGAGCCGTAGTAGCCGTCGACGATGTACATGAAGTAGATCATCAGCGCGGCCTCGCACAGGAGACGGGCCTTGGTGGTTGCGCGCGAGAGTGCGAGACAAGCCATGTAGACGATCATGGACCCCCGCATTTCCAGCGGGATGGACCAGGTGTGCGTGTTGGACTTCATCCAGATCCAGTCGCCTCCCTTGAAGAGGAAGCTGAAGTTCTTGAACTGCACATACCACTCCCACAGCTCTTCCCTGAACGTCGCTTTGGGCTCGCAGGCAAAGTTCCAGTACCCAAAGACGTGCCATGAGGTAATGTAGACGAGGGTGGTGATGATAATGGGACCGTACAGTCTGAACCAGCGCCGGAAGAAGGCAGATGCGAGGTTGTCGGCGAGCTTGAGATGCTCACCGGACTGCATGAGTGCGAGAGGTTTGACCGACAACACATATCCGGAGATGACATAAAACATGGCCACGGAAATATGACCGCCGGTGAAGAAGTTTCGGATACCGTAGAACGTCGCAAAGCGGTACTTGCCCTTGTACCCGAAAGCATTCTCGAAGAGGAGGGCCTCTGGGAGGTTGTACGCGCCGTGTGCCCATAGTTCGTGATGGTGTATGTAGACGAGGAAAGCTGCGAAGCCTCTTAGGCCGTCGAGGTAGGCCGTCGGCCTAAGCTGTCGTGAACCATCGGAGAGGTTGCTGGTGGCTTTGGGCCACAGCAGATGTCGCAAGCCCCGCAAAAAGGACCTCATGGAGAGCGCTCGGCCGTTGACCAATTTCCCTGGACCGTCGCCGCTGCCATCTAAAATGCCTTCCCGCAGTGAATGCATGATGGCTGCTGGCACATTGATTATTTCGCGACCTAGCGAGAAAATAACGATGTGCTGGCTGGGCCGGGCCGATCAAGGGTGGTTTACGATCTGACGGGAACTGCCGGGGGCGGCGGAAAGAGCGGTGGTATTATTATTGATGTTGGCTCTGTTTCTGCAGTCCACGTTGACCTCGACCGATGGATCGTGGAGCGGAGCGATCGCGTACGATAGAAGTGCGCTTGCGTGGCGTTGCAGTTTCCGAGACCAGCTGAAAAGAGTGGACGAAGGCTGCAAGCTTTGGTCCGAAACTTTGCAAGCCAAAATGGGCCCTTATCCACAGAAACTAGGTTCACGAAGTGAAAAAGAGATGTTTTCCTGTCAAACCGCAATTGCCTCCCACTCCGGAGGAAATGCGAAATGCAAGTGCACAAACAATGGACTCTGGATGCAGGTAAAACGCAGGTTGATGAAGTTGTTTCCGTGGACCGTATCTGCGCGTCCCGGAGCTGGCAGCAGCAGACCCGGCATTCAGTGACACCCAAGAGCTGGAAACAAACCCACCGTTCCCGTCCGTCACCGCTGCATGTCGCTGGAAAATCAAGAAAAAACAGTTGACAGGGGCCGGGGCAAAAAGAGCGGGGGAAAAGAGACATGGGGGGTGCGTGCACTAAACTCAATCTCCACTTCCAGACAGGGGAAAGACATCTGGGGGTACCTGGCCTGCACAGTGCGGTGTGACCCCGCCAATGGTTTGCTGCAAACGGGGCATAACGACCGATCGCGTCGGGAATCCCAAGTGGGGCAGGATATCTTTCTGTTCTCATTCTCGTTCTGTTCGCTCACAAGCAAGTCGCTTTCTCCAAAAGCCAGAAACGTCTGTTGTGACAAGAATGCGAGAGAACTGATACCGAGCGAATCTGCAAGGCAGCCCCTATCTCGCATTTGAACTCGGAGCTCTCACTGGCTCGCGTCGTTCCTCCCAGTTCAAGGAACGAGGTCGGTGCGATTGGATGCAAACAGGGTTGCAGTCGTGAAATTTCCAGGTTAATATGTAGGAACGAGTAAACGTCTCGCATCAAGCCAGCACCACAACACGGGCACAACTGCACATTGCAGATGATTGCATTGCCACAAGGAGACATGCCCGCCGATGGTCGCCAGGTCCGCTGCCGCCGCCGCCTGTTTCCGTCCACCTGGAGAGACGATTTTTCTTCAGGTTCCATTGGATGGGCAGCATTTTTTTGGTGCTAGGAATCCTGGTCAAGGATTGCTCGCGCTAAGTGACCTAATTGCCCATGCCCATGAAGAATCTCCGTTGCGCGAGTTTGCTCCCGGCAAGCACAAGGGAGAGGAGGGCCAGACATTGACAGATTGAGACAAGTTCCCCCCAGATAAGAGAGGGCCACTGTGACCGCCGATTAAGGTAGAGGGGCTCGATTCCCATTCAGAGGGTGATGCTTCGGTCCTTTCCCTCCTTCCTACACCCCATTTCCTTGCGCCGGGACCTGGTCTTACTTTTTTTCCCACCTCTTTCCCAAACAAACTCCATACATCTCCTCGTTCTTTGTCCCTTTCTGCTCACGCCGTAACTTCCAATTTCTCTCATTGGATGTCACTCGTCACTCGCTATTATATCCTAAGAAACGGCAGCAGTTTCTCTCTTTCAAAGAGTCCCGTCCGTCTCCATCGATAAGTGATACCGGCCGTGTCTGTTGCAGCACCACCCAAGCAGCTCAGCTCCACGCGTGCCCAGCATGATCTCGAAGCTTGGCTCGCCCTTGGGGTCCCCGACCCTGGCGGCTACCACAGCGCAGTTCCGGAACCGCCTGCCGACTCAATTCCGCCGTTGCCTCCCCATCTACGTCGTCGGCGTGTTCATGGTTCTCTTTTTCTTCAATCTCAACCTTTTCCACTCACGAATCCAGCCGCTGCCGTCAGCAGGACGCCCCATAACGCCGATATTGCCCCCACAGCCACCCAAGGTTATCCGCAGCGAGTTCCCAAGAAAAATATGGCAGTCGTGGAAGGTCAACCCGCTGAGGTTCGAGGAGCGCGACCTCAACACCGCCCGCACGTGGCTTGGGAAGAACCCTGACTGGCGGTATGAGGTGCTGACCGATAACAACGATCTGAAGTACGTCGAATGGCACTTTGGACCTGAGGGTTTCAACCGCCCCGACATCGTCAACTTCTACCGCGATGTAAAGGCTGCCATCGTCAAGGCCGATCTCCTGCGCTACATGATCATGTATGCCGAGGGCGGTGTGTACGCCGATATCGACGTCGAGGCCCTGAGGCCCCTTTCCAAGTTCATTCCGGAACGCTATGACCAGAAGGACATCGATATGATCATCGGCATCGAGATCGACGAGCCCGACTGGAAGGACCACCCTATTCTCGGCCCCAAGTCGCGGTCTTTCTGCCAGTGGACCTTTGTTTGCAAGCCCCAGCTGCCTGTCATGATGCGACTGATCGAGAACATCATGACCTGGCTGAACGGCGTTGCCAAGGAGCAGGGCGTTCCCCTGTCCGACGTTAAGCTCGATTTCGACCAGATCATCAGCGGTACCGGGCCTTCTGCCTTTACCGACGCGATCCTCACCGAGATGAACCTGCAGAAGGAGGACCCCAACCAAAAGATTGACTGGGATACATTCCACGACCTGAGCGAGTCCAAGATCGTTAGTCGCGTGCTCGTCCTCACGGTCGAGGCCTTTGCTGCCGGCCAAGGCCATTCTGACTCTGGTAACCACGACGCCAGAGCTGCCTTGGTCAGGCACCACTACCACGCCTCCAACTGGCCCAGCAGACACCCCCGGTACAGCCACCCTGCCTATGGTGAGGTTGAGAAGTGCAACTGGAACGACGAGTGCGTCAACAAGTGGGACAAGAACGTCGCCGCCTTCGCCAAGATGACCGAGGAGGAGCAAAAGAAGATCATTGCCGACAAGGAGAGAGAGCGGAAGGAAGCCGAAGAGAAGGCCAAGGCCGAAGAGGAGCGGAAGAAGAAGGAGCGCGAAGACGCCGAGAGGAGAAAGAAGGAGGACGAGGAGAGGAGAAGAAAGGAAGAAGAGGCCAAGAGGGCAGCCAAGGAGAAGGGTAAAGAGGAGGGCAAGCCTCCCGCAGAGGAGCAGAAGGAGCAGAAGGACAAGAAGTCGGGTTGGTTCTCATGAGATTTCCGTTTCTGATTCTACGATTTTTGGAACTCAGCATTGCATTACAACGGGGCTATCGAGGTGCTTAGAACGAGGTTGAGGGGGTGGGCGAACGGGGGATATTATACTTAATGAAGAGACGACGTTCTCACAACACCTGGCACGCCGGCGAACAGACGACACAACAACAATATGGCCGAGCCGAGCAGACGACGATGACGAGCGCGCGATTTGACGACTCTTGTCTATGTAGAACAAAACTTGGTTGGGGCGTTTGATTTAGTGCGGCGACGGACGGAATGGATGGGGGGAAATGGCATGTTTGATGGCAACTTATCTTTGTACATACAACACAATTTGTTTTCTGGTCGTGCAAGTCAGGGTTACTTGCGTTGATTCGATCGACCCTCGAGCGGGTATTGCTTTAGCATTCTACTTAATGGAAATCTCCAATAAACACAGGCTGGTGCAAGATATGGTGGTGATGTTCTCCCCCTCGGGTATGGTACGTTGGATGCACATGGGAGGATGAGTCGAGGAATGATGGGGAAGAAGTCTACAAGAGCCCCTTTGTGTGCCCTCTCGAAACAAAATGTCCGCTCCATGGTCGGGGAGCACTCGTATGAAAATCGCTTTGTCCGACTTGACATGTCTCTTCCCCTCAATACCTACATCAGGCGAAAGGTTCATCATGACAATCCTTTATCGAGCAGTTCTATCGGTTGTTCGCATGGTGTCCCCTCTACCGTTCCCCTTTCCCTGTGCTTCAGCACGGACACTTGACCAGAAAGACGTCGACGGGTGGCTTATATAAAACCCTCGAGCTAAACCCTTTTCATCTCCACCACCATCGTTACATATTCCGTTGACTCCATCACGCAATCTGCATGCATGGCCCCCGACGACAAGAGCCTGTCCCTTGCGCAATGTCGGGTCTGTGTCTTGTTTGGTTTGAGAAACCCTCGGTTTTGGATGATGATGATGATGATGGCTTTTCGACCTGGATAAACTGTTTTTGGTCTGATGTCTTTTTGACGGCATTGCAGCCATGCGCCAAGATTGACGGAAAGGATGAATGTCGATGCGCAAAGAACCTCAAACACTCTACTCCAGATGCTGTCTCCCACACACGGGAAAAGTATGATCGTCGAGTGAAGAATCCTCATCATCAACCACCCATTCTGCCGGTTTCCGAAACTTCTTGACAGCAACATTGATCCTTTTGACCCGTGTCTGATCTACAAGATGATGTCTACCGTTCATTGCGTTCAACAGTAGGTACCTATATAAGCAAACCTGGTCCTCATCCGCACAAGATGATCTCCTTTTTTCTCTCTCATCCATCCAGACTTCTCTCTTGACCAGACCGACCGGTTCGATCGCCCTTTCTTTTCTTCTTCTACGCTCTTTTAATTTTCCATTACCGCTAGACGGTTTTTTTTTTCCATCATGCAAACCAAACCCTTCCTCCTCTTCACCCTCTCCTCCCTCGCCCAAGCCCGCTTCGGCCAAGAGGGAGCAGTCCAAAGCATCATCCAAGCCCTCGGAGCCTTTGGCCCTCCCGGCGCTGCGGGCACATTGGCAGGGCAAACCCCCAGCGTTCTGCTGGCCGGTGCTAGTGCTTGTGCAAAGGTACTTTACACTTCCCCCTTCCCTCTCCTCACCACTAACAGTGTACAAGCTTGAACTAGCAGACGAAATCGTCGCGACCCTAGGGGACGACGACGCCGTCATCGCAGGAGCCAAAGCCCTGGTCGCGGCCGAGAAAAACTTCAACCCATTTGCGGTGTCGATTCCGACCATCTGCAGCAATGCGGACTTGCCCGTCACGGCGGCGTTGAGGGGAATTGTCCCCCTGGTCGACCCGGACGTGGAGGGCGCGGACGTGCAGAATGCTAATTCGGCTGCGTCGGTGCAGACCCCTTTTGCGGCGGATGGGGGGCTGAGCGTGGCTGATATTACACGGCTTCAGGGTTTTGAGAATTTTGATGAGCAGGCTTAGGCTTGAGATGGAGGTGATTTGGTGAAGGTGCGGTTTGGGTATATAGCTGGTGATGGGGTAGGGGGACTGGGAGGGAGAGGGGTGGAGCTTGCAAGTCAAGTATTGGAAGTCTGCAGGAAAAGTAATGGTCACTACCTAGTTGTTGTCCATCAGATCTATGATCTATGTGTGCTCAATGCAGTTGTGAATGAGGTATTGCTTTGATGGCCAGTGAGGATCCTACAGCGAGTCTTTCATTCTTCGGTAGGTCAAGTATTAAGACATGATGACTTTTCACATCAAACAAGTGAGGTAAGGGTAGCTTAGTCTCGGGCATGATGGACAAAAAGAAAATTACTTGACCAAACATCAACAAATTATATGAGAGATGGATAGTACACTCGGCTCCATGTCTAGTGACTAGTGGTTCAAGTCTAAGGAAGCAAAAACGATCCGCCCAGGGGTCGAACCTGGAACCTCCTGATGTACTTGATCGTAGTCAGACGCGCTGCCATTACGCCAGCGGACCTTGCAAGGTTGTTGTTATTGTGGAAGGAGTTGCCAGAAACTGGGGTTGATGAAAGGGTTTCCCGGGGTGTGGCGAAGGTGTGGAGTTTTGAGATGTTAAAGTGGACTCCCGTCGGTGGTAGGGTTTGGGGTCTTGGAAACTTTCGAGTCGGAAGACTGAAGGCAAGATGGGCTTGTGTGGTGCGTGGTTTCTGCCGGAGTGACTCTCCAGACGGTTTCACTAGGACGGTCGAGATTGGCGAGGCGAAGCGGTGTTTGCCCTGGTTCATGTTCAGGGAGCTCCCATTGCAAAGATTATATTACGGGGGACAAGGAACAAAGTTACCAATCAGGTATTTGAACCGTAATGCTAAACTGGCGAGAAGGATAACAGCTGGAAATCTTCGAAAGGAAGTTCGGAAGACCGTGACGGGGAGGCACGTAACTCAGTTTGGCTTCAAGCTATAAGACCTGACGCTCCCGAATTAGGGTGGATTTCAGCAAATGGAGCGAGGGTCTAAGGATTGTAAATATGAACCTATATGGGATGGGATAAGTGTTGATCTAGGAACTTCTCTTCCCTGAAAGAATGGTCGGGGGATGGTGTTTAGGTGGTACTTAGATCCATATGATTCTAGAGCTGTCTTTCTGGGAATGTTTTGCAGATGGATCTGCTGGCTGGATTGAAGAAGATCGCCGTCTGTGTTGAAGCCGTTGCTCAGTGGAAAGAATACATAGGAGGGTTATATTTCGGTTGAGGATATAGATTTTATTGTCTAGTCAGATCAGTTCTTCTAGGCCTTCCAGGAATTATCTCATCCAATATCTCACATGGCCACATTATACGTAGCAACTAGCCAACCACTGGTCCCATGGCCCAGCGGTCGGAGGAGGGGGAACTCGAGAGCCCCTCGTTGGGAATTCCGAGAGGACGGGGCTCGATCCCCGAGCAGATAAAACCCACCGAGGGTTTTCGTAACCCGCCTCGCATTCGTGCGGGGCCGGTGAGCTTCTGCATTTTTATTTTCTTTTTACTCATTTGCCACACATGTTTATATACCTTAAATTTCATCCTCCGTGCTTGACCTATCCTGAAAGTGCAGAAACAGCTCTGTCTTCCTTTCCTCCTCCAGCAGCCTCATTATCCTCTCGTCCGTCCAAAGCGCCACACCACCCTTCCGCCGGTTCTCCGGCAGAGCGTGCTCTTTCCGATCCTCATACATGTCGCAGTAGCCAACCACCCCTCGCACAGGGCAACCCACCTCGTGGCTCAAATGGTCCAGCCATTTCTGAGAAAAGAAGCCATCAAGCACAAACTCTTTCAGTCTTGTTCCTCGGAATTTCCCCAAAGCATTCAGCGTCGTCGAATCCCGCCGAAGCCTGTAATAATGCCCAAACAGTGCGAAATGGGAGCGAATCCCCACCATATCATCCCCCCAAACAGCCCTCAGTTTCTGGTAGTGAAGACCGTACACCCCGCCGCACCGGGCCGTAACCTGCTGCAAACCAGTGGCCTGTTGGACCAACACATCAATGGCCTTCTCCCAAAGACGACAATTGCGTTGGAACTTCTGCTGGTCGGAGTAACTCCATGCAGTGCGGGGTGGGGCTCCGATGATGGCTGGTGTGGCGACTTCGTCCTCGAATTCGTCTTGCACACCCAAAACTATCCGGCGAAGATCGTGGCTGTTGTCGGGTCCGATTTGCTTAATGAAGGACGTAAGGGTATCGGGCCGGCGGAAGTAAAAGATGTTCTCGCGGTAGAGGGACTGGATGGCCTCGCGGTAGAATCTGCGGCAGACTCGCAGAATAGCGGGGTGAAGATGCAAAGGCCCCCGGGGTTGGCGGTATCCTCGGCAACGCGATCTGTAGTCAAAGTCGAGAGATAAGGGCTTGGTCTTGACGAGCAGGTACCCATATATCTGGAGGAGGATCTCGCAGGGCAGGGTATCCAGGCGGAGAGGGCTGTCGTTGTTGATGTTGTGGGAGGCGACCGGCTGAGTGACCTCGGGAATAATTTGGCTGCCGCCGTCCGTCTTATCGTCATGAAGACGGGGAAGTTCGTCGTCGTGCTTGGGTGACATTGTGCAAATCATTGTGGTTATGACGGCTGCTAGATGGGGTGGACGAGATTGAGAAGAAGAGTTGTACTTGTGGAAGAAAGAAGTAAGAGAAGGAAAACAACGAGGCTGACCCGACAAATTTTAAAGAGTGGTTCAAATTGTGCAAAAGTTAAAATTAGGTAGGGTATGGTAGAACCATCACGGGGTAACTTCGAATAGACGAAAGAACGAAGTGGCTTTGGCATGTGTCGATGATTAGATTTTATTCAGATCCACGGTGGCTCAAGCCCAGTTCCACTGATGTCTTTCGCACACAAAACCTTCTCGTTGGCAAGTCAGCATCACCTTCTCCGACTTGTGTGTCTGGCCAGATCTCTTCTCAGCCAAACCTCGTAGGTATCTTCAGCAGGGTGACCCGATTGCTTTGATAATAACCTACTCCAGGAATCCTCTTCACTGGACCACTGGATATCCAAGGTCAGAAATCGAACTGTGGTGGATTCCGATGCCAGGACATAGATGAAACCAAAAGGGTAGCCGAAATGGCGTTTCATGGGATAGCTTATGCGGACTTCAAGTGACCGGATGTGCTCGAGAAGACTCCTCACTTTAAACTGGTTCATGTCTAAGTTCATGTCTAAGTTCATGTCTGATCCCATTCTTATGGACCTGTCGCACTGGGTCTGGAACGCGACGAAGTTGTTATGGAAGAAGAACAGATGTCTTGGTTTTGTCGCTTCCAGGTAGATCTGCTTACAGCATCGCAGGAGGACGGGTTGCCGGGGACGTTTCTCGCAACTTAGCCAACCATGGCCAGTGCCAGTGAAGTAGTATGGAGTGGAACTGGTGAGAGCTAGGGTGTAGATTTCTAATCTGAGCTCCGCCGGTAGATTCAGAAGCCGCGATTGGGGTTCAGGGATTTGTTTCCACCTATCTGGGTTGGGACGACCTCTCCGATTTCCATATTTGGGTGCCATCACGTTACGTTTTCCGCAACTGAGGTCTGTCAGGTACCTATCATATGCGGAGCACAATATCAGTACACCCTAGACGTGCGGGTGACAGATAAGGCCTATGAACTTTTTCTTCGGAATCTGCAAGATCTCAACCGAAATAGATTTGGTGAGACAGGCCTTACAGAATAAACACGCCACTTGGAAACAACCAGGAATACGTACTCGTCTGTCTCGGGAGGAATAGATACTGACAACCTAATATCCAGTGTGCCGTGTCACCAATGTCAGAACCGTTGCGATTGTCGGCCGGTTCCTTGTAAGGTTGGGGGACCCAGTGGTTCAACTCCAAGAGAAAAGGTAAAATCAGAGGATCTCTGTGGCTGTGGAAGCTTTTCGGTATAAGAGGTTTCATGGATTCAGTGCAAAAAGTTGGCCAGAAAAAGAGGCTGGATCGAGAGCCTCAACTATGGCAGAGAACCTCTGGCAGATAGAGTCATCCACGGAACACACGGTTTGTTGTTTGGGTGCCAAAATGACAGATGAAAACTTACCACGGTGCAAACTGTGCAAGGTCATATGTGTTCGATTCACAATTGCAACTCCATGGGCGCGTTGCAAACCTTATGAGTCAGAACAAAAAAAGAGAGAAAGAGAGAGAGAAGCAGGCTGCTGATCCAAAACGCACTGCAATGGAAGGAGGTAGAAGGAGATGAATGATTCATTCTGACGATGGTTGTCATTATCTGTTTATATCAATGATCCTGATGGACTGAGATATATCACGAATTCTGTAGCGTGAGGTTGAGGTAAGTCCAGGGCTTCGTGGTGACATTCATTAAGGTATCATTGCCCATATGAGCAGGCAAGAAACGGATCTAACATCACATGTTCTCTCTCCTCCACACCTTACTTCCGAATCCCTTGGTTGAGAAATTTGAGGCTGTCCCTTTCGGTAACCTACAACACCTGTGGCACGGCACCACCATGGTTCAACAACCGAAAACTGCTCGAGCCCTACGAAAAAACCTTTCTTTTCGAACCCATATACATGTGGAAACATTACCAGTCTCCTTCCAAAATGTCTTGCTTCTCTCTTTTTTCCCCCTCCCTCAGTTCTCACTTTCAAGCTCTGTCCCATCATCCATCCAACACTTCTACACGGCACACAACATATCACTTCAACGCTACAGTCCCCCCCTTCCCGTCTCTATCCTCTCTCTGCTGCCTCTCCTCAGTCAAGATGGTCAAAATCAACATGCAAACCGTCAACCCAGACGACCTAGACACCTACTCGATAACCCCCGGTTGCGTCGCCCTGTTCCAGGATATTACCGAGACAGAAAGGCAGCTCGCGGAATCCAAGGACAATCTCATTGCGGTAGTGGACGAAGAGAAGTTTTCCACACTTGTCAACACTCTCCAGACACTGCGCACTATTCTAGAGAACTTTGACTACCCCAGGCCCGAGTCGTCGTCCGACCGGCTCTCCTCGTATGACGACAAGATCACTACGCAGGTTGACAAGTGCTTGGATATTCTCTGTGAGATCCAAAAGATCCTGGTCGCGTCAGAGGTTTTACTGCGTGACTATCCGGACAGGCTCTTTAGGGCAGACCTGAAAGAGAGCGCGGAGCAGTTGATGACGCTTTTGGCGGAAAGGAGGTACGTCGTCAACTAATTCCACTTATTAAAGATGTAGTGCTTTGCTGACACAGCTCGGCATCAGTCAAAAGCATAATCCCCTGGAGAGGTATGAGTGGCAGGGCTCATCCTCTGACGAGGCTGAAGAGCCCCAACCACTCGATTCGTCCAGCCACCCCGAAATCACACACGGGGTAGGAATCCCATTGCCAGACTGGTTCGACAGCGGAATGCCCCCCGACGAGATTCAGCTGCGACTATATTTCGAACAACTGCTCGGCTATCCATATCATATCCAGGCATTGTTAGGTGTCGTAGGCACCTGGTCATAAGACTTGTCAATCGGTTTCTTTTTCTCTTTCTTCTTTCTTCTCTTTTTTTTTTCTTTTTTTTGGTTTCTCTTTGTGCAACTCATGTCTGAAGTTCAGGCAAGATCGCTACCAGAGCCCCTATCAGAACCGTATGACAATATGGCTCGCGAGACGCCCTTTTGGCACCGCCCAATGATCCTTCCTCTCTACACCGAGACCACTAGTGGAGTATCACGAGCACACAACCCGAGGTCTGCCGGCTGGCGGAATGCAGGACGACGCCTCTGACATGCGTGTCGTCACGGGGGCCGATATGATATTGAGAACCCTGACGAGGAGGGCGTCGATGTGGCTCTTCTGGTGACCTTCGCCGAGCTCTCCCAAACTCGTATTCAGCGATTTAAGAACGTTAAGCAAGCTTATAGAGAGCAATATAGCGTATCTAGTTCCACCAAGGTTTCCTCCATACCTTACATTTCGCTTCTATATTACTTCAATCTCTCCGTAGAACCTGGAGTCCGTATACCGGCAGTTGCTTAATGATAACCGTCGGCTTTACGCCGATATTAACCCTTATCCGCCTGATGCCGTGGCACGCGAATATAGTGAAAATATAGGTGTAGAGTTCGTTGATTGTTTTAGAAGAGGTGTTGCACCTTGCCATGACTAAATGGTAGGTTATGGTGGGGTGCAGCAGCTGCTTCTTATCTAATCTAATCTATCTAACTGACCTGATAAGGTCCTGAATGCAGGTTACGGCATCACCGCCTTTGTGTTGTCTTTATATCCTAAATGTCACGACTGCGATGGAAATCGTAGGTCAAGCCAATACTATTCCAATTCGTACTACTCGAATTGTGAGATGAAGAGGAAAGGATCAGGAAGAGTGGCTGCAAGCCACGAATCCACAGATCTAGCTAAATCACCCCACCTTCCTAAAAGATCTTATCTAATCTATCTATCTCAATGCGACCAATCAGGTCGCAGCCCTTAGTCATCAGTTCAGCCAGTCAACTCACGGATGCCGTGACACTAAACTTAAAATCCTCGACGTCGCGATTAACTACAACAGCAGATTTATACCGTTCAGACCTAGCCGTTTCAGCAGTCTTAAGTATACCGCATGCAAGTACGCGGATAGCAAAGTCCGGGATGGATCTTAAAGTCTTAGAACCCAGGATAACCACCCTCCGCCCAACCACAATACGTTCCCGATCCCCCGGCACTCCTCCCCTCCGAATCGCAGGCATCTCTCTAACCTCTACTCTAGGCCCAGGTCCTCGCCTACGAGGATGACCTCAAGATTTACGATTCCCAGGCCCTATTCAAATGGACCGGGAAATATGTATTACCCCCACCCCACCCGACAGTGGAATCTCACGGGACTTTGAAGAAAGAAAAGAACGGACTAGCCAAGAGTTTAAACAGAATATCAGGCATCTTCCCTCCATCCTCCCAGCCAACAACAGAGAGGATTCCACGATCGGCACCTTATAAAGGCAGTATCGCATGGAAACCTATCAGGCCTCCAACCCCAGGGCTCTAGGATGCTGGGCTGACATTCGAGTACCGCCCAGACACCAGCGACGTGTAGCTCTAATGCATTGGTTCCTGGCGCGAGGTTACTCGGTTTGGGGCAGTATAACTGGTCTTGGGGATGTTTGGGGACGGTCAGCTCGCAGGTGCTATGGCAGAGCACGGAAGAAGAACCTACATCGGCTTTGGTCGCGGTTTAAAGCTGTGGCCGGGAGGGTCCTTTCGTTGGAAGAAGTCATACATTCCCATGGTACCGATTTCCATATGGCCATTCCAAGACCGGTGGCATGGCTCGAGTTGGAAGAGCTCGCCCCAGACGGCGGCGGCGGCGGCTCTGGCGCCAGTGGCTCTTTGAACGGCGTCGGCGGTGGATACGATGCGTCCTGATCGAAGGGTGGGCCTGGGGTGATACAAAGGCCTAATACCGCGGCGACACTCCGACGTGGCGTTCGATCTCGCCCTTGGTTCACACTGTGAACTTCACAGCAAGCGTGCAATGAGTTCATCATCACCATCTGTGTCGAGACTTGTAACGGCCCGGGCCGCCGATGCTGTGTATTCTGTCGAGAATCATGGATAAGAATCCAAGCGGCGACGTACATGCCCAGGTAAGGTAGTAAGCGATGGGTCCTCGTCATGTGCCCAGTGCTGGGCATGCGGCCAAGCCTGCGTGGGCAGGGTTCGTAACAGTGCACGACTGTGACGGACTTGCGATGGAAAGCAGGTCTTCAACATATATATGGTGCAATTCGAAATATCCAACCAATCGTGGTGTGGATTTTCGACATCCTTTTAGAAGGTTAGCGCATTGACCAGTTGCATCGCTATGCGAGAGCCGTGACAATTTGTCAACATTTACATATGTGGCGAGAACTAAGTAGTATAAAGCAAACATTTCTCCCAGACCCTTCATTTCAGCAAAGATATCAGAAATATATAACACTACTGCATTACTAAGCGGAAACAATCTGAAAGAACGTCACTTGCCCAGAGGCATGTCCCAGGACCAGTGTTTGATGGTACACCGATGTGCACGATGCCCGGTAATCGGGAGGAAGCCAGAGAAGATTCTTTCCACCTCTGGTGATCCATTCGCGAACGACCAAGAGAACATCACTTACTGCTCTCTGGTTTCGGGAAGCATCCGAGCCTGAGTTGATACTCAAGAGCCCATGGTTCGTCTGTTGGTGCGTACCCGTCGCCGCATCCCAGAGCCGGATGGTCCAGTCCGCCAAACCTGACGCGAGCGTTTTCCCATCCGGCGAGAACGCCACCGCGTTGACGAAACCGCTATGCCCATGGAGCGTCTGTTGGTGCGTACCCGTCGCCGCATCCCAGAGCCGGATGGTCCTGTCCCACGAACCTGACGCGAGCGTTTTCCCATCCGGCGAGAACGCCACCGCGTAG
>MU864375.1:189098-286087 GCA_033296905.1 Podospora australis
GTGCGTACCCGTCGCCGCATCCCAGAGCCGGATGGTCCTGTCCCACGAACCTGACGCGAGCGTTTTCCCATCCGGCGAGAACGCCACCGCGTTGACGGAATCGCTATGCCCCTCGAGCGTCTGTTGGTGTGTACCCCAGTGGGTTTGGACACCTACGGCCGATTTGATAAATGACAGCCTCCTCTTCCACTGCTGCTTTCTGACCTCACTCAAGGTTGGACTGAAGACAAGTGCAGAACCGTATATCTGCAATGGAGCCCGTTCCATAATCGTTCCATGACTGCGAATAAACTTTTCTGCATCCTTTAGAAATTCAACAAAATTAAAGGCTGTATCCGGCTGTAGCTGGCAACAATTAGTCACTGTACAGCATTATAACGGTGCTATTAACTGACTTGGGCAGCGTGCAGAAGCGTTCTTATCAATAATACCACATCTGAGAATCTTCCCAGGAGAGACAGAGCCTCAAGCCAGTGGAGGAGATGGCTTTTCAGGAAGGTGTGGACCGGGCCGTCGTCCTCTATATTATGTTTGCTTTCCTTCAGGTGGTGGACCCAGTACTGACAGGCGTACTGAAGTTCAGGCGGCAGGTGGGCGTTGATAGTCTGCTGGTCCACCTCTGACCGCAGCATTCCCGGCACCTTTAAACCGCAGATATCTCGTTCCAGGTGTTGGCCCATTACTTGGATGCATCTTTCCGCAAGCCTCTTGTGATATTTTGCCTCGTCGATCCAAAACTCATTCTTGGTACGCTTGGCTGGGTCAACCAGGAAGTCGCGGAAGGACAGGTGAAAGAGCCTGACCGGGGCGTTGTCCACCGAGGGGATATCAAGGACGGAGTGGAGAGAGTTGAGCAGTGCGTGCACGTCTTCGGGTTCAACATCTAAAAGTCGTGCTAGTGACCGTACTGAGAGCGGCTGAGCAAGGAGTACAATAGGGCCAACGACATTTTGGAACTCGGCTAGCATCTCGGCCTTGTCCTGATCGGTGCGTCCAGAGGTGAGCTGGTCGAGAACGGGGAGATACGTCTTGTCAAGCTTGTCCAGTTTTGAATTGTGGGTCGCCGTCCGGTACTCTAAGACTGTCTTCAGTCGTTTAGTAGGGTTCGATCTTCCCTTATCGTGTATAAAACGACAAATAGTTGCGGCGAAGATGAACAATGGGACGGCCATCTGGGTGAGAGTTCGAATGACATGTTCGCCGGGCCAACCTAGTGGCAGTTGTAAACTTTTGGGAGCTTGGCTGTTGTATATGTCCCTGATTCGCGCGAGTTCATACTCCATGACTGCGGATATATCCCGTTCGACGATTGGCTCTGGTATTTGGTGCAGAGTTAGGCCCTGGTACTTTCCTCGGACGTCCTTGAAACCGAGGCGGATAGGCAGCTCAGGCCGACTTGTGATGAAGACCCTCAAACGTACTGAGCATAGTGCATGTGCGAGTAGAGAGATGATGGTCTGGACGTCGTTATCTCCATCACATTCGTCGAGAGCGTCGATGATGATCACAATTGTCGTAACGTGGTGGATGCAGCCGAGAGGATGCAGGATAAGCCTTTCGAACTGGTGTTTCAGCGCCTTCCCGGGGACGTTCGGATCAGCATCGATGGCCTTTCTAACAGAAGGCGCCAAGGTAGGGATTTTGCACACAAGCTGATTGGCAATTGTAGGGAAAAATAGGGCAGCTTTGCCACGGTCGCCCTCCCCTTTTTTGAAGAAGAAGCTCGCGCCAAGCAGGCCGTCATCTGCGAACGATTTGGCCACGGTCCGGGAGATGGTAGATTTCCCTGTCCCTGCTATGCCATTCAGCCAGAATATTGTCTCGGTTTGAGGATTGTTTGCCCAATCCTGGATCTGACTGAGCAACTCGGTTCGTGTGCCGGGGTGGCATCGTGCGTTGTGCTCCTCGGCATGCGAGTCGAAGGCTGCGCCCTCAGCAACAGGGAGCGTAGAGAGTACTGCCTCGCGGACTGTGTGTGAAGCGGAACGTACTTTGGTGAGAATGTCGCTACTGACAGTTAAAACCCGTTGTCTCAGAAAGCTAGGGAACAGCATACGTTATCCTCCTGTCTATCCACTCTCTGAGATCGCCAGCAGATCTGTATGCCCGGGAAGGAATATCAACTGCTGGTGTAAGACCTTCGGGGTTGACAAAGGTGTCGAAGCTTGCCCCTTTAGTCAGGCGCTCATGAAATAGGGCTGTTTCTGCCACTAATTCATCCTTATGCTCGATGTTGCCGGAGCCACCCCCCAGTTTTTCCTTCATGTACATCAGGCAGAGTGAATAGCAAAGAGATATACCATGCGACATATCAATCACCATCTCATCTTGACGACTAAGAGTTTCAGGGGAGCCCTTGTACAAGAGGGGATGCGCAAATTTGTTGTACAGATCCTCCGCAACGGTCGTTAGCTGTATCTCGAACAAAACACCGCAGAACTGAGCAAGGTTCCCGCATTTCTCGTTTTTCAGGCTGAGGCGGTAATTGCGAGTCTGGTAGGCACCGAACCATGTTTTCCAGTATCGGCCGACTTTACGATCAGCATAGAAAACGGCTAGCTCCCTTTCAGAGAAGTTCTCCTTAATGAAATCAATAGCTCTATGCATATCATCTGGGAATTCCAATATAATTCTGAGTCCGACGAGGTCGTGGATTTCGTCGAATATGGCGGAGAGACTCTTGAATCGCTGCTGTTGTGATGCCTTCTCGCGCCGGTCGAGTGATGCTTTGATGGAATCCACGGCCTTGGTTCTACCAGTGACTTGACAAGCGATACCTTTCTGCTTGAGGGTATTTTCGCAAAACTCCATCAGTCTCTTCTTCATGATTTCGTATTCGCTCTGCAACGTAGGCCAGATGTCGCTGACGAAAGCGCTTTTGGGATCCGCGCCAACAGCCCTCTCAGTCATCTGATTGATTTTCGCCTGCAGTGATTGTTTTGAATTATCCTCGTTGCCTTGGACCGGAGCTGGCGGGTGTGAATCCATGGTAATCGCCCGAACAAGGTGCCGATCGTGAGGATGAAGCTCGTATTACCGGCTGCACACAGTGAAAGAAAGTAGAGATTGCTGTAGGTGAGGGTGCGAATAGCAGTGTTGAAGTTGTGATAGGGCCTTGTCTCAAAAGAATGACGCTCTCGCGGGTGAGCATTGCTGTACATTAGACAGTGAGCGGTGGTGAGAAGCTGAAGGCTTAAAAATGGCGTGAGAATCCGTTGCATTGGGCGTCAAGGCCGATGCTACGATTTCTGCAGTTGCCTAGGTCTGTTGGCTGATATGGGCCAATCGGGGTGCAGTACGGTAGCTTCGGGGCTGTGCTGGGTTTTAGTCAACTGCCGCGCTACGCGACGCCCAATAGTTGGCCTCTACGAGCATTCTGTCAAATAAGTCAACTGTATTCATGTGACGAATCCCGTAACCCAGACTTTCTCTGATAAGGGATCTCTTGAAGGTATGCTAGGTAGGTGACTCGGTGCAGCCAAAGGGTGCACGACAAATAGATTGTCCCGAAGATAGTCCTCACAAGGTAAGGCAAAGATGCAGTAGATTGTAGGGACTATGTGACGGCGACCAAGCCTCTTTGGGGTTGTTGCTCAATGTTTGTTTGCAGGCGAATGGGAACGGCGCCAAAGGATTGGTGAGTGGCGACCGGCAAGTGGGGCTGGAGGCAGCAGGGCACTTAAGACCGGTCGCACCACATGTATCTTGGTTCTTCTCTTCTAGTTCCCCATCTGAAATCTTTTGCCATCAATGGATTCTTAGCCTTGCCTTCGATTCCCCATTGCGTGCCCTAACAGACTAAGTGTGTGATCCTATTGCTTGCTGGAGAGTCTCAAGGCCTCTGAAGCGCTCGACCCTCTCTGTCACGGCAGGGCACCTGGTACGGCACGGGGGCACTGTTGGGTAGACCTTTGTATTACAGAAGTAGGTTGCAGGAACCAAGAGGTGTGGTCCTGCAAGCTAGACTAAATACTACAACTGGACAGTGGGCAAAGTGAATGAATGGTAGGTCATGTGACCCACGCCTGACAGGTGGAAGATGACGGCTGCAGACCAAGGACTGCAGGGCCGTCACAGTAAGTCATGTGACCCACGCCTGACAGGTGGAAGATGACGGCTGCAGACCAAGGACTGCAGGGGCCGTCACACTCTCTGTCTATATAGTCCTATGTTTTCTACCTGCTCTGTGCCAAGGCCTCTCCTCTCACAGAGCCCCGCTCCTGGTGCCGCGTGCACCAACATTAACATTCGGGCACTGAAAGTTCGGAGCAGAGCCGTAATCCAAGGTTCCGGATTTATCACTTGGGTTACCCCCGGCAGAGATCCGTAAAGCTTAAGCCAACTCTTGTTTGGACTATTCCTTTTCCTTTAATCGCCATTCTTAAGTCGGATTAAAGGAGATGAACTACAAAAAAGGATCATACAGAGACTTTGTTCAGTCTCAGTGCCAAAGCAACCCTTGCGTCACTGGATTAGCGGAATATTTAGGATGTGGATCTGGGACTGCCAGTACAATAGTTACTCTCGATTACCCTCGTCCAGCTCCAAGTCCTCTTACGATAACCGAGGCTAATTTAGCCAAGCTGATCTATGCCACCTCGACAATCCATGGGCGGATTCTGCTCGTAGAGAACATTCGACCCCATCTCATCAGCCTTCTGGGTGAGATTTTGGATATCGATCCCGTCTTCTTTGCCGGCCACATCACTACCGACTTCAAGGACATTGAAATAGCACCGCCACCTCCTTCTCTCGCGTTGTTTCCATCCCAAATTGCTGAGAGGGGCTATCTTCATATCCACTATCAGCAGGTATTGGACCTGGGAAGCGCAGATCTGTTCCGATCTTCTTCGTACAGTCTAAAATCGGACTCCAACGTCCCTCGAAATATCAGACGCCTACCCCATCTATCTGGACGACAGCTTGCTCTTGCCCGAGCGTGCTGTTCTATTCTGGTGAAAAAGATCAATGGCTCATGGATTTGTAAGTCCCCTTCGATAGTCACTATACGTATTAACCTCGCCTCTAACATTAATAGGCCTAATCCTAGTTGACCCTGCCGTCAAGACGGTTATTGAGACACTACGTTCAGGCGACCGGAAAGCATATCCTAGCATGCTCTTACATGGGGGTTTCGAAGACTTCGTACAGTTGGCGTCTTTCGCATCCTTCACATCTGGCACCACCGATCGCTCATGGGATAAGAAGTCGATGCTCAACAACCTGATCCACTACTTCCGCAACCCGCCTCCTGGGTTCCTAGCATCTGAACCCAGCATCTTAAGCTTGGGTTACTACCCAATACGCATCGTCTTAGCTGACTGGATCCTCTACACGCACCTGATGAGTCGATATTTCAAATATTACGAATACACTCTGCACGACATCGAGAACCGACTGCATGACAGCGACATCATTGACCTCCAGCGTTGGCGGCGTCGGAGTATGCAAAGCCAACACAAACTGATTCTTCTTGCCGAGTTCGTCGACTACTGGTTGCTACAGGAAGCCGATAAGCAGCCGTGGAATCTGATACTGAAGGATATCAAGCACGTGATGTCACAGTTAGAGCATTATAACCGCTCGCTGGAGCACATGGTCCCAGTGGCAACGTCGATGGTGCAGCTGCTCGACTCGCGGCGCTGGATGCTGGAGGCTGCCAATGTCAGCCGGCTGACTTTCATCGCGCTGGTGTTTGTGCCACTGTCTTGGGTCGCCAGCTTGTTCAGCATGTCTGAGAATTACTCTCCGGGGCAGAAGTATTTCTGGGTGTATTTTGCTACTGCATTGCCGGTGTTGTTTCTTGTCTTACTTCTGACAGCTGTCCAATGGAATCAAGTTGCGGGAAAACTGAAAGAGACGGCGGCATCGGCGAGTCAGCAGGTGAGACGGAAGAATGCCGAAGTGGCGTCAGTGTAGGTAGATAGGTAATGAGATTGGTCTTACGGCCTAACTGTTGCAGACTTGGCTCAAGGCTCCGTAGTGCCGAAGAGTAGGGTACTGGAAGGCTTGTGATTTGACATTGGCCGACGGTCTGGACCTTGAGCAGGTTTATAAGGATCAAGATGCTGCGTTTTATATTAACAACGGCGTGAAGAGAGGCATTGCTCGGCGGTTCGTTAGTGACATTGGTACGTGGGCTAAGCAACAAAACTTCTAGTACAGGATGCCAGTGCTTGGTTTAACTATAAGGTAGTCTCGAGGTTGTCTCTGAGAACCCCAAGGAATATCACGCAATGTTGCGGCCGTGGCAGGATTCTCCGGATACGAGTTGGCTTATTTGGAAAGTGTTCGGCAGACAATTGCAACGCTGGGAAGATTTCCGCGTATGGCAACTGGTCAACAGGGACATTTACGATCCTGACAGTGCGTATTTCGCATTTGTCGAGAAGGAGAAGCGCATGTGGGTAGTGGAAGGGGAGACTGAAAAGTTGGCGGCGCTCGAAGATTCGTCACACCGGCGTATGCGCTGCTTCGGCCGTGCCTGCCACGTTCAAATGGTGGGTCCGCCATATATATGCCACCACGGCCGTCCACGACTGCGTGTACCGCTCCATGGTCTGGCCCTTCTGCTCGGTGTGGAACGGCTTCTCGTTCGAGTCGCCGCCGGCCTCGCGCATGCTGATATAATTCATGGCCGCCTACCCCACTACGTCGACGCGGGATGTGCGCTGGGCCCGCCAAATGACGCTCTCGACCGCCAATACCACGGGGGCTAACGCATCCTCGCCGGCCGTGGCGATGCCGTCGCCCCGAGGTTTCCCGTCCTCCCTATCCTCCCCGTCTTCCCCGTTGCCGCTGGTCCTCTCCCCCTGCCCGGGGTTCTCCGGGCCGCACGGCTGGGCAACGCTGGCCAACCACTCGCGGTCGAACCCTCCCAAATGCCGGGGCCACCCGGTCCTGCGAACCCACATATTGGCGGAAAATCGGGACTTGTGACGAATCCCGTAACCCAGACTTTCTCTGATAAGGGATCTCTTGAAGGTATGCTAGGTAGGTGACTCGGTGCAGCCAAAAGGTGCACGACAATGGGTTGTCTCAAGATAGTCCTCACAAGGTAAGGCAAAGGTGCAGTAGATTGTAGGGACTAAGTGTGTGATCTATTGCTTGCTGGGGAGTCTCGAGATCCCTCTGGATGCTCGATCCTCCCCTTCTTATAGCTCTATCGTCCCTCCTCTTGTTCATGTGTTTCCCCGTATGTTTTTCCTACATATTAGGGTGCTCAGTGCCAAGCCCCCCTGGTCCCACTGAGCACCTCTTGATTGGTTATCCATCCTGCTCAGTGCCAAGTTCCCTTGGCTCCACTGAGCACTTCCTGATTGGCCTGCCTGCCTGCTCAGTGTCAAACTCCCCCAGCTCCACTGAGCACCTCCTGATTGGCCGGTCGTCCCATGCCTGCGGCCCAGTGCCGATGGCTCCGTGTGTGTCCGTTCGTGACACGTGAGGAACAAGAATCCTCACACAGCCAAAGTGTCACGAATTAACCAACCAGCGGCTTGTATACAGGCGGGGAGGTGCGGGGCGTGCCGGACCAATCAAGACAGGATCATTGATACTTGGCACCGAGCCATGGTTTGGCTCGAAGCGCGATCCAGGTACACGGTGATGAAGCTGTATGTATAGTCCAACCTGAGACCACTCTACCCACTTCTTCACTAACATACTGCTATTATTTTCTGCATAATCTCACTAAGAGACAGACACATCCGCCAACGTCTTGTTGGACTGGGACTGCATCATGAGCACGAGCTCCGTCAGGCGGTCAATCTTGGCCGACAGATCCGAGATCCGCACCTCCACATCTGTCTGGGCATCGCCGAAGGCCTGCTCTTCGACCGCTTCAAAAGCAGCCTGCTGTGCAGACCGCGCGCGCCTGGCGAGGAGCGAGCCCTCTGAAGCAGACTGCAGCGCCGGGGGTGGGCGAAGCATATCCGTTCGCAAGGAAGCCGAGGAGTGGCGGTACTGGCGCGCGAGCTTCTTGGCTGGGTGCGGGCTACCAATAGTAGCATGACGGGGGCCACGGAAGCCGCTGTACTGCGTGCCCTTGGCAGAACTGCCGCGGATCCACTCATACAACTCGATGGCGGCGACAATCGGCAGGTGAGTTGCCTTGAGCAGAAGGATGCGTGCCTTGCGGAACTTGTTGTCGGACGGCAGGAAGAGACGGAGAGGGCGGAAGATGAGCACGGCGAGCAGGTTGAAGGGCGGGTAGAAGTGAGTGAGACGATTACTGGTCGAGGCCTCGAGAACGTAGACGCTGTACACATAGAGATACTCCTCGCGCGCATGCGTGATGACGCGTGAAAAGCTGTTGGAAAGCATACCGGTGAGCGAACCTGTCAGAAGAATAGAGCTGAGGGTAATAAAGATGATCATGAGGGGAGGGCCAAAGATGGTGTCCATATGCGTCATCATCTCGAAGCCGACGAAGCTGGAGCCGAAAAAGATCTTGGTCAGGTTAAGGACCATATCGTGGAGGCTGAAAGTATCGCGGCCGACGAGGGTAAAGGTCGTGAGAAAGCCACAGTAGATGACCACCACCAGGACCATGAACTTGACGAAGTCCTTGCCCATTTCTCGGAGGCAGGGAATAAGGGTTCCCCAGTAGGGGCTGAGACTGAGCACGGAAAAGACACGAGGAACCATGAAGAGCGCCTCCAGCGCAAGGACGTTGAAGGAAGTGTCGACCAGGTCGGTGTTGTGGGTTTCGAGTCCGACGATACGCAACACCAGGAAAGCAATGCCAATGACGATCATGGCCATGTCGAAAACGTTCTGCATACTGATTAGCATATCATGAGCACGGTAGGGATCCGGGGGCTCCCTCTTACCCAGATGTCAGCTGCATAGAAGACTGACCCGGCATCAATCCACTCGCTCAACTCGTCAAGACCAAAAGCGGCAAACCAGATATACAAGCATGTCTCCAACGGCGTAATCCTCTCCTCGTTTCGCTCAACCAGAACCGCATAGTACAGGAACAAAAAGCTGATGAAGAAAAGAACCTCGAAGGACTTGAGATACTTGGGAACCCGGAGACGAGAAAATGGGTCGGCCGTATGAGGGTTGTAGAACCGTGGCTTCTTGACACCATGCACCGAGAGGTTATCCCAGAAAATAATGTCGCCGTTCCAGATCCCCGTAATGATCTTTTGCACGATATTTTGACTGAGGAAGCGCTTGGCATCGGCGATAGCTGCGATCTCCAAAGCGTTGAGGTTCGTAAAGTTGGCCGTGGGGTCCTCATCCTCGCCCTCGCCGTCATCCTCGCCCTCGCCGTCATCCTCGCCGTCGCTTGCCATGCTCATCGTCAACTTGGAGATGGACTGAAGAAGCAGATTTCTCCTAAAGACGCCTGTTTGGTTGACAGCATTGCGAGCAGTCTGCGCTGTCCCCGTAAGAGCCTGCGCAAGAAGGGCGCTGTGCTCATCAACCGGCCCCTCTTCCTCGTCGGTGGGGCTGCGCTCAGAGTTGACCGGTTTGGTGTCTGGGATCTCATAGAGACAGTAGTCAACAGTCTCTCTCTCCGAGAGGTGAGTGAGGAACCGCCAGGCCACGATTTCACACGCATTGGCCCGGGCATCCATCAAGCCCTTATCCTCGACGCTGGAGCCATAGTGCCATTTGAGTGCGCTGCCGCCGGAATTAGCAACGTGCACGAGATGAGGAGTCGATACGAGAAGAACCTACAGCAATGCATTTACGATCGCAGGGTGGGTGCATGTCCGGCCGAGATGGTCGACAAGCTCACGGAGTCCTTCTCCAGCAGTGGTGGTTCGCAATTGTTCAAAAGTGCTTGGCAGGTGCACAGCATCGGCAATGTAAATGGACAATTTCTTGACCACCTCTCGGAAGGTATCCTGATCTGTGATGTCGGGAAGCTCCGCAGCAAAGCGGCCATGGAATGGTGAGGGGGTACGCAGGGTCTCCGTTTGCTGCTGCGCGCGAGACTTCACGCGGATTGGCATTACGTTGGACGACGGCCAGAACGACAAGAAATGGTGATACGTAAGACCAAACTATAATAATGCTCGATCGGTCGTCGTCTCAGGTTTTCGTTAGTTCGTTGATAGATGAAGAAAAAGAAGAAACAAGAAAAGAGAAACGAGAAGCAGAAACCCCTCTCGATAGGATAGATGATGGCAGGCCAGGCAGTGAGGGGAAGGGATGGCCCCAAAGAAATGTCTTGCGAATGAAGCGATTGAAGCGCCAAAAAGCCCTGCCATTCGTCAGTTGTCTAACCTGTCTCGGATGGCTGACGCAGCAGGGTCGAGCAGGGGCCACCCAAGCCGCAGTGTCTTCCAACGGCGGGGTTTGCGCTGTTTCTAGTGGGGAGGATCGGGGGCCAGACCGCCGCTAAAAATTACTACTGGCCTAGGTTTTTGATAAGGTTGGCCGTCTTTTTTGGCGTGTGTTTCTTCACTTTTTTGGTGGTGGTTTCAAACATCAATCCGTCATCTGAACTTTTTAATTCTTCAACGCCGCCGTAAACGCGTCCTTTTCGTCATGCCCCGTGACCTTGGAGTCGGCCATTGGATGACAGAGGCAAAGCAATGCGTCGAAACATTGATGGTTCATTGGTCAATTGCCATCAGCTCCGGGTCGGAAACAAGATGGGGAATATGGGCTACAAGAACGCGGGGCTCACCTGAGACGCCAAAATGGACGCGAACCAACCTCTCCACCACTTTTGGTAGAGAGATGGTGGTCAGCGAAACCCAACAGATGATCCTTTTCGATTTTTCGATTAATCGATCTGATCTGATAGATCTACGAGATGGGTTATGCTATGCTTTATCATCTTCGTTTTCCAGAAGGATGGTTGAGCCGGCTCACGACCCGAGGCCAACAACGCCACCAAGTATCTCCAGAGTGGTGGTACATGGCTCATATCGCCCGTGGTTTTGTCAGCCACGCAGCCATTGCAACTGTTAGGTTATTCCCGGTCAAGAAAGACCTTTTGCTATGTTTTGTAGCCCCTTTTCTGTTGTCGCTTGCAACACCTCCTTTGTTGACAGCTTTCCGTGATGGGAGACGGATACCCCGCATCCGCCCTCAACGGCGCGGCTAATATATTCGAAGAGATCCCCCATATGGAGATGCACTCACGTCCATTAGACCTCGGAGCCTCCCACAGCGGCTTGGTCAACGTCACGGTTAGTTCTGCAGTATTGTGGAGGACTATTTATTGAGGCAAGTTGAGCGACTGTTGAGCTATTCATCATGACTTGACCTTCACAAGCCATCTCTCAACTCTACTGAGTCCCAGCCATGATGACGATGAAGTCTATCCTCGCCCTTGGGCTTGGCCTGCTGTCCCTCGCCACCGCCCAAACTTCCTTCCCCAAAGCTGACGGAACCCGGTTCAACATCGACGGCAAGACGGGCTACTTCGCTGGCACCAACTCGTACTGGATCAGCTTCCTGACCAACAACCGCGATGTCGACCTGGTGCTCGACCACCTCCAGACCTCGGGGCTCAAGATCCTCCGTATCTGGGGCTTCAACGATGTCAACAGCCGTCCCAACTCGGGTACTGTCTGGTTCCAGCTCCTCCAGTCGTCTGGTTCGCAGATCAACACTGGTGCCGATGGCCTGCAGCGGCTGGACTACATTGTCAAGTCCGCTGAACAGCGTGGCGTCAAGCTCATTATCAACTTTGTCAACTACTGGGATGACTATGGCGGCATGAAGGCTTATACCACGGCTTTTGGCGGTTCTAAGGAGGGCTGGTACACCAATGCTCGGGCTCAGGAGCAGTACAAGAAGTACATTGCTGCCGTCGTGAGCCGCTACGTCAACTCCCCTGCGATCTTTGCCTGGGAGCTAGCGAACGAGCCCAGGTGCAAGGGTTGCAACACGGATGTCATCTTCAAGTGGGCGACAGACATTTCCAACTACGTCCGCAGTTTGGATCCCAACCACATGATCACCTTGGGTGATGAGGGCTTCGGTCTTGCTGGGGCGACTACCTACCCGTACCAGTATGGCGAAGGCACCGATTTTGCCAAGAACTTGGGTGTCAAGAATCTGGACTTTGGTACATTTCACATGTACCCTCAGCACTGTACGCCTTCAGTCCTCTCTTGTCTGTGATACTTCATGCTGACGATGAAAATAGGGGGTGTCCCCAACAGCTTTGGGGCCGGCTGGATCAGAGACCACGCAGCTGCTTGCAAGAAGGCCGGAAAGCCGTGCATGCTCGAGGAGTGTAAGTCACTTCTCAGACCAAATTTCACCCAAATTCCGGCAAGCTAATAGAGATGATATTTCAGACGGCGTTTCAACAGACCAATGCAATGTTCAGAAGGGCTGGCAGGCGGCTTCCAGACAGTTGGCTACCGAGGGCATGTCCAGCGACTTGTTCTGGCAGTGGGGAGACCAGCTCAGCTCCGGGAGAACTCACAACGACGGATTCACCATCTACTATGGGTCCAGCCAGGCCACCTGCTTGGTCACTGACCACGTCAGGGCCATCAATGCTCTGCCCTAGGTTACCTGTGCTTCTCAAGCACCAAGGTAGGTACCTATATGGCTTCAAGTTTTCTTGTAACAAATTAAACGAATACGAAGAGGCTTGTGTGTAGTCGGACGGAGATATTATATAGCCGTCTTTAAAAATTCATCCGTGACCGCGGAGCCTCCCCGCCCGCTTCTCGGCCGTGAGACCAATCAAATACTTTCTCCTCATACACTCGCGCACTTCGCGCTTCCATTCCCCAGGTTTTCTCCTCCTGGTGTGACAGGTTTGATAACTGGGAAATCCGGGGAGGGGGGGTCCGTACCCCACCTGATCGCCCATAATGCCGGTAGTTGTAGGGTGACATGCAGTTAGATCATACCTCGTCACACGCGGAGCATATATACCTACTGTCACCTTGCTGGTTAGTTCGTCTGATATTTTCTGCTGTCAAAGCTCCCTCTTCCAGAACCTTGTTGGACAATCTTGTCTCGAACGAGTCAACCGTCGCCATGTTCTCCAAGCCTCTTACCGGTCTTGTTCCCCTCCTCTGCGCCCTCCTCACTTTCATAACCCCGATCATGTCCCAGTCTCAAGTCCGTATCATGGCTCTGGGAGATTCCATAACCGGAAGCCCAGTAGGTCCATCGCTTCCCTGCCTCGCCTTATCAGTCCTACCCCCCACCCCTCAACCTGGCCAACGCCCCCCGCTCTGAACACCCTCATTTTCAGTCCTCTTTCTACCCCCCACCCCCCTTCTTTGTGTCAGGTACTAATATTTTCAATGAATCAAGGGCTGCTGGCGCGCCCTCCTCTACCGCCGCCTCCAAACCGCCGGAATAACTAACAACACGAAATTCGTCGGCTCCCTCCCCGCCCAAGGGTGCGGGTTCCCATACGACGGAGCCAACGAAGGCCACGGCGGGATTCTAGCTACGCAAATCGTCTCGCAGAAACTTCTCCCCGGGTGGTTGTCCTCGGCAAAACCGGACGTGGTCATGATGCACCTTGGGACAAACGACGTGTGGAATAATCGCTCCCCCGAGGAAATCCTAGTGGCGTACGGGCAGATGGTTGATTGGATGCGGGAGAGTAAGGCTTCTATCAAGATTCTCGTAAGTTTTCTTTACCGTGGGAAGGGGGTGAAAAGATGGGCTGATGAGGTGAATCCATAAAAAGGTGGCGCAAATCATCCCTATGAACCCCCCCAACTGTCGCGAGTGCGGGCAGCGGGTGCAGAACTTGAATAAAGCCATCCCCGGCTGGGCGGCAGGGAAGAATTCCACAGAAAGCCCGATTACTGTGGTGGATTGCTGGACGGGGTTTGATACTTCCAGAATGACCGGGGACGGGGTGCATCCGAATAATGCTGGTAACGAGAAGCTGGCGGGGTGTTGGTTTGAGCCGCTTGTGAAGGCTATCAAGGAGTGAGGTTAATGGAAATCTACCTTGAGATAAGTCTCAAAATGGCGAAGTCTTAGTTTGCCGTCTTGGCTGAGGGCATCTCACTTACCTCGATGAGGTACGGTGCCTTCTTTCAGTTCGGCTCAGATACAATGAATTACTCAAACATCGAAAGGCAATTGATATTCGTGCACTAGTCTTTTCTTATTCGTGCACTTACTATTATGTGTGTGTTATATGGGTATATGTGTGTATATGTGTGTATATGCGTGTATATGTGTGTAGATGTGTGTAGATATATATATATATCCGTATGTGTGTGTGGTGTATGTGTATATGGAATCTGGATAGTAGTGCACGAATATCAATTGCCCATCGAAAAGCCCTGAGAGGTGGAGCGTAAATCCTCGTCAGGACGTTAACACAATCAAACCTGCAAATCACCGGAATAATCTTGGATGAAAGTTATCACATCTCTTCGAAATCCAGTATAGAATCACCACCTTCATCCAATCATCCATAATTTCAGACGCATCTCATCCTAGGAAACAAAACTCACAACCACCCCCTAAGCCTTGATAGCCTTAAGAATAGCCTCCCCAACCCCATGCGCACTAGCCGGATTCTGCCCGGTAATTAACCTCCCATCCACAATAACCTTCTCCCCCCAGTCACCAGTCTTGTCATACTTTGTTCCCGCCTCCTTCAACTTGTCCTCCAGCAAAAACGGCATCTGGCTTGACAACCCCACCGCGTCTTCCTCGCTGTTGCTGAACCCCGTCACTTGCTTGCCCTTGAGCAGCAGTTCCCCATTTCCAAGCTTGACATTCACCAGTGCCGCTGGTCCGTGACTATTATTTTTCTTCCTGTCAGCTTTTCCCTTTCTCTCCTTCCTGTTCAGTGAGGGGGACTTACCAAACAGCAGAAACAACCTTCTCCTTCTCCCAAAACTCTTTAATCAGAGCATTACTATCCTTGTCTAAGGGCAAATCAAACATCGGCCCGTGCCCTCCGGGAAAGAAGATGGCATCAAATTCGTCCGCTTTGCCGAGGAAATCAGAGACTTTGTGGGTGACTTCCCACAGGGCAGAGTTGTTGTGCAGAAAGTCGACAGAGACAGAGTCGTCTTTGGCCGCTTCGACGGAGGATGGGTCCAGGGGTGCAGCCCCGCCGGATGGGGAGGCGATGGTCATGGAGACGCCGGCGTCTTTCAGGACTTTGTAGGGGTGGGCGAATTCGCTCTTTATTTTGACATGTAAGTTAGGTACTTAAATGACAGAGAAGGGGAGGGTAATGGGAGAGGAAGCCGGGAAAGGGGGAGGAGAGAGGAAAACGTACGAGGTACCACCCCGTCTTTTTGCCCGTGGTGCCCAGCTCAGAGTGGGAGGAGAGGACGATGAGGACTTTTGGTGCCATTGTGTGTTATGACTGTGCTGTACTTATTGTTAGAATGGTGTAGGCTGTGCGTTGTCACTTCTGATGATGAACAGAAAGAGAAACCTAAGAGAGGAAGGACGAGGGCATCTTTATAGACATAATGATCATGATATCAGAGTGGATTAACCCTCAACCAAGTCCAAGACTGCCACTACAACTGCTCTGTCGGCCCATCTTTCTGTCCTGCTGTGCAACGATGGGAAAGGGTGTCGACGGAAAGGTTTGTCATCCACATCCCCACAACAAGCTTATCTCAACATACCTGATCCAATCCAAAGATTCGGTTTCGGTGATAAAATATTGCCCAATGGGTATATGATTACCAAAAGTGTAGAATTGACAGCGCCTGTCGTGAAGGGGGCAGATGGTTTGCAATTGTAAGTGACGTCACTGTTACACCCTGCCATATGCTTGTGTGGATCGCTAAACAAAATCGATGAGCCCTTCATTCTCCCGGGCGTAACCTCAAGGGTCCTCGATACCAGAGATTGAGGGTAAAAAGTTAACCCCTGGCCTGACTTACAAAGCAATTCTTGATGCCTGTGAATTGTGTTTTGTTTCTTGAATGCAATCTTCGAAGGGCTATCACCGATGTCGTAAACGGACTTGGCGATAAGACATCGAAAATCGGACTTAAGCTCTGATCTGCTGCTGTAAACTCAAGGGCGCCTACGATCTTGGTAATGAGCGCGCAATTGTTGGAATCCGAGGACGCCCTTGTGAAGTGCTTGAAGCCCTGATATTGCCAGTTTGCTGGTTTACAAATAGGAACAAACCCAAGAGCAAGCAAACCCAAAACCGAGAGCGAAAACCTTCCACTTCCTCTTCCCGCCTGCAGCAGCTTTCACAACAAAATGCCCGTTCAATTCCCGAAATGTGATCACTCACATGGCTGAGCGGCAGTCATCAACGCGGCCCGCTCAACTCCTCCAGCTTCAGGCACCCGACTTTTATGAGCTATTCTCGCAGCTTGAAGTGCATGATTGTACAGTAGCACATCTTACTCAGCCACCACCCTGACCCCGCCATGTGTTCCCTCCAACGCTAAGCAATTATGTGCGACTTCAAGTCCGAAGCAGATCCACCATGAGCTTACACAACCATCACCGTTCCTCAAGGACATCGGTTGCATGGAAAGAAGTTTGTAGCATTAAGTAGGTCATTACGACTTCGTGTTGATCGTATCCGTACAGGGGAAATGTATCCATATTCCCTCTTCCTTGATCCAGAATCAATCAATGTATATACAAAAGCAGTCCCAGGTCTGGTCTTGCAAGACCCACCACAATCATCATGACCAGACCGATTAAACCCCCCAAAAAGTCCGTATGCTCCTTTCTTCATCTTGTCCCTTTCGAAAGCCGAATCAAAGACCATGTAAATAATGCGCTCCTCGCTTCGTTCGCAAGAAAGATAGAAACGATGCTTTGAACCAAATCCCCTTGCTAACCCACATTGTTTGTCGTATTGAACCAAAAAGCTCGCTTGCTTGCCTGCACCCTCCCCCCGAAACGCCGATTTAGACAAGGTATCATTTGTTATAAAAGAAAAAATCCAAACATCCTGAGAAAGGAAAAAAACCAGCGGCAATTGCCAATTACATCCACATCTGGTTCCGACTTTGCCTCCGGTTCTGCTGCCAAAGTGGTCGCGCCGCCGAAGAGCTCCGGCTGTACGTCGAGCTCGCAGCCGCAGACATGTGCGGGTCGTCCGTGGCCGCCGTCGCTGATGCCGGGTGATTACTCCCGCCAAGGCCGCCGCCCCCTGCCGCCCCCGACATCATATGCCCCCTATTTGGATCACCAAGATCTTCTTCCTCGTCCTCTTCGCCTATCCTCCCCAACGCGGCGGAGAACCCTTGGGAGAAGTCGTCGATTTCCCTGGTAAGCGGTACCTGGTCGGATTCCAACCTGTCATCAATTCCCCCGTGCACCACCGGTGTGCCGGCAATCCCATGAATAGGCGGGTACTGCCCGTAATCCGGCGGGTAGGATGTACGAGAGGAACTGGCGCCTGCAGAGACGGCCATACCTGCTCCTCCATATGCGTACGGCGAGGTGTCGTCGGCTGGGCTCACATCGTTCTGGAAGGGCATCGGTATGGTGTTAACTGAGAGATGCGGGTTAGAGCCAGGTACATTTCGCATGGCCTGAGTGTTGCCGCCGTTGTTGAACATGGGGTTCTCCTCAGGCCCAGGGCCGGTCTCGAAGGCGTCGCTGTCTTGGCTGATCGCGGAAAAGCCCGTGCCAGGACCGGGTCGTGGCGTGCTGATGTTGCCGCGGATGGGACTTTGACCGGGTCCATCACGGGAATTTTGTCTGCGGCGGATGAGGAACGCTATTAGCGCCACGAGGGCGATAAGGACGGCGAGACCACCGATTGTGCCGCCTACGATGGCTCCGGTGCGGTTCGGCTCACTGGCGGGACTGGCCGCGGGGGCATTGGTAGGGTCAGTGTTCGTTGCCTCGTTCGCTGCTGTGGTTGAGGATGTCGCGCTGGATGAAGAAGAAGTTGATGTCTCGCTGGATGTCGAAGAGGTCGATGTCTCGCTGGATGTCGAAGAGGTCGATGTCGTCGAGGTATCGGTAGACGACGATGCGCTGGATGATGTTGATGATGAAACTTCTGAAGTCGAAGTTCTCGTAGAATCGGTATTGGTGAGCGTGCCAAGTGTCGTCGGTTCGCTCAAAGTGCTGATACTTTGCGTCAACGACGCAGTGATTGTCGGATAGCTAATTGTCGTCGAGATCCCGCTTGCGCTCGGAACAACCACCGTCCCCTGGTCGCTCGCCGTTCCACAGCCAAACTGGGAGAATCCGCCCTCAAAGACGTTCTTGAAACAGACGGAATCCCCTCCACAACTAAACACATACGGGTTCACCTCCGTCTGTGGCCCGCTGTTCGCATCAACACATCCCGTAAATACTCCTGCCGTGCACGCTGTCTCTCCGTTTGGGCAGCATCCCACGACATTCGCATCTGTATCCAACACACAATGCGACCCCGCGCTACATGTCGCTGGTAGATCTGGTGACCCGTCTATGTACCCGCATATCGTATTGTCTTGTCGTCGGCGGAGTGCGAAGAGATCTCGCGGGGGAGGTGTTGGCCTTAAAGGCCATGATACGACGGCGGTCAAGGCGTGGTATGGTATCGTCGTGGTTGGCGCATCGGTGCGCCTTGGTAATTGTTGCAAAACATGTGCGCTCGTCAGGTCAAGGATGCTCGACACTAGGAGGAAGGCAGTTGGTGGCGGTAGACGGTCAAAGAAGTCGACTCTCATCGTTCAAGCCAAACTCCGCGTTGGCCACCAAAGAGGCCCCCGTGGATTTTCGTTGCAATTTTCCCAGTTGTTTTCTTCCTCTTCCCAGCTCCTTCTGAATCCCAATTTTCGAAATAAAGTTAAAAGTCGGGTCGAGGCCGCGGCGCAGAATGTGGTATGGGCTTCCACGAAAAAGACAACGTTGATAACACGAGACAAGCGAGCGAACTTTAACAAAATGGAAATACGAGAGTAAGAGAAGCAGGAGAAAAACCGTGTTGTAAGAGAATTGAGAGTGAAAGCAGTTCGGTGCCAGGAAGAGGCACAGTGGCGGAGGCAAATAAAAGCGAACTGTGCAGCAGCAACTGTTGCAATGCGACGACGACCCCCAAGCCCCCCTCAAAATGTCATACAGGGGTACACCCTGGCCGGGATCTCTCAGGGTCGTGGTTGGAAGGGACCATGGAACCTGGGGACCCCTGAAGGATGTGTGTGCCTGGATGGATGGGGGTCCAACACCACCTCTCACCATCACAGGCAGGGCCGGCTGTTAGCAGCAATGGATGCACCCTCTTGAGGTACAAACCGCAGCTTCTCGGTATTATCTGCATGTCTTACCCCTCTGCAGGAACGCTTGCTGACCGGTCACGATGTAGCACTGAGATCCCGTAAACAAGTATCCGAGCAATTGATATGCCGAAAGTATCACTCACGTCCTGGCATTGCTGTCTATAACTTGAATGCCGAATGGCCTCAGCTTGGCATTTGATGCCACAGCAGGTCGCCAATGAACGGGCCTAGCCGCAGTAGACGATGTCCATCTGCCGCGCACGAGATCTTCTCGGTCGGCCGCCGACCATAATTGCATGGGAGGGGAAAATAGGAGACCGCCTTGTCCTGAATTTGATATGCATCTACTGCGTAGACCCGGAGACCCGGAAGTTTTGGAGAAGCCGTTGAGTCGTTACGAAACGATCGGCCGCCAGATGACAGGAATCCAAACAGGTTCCACTCCAGTCGCAACTCGTTGATATCACGAGCCATCCGCTCAGCAAAGTAAGTGTCAAATCTTGTGTCGCTGCGATCGGCTCGGTCTCTGCATTCTACAACTGAGAAGCTAATTTCCGTCTTGTGCCTGGAGGGTTTGTGTCATGAACGCAATCCTAGCTGTCGATAGTGAGCAACGCCATCAGCAGCCACAAACTGCAAGCTGCAACAGGAGTACGGGGCCGGGAGAGCAAACCACATTTTCCCACTGAAGAGACACCTGTAAAACGTTTCAATGGCGTGCATGAACTCCCTCCAGATTCCGGATCTTCAAATCGCCGTCCGACCCTACTTTGTGGATAGTGCAGAAAAGAGGAGTCGTGGCTGAAATCACGGGATTCGTATCTTGAAGCTCGATATGGCAACAAGAAGATCTTATCGTAGGGCTGTGTCTTGTTCTTTTTTGTTCTGGGTCTCTTTTCTGATGGTGTGGTCGTCCAAGTCTTTTTTTAGCCCCGCACTTCTGGACGTTTTTGCCCACGGTCGTGGCTGAGCTGTCAACCCATCCAATGAGGGGTTCCAGGCGCCGGGAAATAGTGAGGTTCCCGGCTGTAAGTGGTGCAGATCATGTGCCCACAATGACATCGGAAGCAACCCCAAAATAACATCGTCAAAACGACTTCACTCCATTCCAACTTTTTTGTTCGATATACACGTGTATATATCAAGGTCAATTGCTTGCCACCGCCTATCTCTGCAACGTTTGTTGTTCATTGGACTGGTTGCCAGAGCGTGATTGCCACGTTGCGCTTTTCATAGTGTTTGCGAAGCTCTGGCAAACCCCAGACTCCCAATTGCTTTCAGGACTGTGGAAATTCCTGTTTGCGATCTCTCCTTAAAGAATTGTTCTTTTGGGATGCGTGGATGCTTCAAGTCACACAAACACTTCGTATTTTTCCTCTTGGCGAGCTTCATCTCATTTCAGTTGCAGTTTCGTGGTCTAGCTGTGCCTCAGGAGTGAAGCCTGGGTCCAAACAAGTGCTTACACACCATCCACATCGCGATGCCGTACGCCGCACGCGTATAAGGGTGGTGGGGTACCGAGGAGCTGGGTCGAGAAGACGGTAACCATGAATGTTCATCCTGAGGAATCGGTTGATGGTGAATGGGGGCCGGCATATATATATCCCAACTGCCGAGCAGATATGTATTGCTTGAGCTTTTGTCAAAGTCCCGAACTCTTGGGCAGCTGTTATACCTCTCTGTTCCAATCCGACTTTGTTGACAAAATCTCGGGAACTTCTCCGGGTATCATCCGCCAGTGGTGGTCAGCTCACCAACGGCGCGTTCGTACCACCTCGGAGCTAACTCTCCACTCCTTCGGAAACATGTGGAACACCAGACATCGTAAACTTGAGACTATCGAAGGTAACAAAGCTTCATTAGCTCCTGTTCTTCGTATCATGGTGCTCGTGGTCCGTCAGGGCTCGGACAATCTTTTTTTGTCAATTCTTAGCAGAACAATGTCCTCCAGCCTGGTTCATTCCGCAGACTATCACTCTGCGCCAAAGCCACATCAATATTCCACAGCAAGCCATATATAAAAACCAAAATCCCTCGCAATTACCGACCCATTCTCAATCATAACCTCAACTCGTCGGCATCGGGATCATTGGGTCCCGGCGAATCCCCGAGGTTTCTCTCGAGAAATCCCCTTGTGTCAATCCCCGCCTTGCCATACGCCTGCATCAAGCTATACGTGCCTCGGCCTATGGGATGTGGCTCGGATGGTACTTCTATCCTTCACTTCCTCTTAGTTGAGGGAATATCCGATCCGGTGATCCACGTTCCACAACAGATCCGGCACACAGAATCATGTTCAACACATCTCTATTCCTCCCGTTCCTTGCAAGCTTTCCAGTTCACCTTCCCAATATCACGAACGCACCCTACCCCTTTCCCCCGGCCTTTGCGTGCGGTAATCGACAACCAGTTTCGTAGTTATCCAAGCCAGTCTAGCCACTCAGGCTTGCTCGTACCCTTCGGATTATATGTAACCAAAACCGACCAAAAGTACCACGCTGTAAGGGAGAAATGAAGCCATCTCCCCACATACGTAACAATCCACACAAACTTCGATCCAGGCTTTAACGACTCGTCGGTGACAGCTGAGAAAGTGAAAGGCGTTTTCAATGTATGAAACCAGAATGATGCCCAAATTGATTCCAAAATTATCCACAAATCAAGCTCCACGTATATACAAAGTCATCAGCCATGAGCCGGTCAGCAAGGCCCAACCCTTTCGCTATATGCCCGCTTGGGTCAAGAAAAATGGCTATCAGCGTTATGGGCATGCTTGAAAGCCCAGTCACCAGCCACCAAACCCAATGGTTGCTGGGAAAATGAAGTTCATTGGTGAAAATGAGGATGGGAAGGCGGAACGTGCCATTCAGAATGCCATGCGCCCAACAGTGTTCATCGCGGCCCTGGGGGTATCGCAGCTCGTAAAGGCGGCGCGTCTCCTCCACGATGGTTTTCATCTGAGATTCGGAGGAAACTTCTCTACAGCGCAGCAGTACTAGGAGCAGCTGCACAGAGCACCAGCCGCAGATATAGGAAATGAGTGGGATCCGGACGTTAAGCCACCAGGGAGCCGGGAGAGTAAATGTTGCGAGTTTAAGAGTAACAGTGATTACAGACGAGATGGTGACAAGGTCGACGAGAATCTCCCGGTATGCTAAGGCGTTACTACCGATGGCTTGCCGTACAAGATCATAACTCAAGTCTGAGTTTCGTGCACTGAAAGAACTGATAGGCTCAAAGGTAGTTCGACGACTGACTGATCCGAAGTGACCTAGTGGATGTTGATAGGCGCTGGCAGGTACTGGGATTGAGACATTAGAAGCCTCGATGTCCTCGAGTTCCCCAGTGTCAGCGTCGGTGGTCGGAGGCTGAAGCTGGCCAGATTGCTCATTTATGAGCTTATCAATGATATAAGTCCCATCCTCTCCCTTCTTGTCCGCTCTGAGAAGAAGCAGTGCAATAGCGGCTGACTGGTATCCCGACAAGATTGATCTCGAGCTGTCGGACTTGGTCCATGTCGTTTGACATGCGACATGAAAAATGATGATGGCTTCCCAAAAACAAGCGATCGGGAGTAGTCGCCAAAAGCCAAAAATCAAGCCCCCAAAGCGACCACTGGCTGGCCGACATAAGAAACTGCCGTACGGCTGGCTCAAAAGACAGAGTGACATGGTGAGAAACAGACCGAAAATGCTGTCTCTGGAGATCTCATTTCCGGTATTGCTGGTTGTTTCGGTAGTAGGGCCGGGGACTTCCATTATCAAAGGTCAAGCTAAGTTAGGTAGGTATGAAAGAATATGATTATAGGAGTGCGGTACGAAGTATGGTCCGGTAAAAGACTTGAGATAATTAAGGTGACGCAACGAAACTTGCTTTCTGCGGTGCAATCAGCCGCAGTGCAACCCGACCGTGACATTGACCTGATCGACATTGACATGATTGGACTGAGGCCGCTATTCATGATCACCTGCCTCTCCTCGGAAAGCTCTGAGCCAACCGCAAAATGCCTGCATGACGGCGTGTTGAAAACTGTTTTCCATCCATCAACTGGGGATCAGTTTGATTAGGGTGGCCTCTGTAGCATGATGGAAAAAAATGAGAAGAGAAGCTTGCACATAAGTAGGTGATATGGCATCGGTGAATGTGTGAGCCGTCTCGATGACCTGACACGGAAGATTCTGGTGTTGCAGTATGAGGTTGTTGGCAAAGAGAGGATGGATGTCACATACGGTTGATAAAATAAGGTACCGAGTCGCGAAGGAAAATGCTGGAAGAAAAAGAACTTGAACTGGACTGAACAGACATAATCTGGTAATTAATGACCACATATTAATAGTGGGCAAGTGGAATAAGGAATTCGAGTCAGCCTGATCTTGGATAACGTGACTGGATAGTGGAAAGGGCTCCTCAATGACAACCGCTGGCAGGAGTACCTCGCTTACCTAGGTAGACCTTAGGTATCACCCAAGTTAACTCGCTGTGACGGAGAAGCCGACGAAAGTTCTTGCCAGACCACTTGATTCCACTTTGACCATCTAAACCGACGGAGGGATACAGATTCTTTATATCCAGGTGCTATGTGAGATGCTTCCTCTTGAGACGTACGTGTATACCTATGCCTCAATGAAGACATAGAGCCGCCCACGATGATGTGCATGAGTTGAACTCCGAAGCCGTCACACCGCCCGGATGGTAGGCACTCTGAAGAATAAACTAGATAAGGTAGTCATAAAGTATGGCAGGCAACCGCGTTCAGAAAACTGCCTGCAGGCGGAGGGGCGGCAGCAATTTTCAGCGTTCAATTCCAATCCACCAAGCTTGAGAAGGCAGCAAGTTCGACACGATTTCTCTAGAAGCTTCACCCGTTGGGAGAACCAAAGAACGCGATGATGTTCTGGGACATTGCCTCCGCTGTATGGGACTAGATGTAGTTTCTGAACTTGTTCGTCAGTCTATTCGGTCTCATAAATCCAACGTCCTTAAGCAGGATGACTCTGTAAAACGCCCTCCATAACTGTGGAAACCAAGCATGGATATCTCCACGACACTCGAGGCAATAGCGAAAGAATTCCTGGTTGCGCAGCTCGAATATCTGCCAGTACGTTTCATGCTTCTGAGCCGAGACCATAGAATGATCAGGCCTCTACAATGAAGCAAGGGGTGGAGGCGAGCTCATGCGAGAAAAGTCAGGGAGAGACAATCTCAAGAAAAACCGATAGCTTCAAGGCCGAAATATCATCATCCCGCTTGCGGCAGACGGGAGGAATACCGTAGTCACTGCGTATCTATGCTTCTTCCCTATCTTTCCCAGAGGTAGTATGTCTTAACCTCCTTGAGGGCAACAAGATATCAGGATGAGGACCACAGAAGCCCGGCACAAAGAAAGACGAAAAAGAATGAACCTCTTTCTCTTCAGAGAAGGAGAGAGAGAAAGAAGCAAAAACGATCCGCCCAGGGGTCGAACCTGGAACCTCCTGATGTACTTATTCGTAGTCAGACGCGCTGCCATTACGCCAGCGGACCTTGCAAGGTGTTGTACTTGTTGTATCACTGGCATGGAATTAGGGTTGAAGAGATTTTTGAGCAGTGGTTTGTGTAAGTGTGGTGGTGGGGACTGTGGGGTAGCATTGGACGTTGCAGAAGTGGAGGCGAGCCATGTACTCGGTACATGAGGACGAAGGTCGTAGGATTTCGGGGTGAACGGGGAGTACATGCTGGTAGTTATAGGTTATTTGAACGGTAGAAGGCAGAAAAGAAAGAAGTGTTGGCTATGCCTTTTAAGACTTCAGTGGACACAAAACGGAGCGTTTGGAGTTGTGAAAAGGGGTAAGTAAACACTGCTTCTTGCAAGGAAGTTGAAGGAACCTGTTCCAGCGGACCGTTTCAGCGGTACAGTCTGCTAACTACAGCGGCTTGTCAGACTTGGCAATGGCTCTCGGCCACAGCTAACCACCCACCGGGCCGAACCACGTAACAGCTACCGGAGGCGCGGGTTCCCCTCATTATCTCCACCAGTCTAAAGAAAACAGGTTGTAGAGCTAGACTAGCAGATAAGAGGATATAGTATTATCACTGCATCAGTGGAATGAGTCAACGATGACATGGTTGTAGAGTTCAGATAGGAGCTTGTAGTGGGCAACCTATCAAACAACACCCCACTCCCATCGTCTGAATAACTTTAGCTTTCGAGCGTTTCTTCTTATCGTATCAGCCTCTGTCCAAGACTATACAAAATGGCAAGTGTTGACGAAAGGGCCGTTGAGCAGAAGTTTGGCCTGTCCAGTAGAGGCGCACACAATCACCTCCACAAGCGCGCCTGGGAGTTCTTCGAGAAATGTTTGGCTACCCCGTGGACGCCCGAGAACCCAGATGGCGTGTAAGTAACCGCCGCAGACGTCCATTCCTAAGCCGTGACTGACGTAGGATAAAGGATCAATCTTGGGGTGGCAGAAAATGCCATGATGCATGGAGAAGTCTCCAAGTTCATCGAGCAAAACGTAAGGCTCTCTTCTCTCCCAACTATGGCACCAGCAAAGTCTTACTCGAGCCAAGATAGACCAAAGTTGATCCAACAAGTCACTTGACATATGGCTACGGGCCGAGAGGGTCACCTCGTTTGAAGAAGACACTAGCTTCGTTCCTGAACTCCAACTTCAATCCTAGAGAAACAGTCCAGCATGATGATATCCTCATCATGGCGGGAGTCACGCCTATTATCGATGCGCTTGCTTGGACATTGTGTAATGAGGGCGAGGGAATCATCATTCCTCAGCCTTTCTACGCAGCCTTTGCGACAGACATTCCAACCAGGGCCAGGGGTGTGATCATCTCAGCGTTGTTCCAGTCGCTCGAGGGGTATACTGGCTTCGACGACGTCTTTGATGCTGAGATGAACAAGAAGGCGTTGGCTGTGGCTCTGGCACGAGCGAAGAGCCAAGGGGTGACGGTCAAAGCTGTGCTCCTGACACAGTAAGCCATATCCCACAGCAAAACTATTCGAGCGCGATGACTAACATGTCGATAGCCCTCATAACCCACTTGGGAGATGCTATGTGAGTTGAGCTCATCTCTTCGTGAAGACTCGACTGACACGCGGACAGCCAGTCGAAACCCTGAAGGAGGTAGCAACATTCTGCGGACAGAACAACCTGCACCTCATCAGTGACGAGATCTATGCCAACTCGGTGTTTGCTAACCCCCAAGCCCCTGACGCAATTCCATTCACGTCTATCCTGTCCCTGGACCTCAGTGACCGGATAGACCGTGAACGGGTGCATGTGGCGTATGGTGCGAGCAAGGATTTTTGCGCAAATGGGCTACGGCTGGGAATGCTGTATACCCGAAGCGAAGGTCTGATGGGTGCCATCGCAAGCAACACCATGCTAGGCTGGCCGCCATACATCGTCCAGGATATCTGGGCTGCCATGCTGGAGAACGAAGAATACACCAAAAGCTTCTTGTCGAAGAACCAGGCGTTGTTGGCGGAACAATATGGAATTGCTACCAAGTGGCTTGAAGAGAATGGTATCCCTTACTTTAGGGGCTCGTAAGTTGATCCATTGTTCAGTGCTTCAAACGGAGCTGACGATTCGACAGAAATGCTGGAATGTTCCTTTGGATAGATCTCAGGCGGTATCTCTGCGGGTCGAGCGAGAATATTCCAGAACTGCGTATCCAGCAGTTGTCGGACCCAGACGCAGAAAAGTATCTACAAAGGGAGATGGAGATTTGCAACTTGCTGGCGAAGCACGGTGTGCTCCTTGCTTCTGGTACTGCATTCTACACTGAGGAGATGGGATGGTTTCGTTTGACGTTTACACCCACGCGCGGAGCATTAGTGCTGGGACTCCAACGGCTGGGGAGGGCGCTGAAGGAGCTTGAATCGGCATCGTAGGGCACAACCATAGTTGAAAATGAAGTTAATAACCTCGAAGAGCTGAAGGTCCAAGGAACAAAATCTATAAATCGAAAGAGAAGAGCTCTGCGGAGCCATGAGAGCTTCCAAAGCTTCCAGCAGCTTCAAGAGCTAAAGTGGTTTAACGCGACAGAACGCGACGCGGGGCAAATGCAATTCGAGGAGATAAGCTTATCTCCGCAATTCAATTGCATCACCAAAGGAAGCTCCCAGAGCAACCAGGAGCAACAAAAACATCCCGAATTGGTCCCTCCGACCTCTTTCTAGCATACCCTGCGAATGTGACGGCGAAAGCCTCCCATATCTCTGTCCAGCCGCCATGGCCTACATCGCCCCCATCCACAGGCCAAGCAGCGTGCGACATGCCCTGCAAACGAACCTCCTCTCCCCCGACGAAGACTGTCTGGTCGTCTCCCGAACCAACCGATTAGAAATATGGCGACTGTCAGAAGAGGGGGCCCTATCTCTATTCCGCTCGAAGCCAGTCAATGGCACAATTACTATTCTCCAGAAACTCCGTCCGAAAGACCACCCACTCGACCTCCTCCTCGTCGGCACCGATCGCTTCGAGTACTTCACCCTAGCATGGAACCCCCTTACGAACCAGCTCGATACGATTAAGGATCCCGATCGAGAACCCGGCGAGCAACACATGCGAGACTCCCAGAGCCAAGATCGCGCCATCGTCGACCCTCTGGGGAGATTTGTCGCATTACATCTATGGGAGGGCGTCTTGACTATCTTGAAGTTGGGATCGAGGCGAACAAACGCTACGAATCTCGAATGGCTCGGTCAGATCCGCCTCTCAGAGCTCTTCATCAAAGCCAGCACATTTCTACACAGCGAGACGGGGCATCCCAGAATAGCGTTTCTCTACCAGAGCAGAGCCGATGCCTCGGCCGACTACAAGCTCGCTACCTACCGCCTAACCTCCGACGACAAGAACACCGTTCCCTCCGAGTTCAACCCAGACAAACACCGCGAGATTGATATAGACGTCAAAGATGCTGGCGCGGCCATGCTGATCCCTGTTCGCAAGGTCGAAGACGAAGTAAAAAGACACCACTTCCGCAATGTCGAGTCCGCGAAGGCTCACCTGGGCGGGCTCATCGTCGTTGGCGAGACAAGACTGCTATACATTGACGACCAGACCAAGATCCAGGTCCAGTCACCCTTGAAGAAAGCCAACATTTTCGTCGCCTGGGCCGAGTACAATGCCACAAACTACTTCCTAGCGGACGATTACGGAGGCTTGCACCTGCTTTCGATCGACCACAGCGGCATGGAAGTTCAAAAGATGGAAGTCGTGAAACTTGCCAACACCCCACGAGCGTCAGAGCTGGTCTACTTGCCAGCTCAAAACCTACTTTTTCTGGCGAGCCACTATGGCCATTCACAGTTGTTCCGCGCGGACTTGCTCAACCCAGAACCTGCGCAACGGATGCAGCTCGTGCAAACGCTCGCTAATATCGGGCCGATCATGGACTTTGCCGTGATGGATATGGGCAGTACCACCAGGGGCGGGGTTGGAGACGGCCAGCAAGAGGAAGAGCTGGGGAATGAGTACTCGTCTGGTCAGGCAAGGATCGTGGCGGGCAGCGGAGTGTACAAAGATGGTTCTCTCAAGAGCGTTCGCAGCGGCGTGGGGCTAGAAGATGTCGGTATTCTTGCCGAGCTACCACATACTCGACGCCTGTTTTCTCTCAGGTCGTATGGGTCTCAGAGGACAAATACGCTGGTTGTCTCTTTCTTCACCGAAACGCGCGTGTTTCAATTTGATCCTCAAGGCGAGGTTGAGGAGTTGGAGTCGTTTGCAGGGCTGGACCTGGGTGTAGAGACATTACTGGCCATGGAGCTGTCTAACGGGCAGCTACTACAGGTCACACCGAAGGCTGCCAGGTTACTCGATCCCGAGAGCGGTGTAACGATATCAACGTGGGAGCCGCAAGGGGGCGATAATAACAGCATTATAACCCATGTATCGGCGAACAACGAGGCGGTGTTGCTGTCCATCGGTGGTACTTCGCTCGTATCGATAGCAATACGTCCCAACGAGTTGCACCTGAATCACCAAACAGCGATAAGCGAGCAAGACTCGGTCGCCTGTCTTCATGTGCCTCCCCAGATACGCGGAATCGGTGTCGTGGGCTTCTGGTCCTCTGGCACAGTGTCTATCGTCGACCTGCAAACCCTCGACCCAGTACATGGAGAGACCCTCCGCGATGGACCCGACGATGCTTCGGTGCCCCGCGACGTTGTTCTTGTACAAGTTCTCCCCCCTTCCGTATCCGGGCCGACGCTGTTCATCGCCATGCAAGATGGCTATGTGGTCACTTTCAACGTTTCACTCTCTACTTCCGAGCTCTCCTCAAAGAAGCGAGTCATCCTGGGCACGCAACAAGCAAGGCTACATCTCCTTCCGCCTCAACAAGCAGAAGACTTCTACTCGATCTTCGTCACGACGGAACACCCCAGCTTGATCTACGGTGAAGAGGGCAGGATAGTCTACTCGGCCACCACAGCCAACGATGCCACATTTATCTGCCCCTTTGACAGCGAAGCCTACCCAGACTCTATCATCGTCGCGTCAGATTCACAAATCAAGATCTCGCAGATTGACCGCACAAGACAAGCGCACATTCAGGATCTCCCCATGGGAGAGTCAGTCCGGAGAATCGCCTATTCACCCAAGGAACGAGTCTTTGGACTGGGCTGCATCAAAAGGGAGATTATCGACGGCGAGGAGATAGTGCAGTCGTCCTTCAAGCTCGTCGACGAGGTCATCTTCCAGCGAGTGGGCAAGGAGTTTCCCCTAGAAACCCTTTCTTACACCGAAATCGTGGAAACCGTCATTCGAGCGGAGTTGACAGACTCTTACGGGAACCCAGCCGAACGCTTCCTCGTCGGCACGAGTTTTGCGCCAGATCCCGACTATGCAGTCAACACAGACAACCGCGGGAGGATATTAGTCTTTGGCATTGACGATAACCGGGAACCCTACCTAGTACTAAGCCACCCGCTCAAGGGGGTGTGTCGATGCCTGGCCGTGATGGAAGGGAACTTGATCGTGGCAGGTTTGTCAAAAACCGTCGTGGTCGCAAAGTACGAAGAGACGTCTACTACGACGGCCACGCTGGAAATGATCCGTTCGTTTAGGACGGCTACGTGCCCGGTACAAATTGAAGTCAAGGGAAATATCATTGGCATTGCGGACTTGATGAAGAGCTTGACGCTGGTCGAGTACATCCCCGCTTCTACAGAAAACAAGAAGACTACGCCCGCGGCACTGGTAGAGGTGGCCAAGCACGGGCATGCGGTGTCAGCCACGGCGCTATGCCATATTGCCGGGGAGGATTGGCTTGAAGCAGACGAACGGGGGAATTTGATATTGTTACAGAGGAACCCAGAGGGTGTTACAAACGAAGATAAGAAGGCACTGAGGATTACGGCTGAGATGAACTTGGGGGAGATGGTGAATCGGATCCGCGGGGTGCAGGTCAAGACTGGGGAGGGGGCGATGGTTGTCCCACGGGCATTTTTGGGGACTGTAGGTTTTTCCTCTTCGCTCGTTCTACCATTACCAGACACTGACTCGGAAAAACAGGTCGAAGGTGGGATTTATCTGTTCGGCACAATAGCGCCGCACGCCCAAGACTTACTGTTACGGTTCCAAGAACGGTTAATGACGAGCAAGGTAGTCAGGACCGCGGGGGATATTGATATCAAGGGATACAGGGCGTTTAGGAACGGAGAGAGAACAGGCTCGGAGCCGCTTAGATTTTTAGATGGCGAGTTCTTGGAAAGGTTTCTGGACTTGGACGAGGGGACGCAGAGGGAGGTTTGCGAGGGGTTGGGTCCGACGGTGGAGGGTATGAGGAGTATGGTTGAGGAGCTGAGGAGGATGCATTGATGATGGAATTGCATATGAATGAAATACATGAACGGGGAGTCCATGAGTGGTACAATAAAACTATGGCATGGAGTTGTGGTTTTGAGGGTTAGCAATCAAGCGCTCGTTGTCTTCTATTTCTAGAAAATAGATCTAAAGTCTTTGTTTTGAGTTGTATGTTCAGATTCATTCGCCCTGTTCTCATTCCTTCGCTTCACAGATGAGGGAGAATTGATGAGTTGACGCTGCCTGAAACCTTCACCCTCATTTCATCGCAGCTTCACTCGAGCGCATCAAAAAGGAATTGGTGAAATCATTCACTGGTGAGCTTGGCTTGGCAGCAACTTGAGAAAACCCCCGGAAGAAATCGGAGGGGCAAAGCTCCCACCAATCAGCAGCCCTTCAAATCGAATTGACGAAGCTGCCTCAGGCAGCACAGACCAGCCCACTCACAGCGTCAGCAAAGCTGTTTGCACCACACGCAGTGCCAAGCTCCACGGGTCCGGGAAATAGTGGAAACCCCAGCTTCGGCAACCGACCAGGACTGTGCTCTCCAGTTGTTGCTGTGTGCCAGAAAAACCTCAGTCCACTTCAAGGTCGATTTGCAACATTGCGTAGCTTAACGCCGCGGAAACCTAAGCCCACGCCCACGTACGTTCGCCGCCGCCGCCGTCGTCGTCGTCGTCGCTCCGAACCCCCCTCTCTCTCCGCTCTCTCTTTTAATTGGGTCCCCCAGCTTACCCTTCGAAGATAAAAAATGGCAGCATCCGTGTCGCGCGCCCTTGCGCGGTCTGTTCCTACACAGCTCCGCAACACCTCGCTCCGCACCCTGAGCTCGACGTCGGCCGCCCAGGCTTCTTCTTCCTTCGAGAGCCCCTTCCGCGGCGAGGGAAAGAGCACCAAGATCCCCGACTTCTCCAAGTACCTCTCCGGCAAGAAGAGCGCCACCAATGCCATCTACTCCTACTTCATGGTCGGCACCATGGGCGCCATCACTGCGGCCGGAGCCAAGAGCACCATTCAGGGTGAGTGATGAGAGGATTGATTTCGGTGTGGGAACGGCAACGAGGAAGAAGGGCTGGGAATTGGAGGCCTGTGTCGGTTATGACGCAGGGGTAAAGGAAAACTTGGGATAGCTCGGAAAGGGTTCTATGGGATCGCCGAAAAGAGAAATCTGGATATCGGAAAACAAGAGACGGCTGGCTGACATGTCGTTGACACACAGAGTTCCTCGTGAACATGTCCGCCTCTGCCGATGTCTTGGCCATGGCCAAGGTCGAGGTCGACCTCAACGCCATCCCCGAGGGCAAGAACGTCATTGTCAAGTGGAGAGGCAAGCCCGTCTTCATCCGCCACCGTACCGCGTCCGAGATTGAGGAGGCCAACCAGGTCAACGTTTCCTCATTAAGAGATCCCGAGGCCGACGGCGACCGTGTCAAGAAGCCCGAGTGGCTTGTCATGCTTGGTATGTTGTTTACCCGGAGATGGATTGGAAGGTCAAAAAGCTGACAGAAACTACAAAGGCGTCTGCACACACTTGGGTTGTGTCCCCATCGGCGAGGCCGGTGAGTACGGCGGCTGGTTCTGCCCCTGCCACGGTTCCCACTACGACATCTCCGGCCGCATCAGGAAAGGACCTGCTCCTCTGAACCTCGAGATCCCCGAGTACGACTTCCCCGAGGACGGCAAGCTTGTTATCGGTTAAAGAATCAATAAAAAGCCAACAACTTGTATATTTCGACTTGGGAGGGGGCGAGAAAGGGAGGAGGAGGAAGAAAGAGGATAGACTGTGTATTAGTACAACAGGGGAGGAGAGTCTGAGAAAGAGGGCTGCTATCGCTCAATAAAAAGAGGGAGAAGCGGGATACGAAGAGCGTCATTGCAAAAACAAAAGCATATCTCTTACCTGGGCCCTTGGTTTCCGAACTTTTCTTACGCAGCATCCCCTCCATGGTAATACCTACCGCCTGGTACCTTGTAGGCAAGCATTACTTCGGCTAGGAAACTTGTTTCTTTTGTTACTTGTCTTGAACACGAGAATATCCTCCGCCGTTCTGTTGTTCTTACAAGTCTACCGCGATAGGTTTCCGGTGGCCTTTCTTTTTTAGGAAAGAGTGGTAAAGCTTCTCCCACGATAAACTGTATATTTTGCGTCCCAAAGGTCCCAAGATCAGGTGTGTAAATTCGGCATAACAGCATTTACCTGATGATCTGCTTTCTAGTCTTGAAACATGTGAGTTGATACCACATCAATTAAAGTGACGAGGACAGACTCTCGGCTTTCCACATTAAGAAAAGCTCAGCAGGGAAGATCATCATGTTTTCAGTTACGACCAGCTTACCCACGCCAAATGGACCAGAGGTTGGAAGAATGTGGACTGGGACAGAGCAATCAGGCGTGATGAGGGGGATCTACTTGGTCCTGGCTCTTGAGTGTGAAGATCGTGATGAAGGGGGAAGTTGCTCTATATGCCGGATAGGGAAGCGTGGGGGTTACTTGCATCTGGTGATACTATGGGGCTCTGGAGATATACAAAGAGAGCGCTGATGTGATAGTCTAGAGGCTATCAAACAGATAACCTCCCGGGCGAGAAAGAAGAGATCAGCAATCTTTGCAGTGAACACAAGGCCAGTGCGGTTTGTGTTCGTGATATCATGGAACGTCAAGTGCCGGATAAACGCTTCGAGTCAACCTTGGGTCGAGGGGAGCTCGGGTCCCATTGTATCCTCCTCCATCTTGTTGAACATGCTAGAAACAGATAGGGTAAGGCAGCATAAAGTGAAAATCGTGGTGAAGATCATGGTGATAGGAGATGGCAGGAATGTCGGCCTTAATGGTTATGGGAGATTCATCATATAGCCAAATGACGTGTGCTCCCAGCGGCGATTGGTGAGTGATCTTTATCTGAGGTAGTCGATCACGCAGATACTACGCAGAAGATTTTGGGGAGAGAAACCCCCTAAAACAGGTCATGCAGGTCTCTGGCGTCGTATGCAGCGGTGTTAAACGGCCAGTGGCCACCTCGGTGGTAGGTTGTGCATCGGGGGTGTAATGAGCCGGCTTTGTTCATGCCTTGAACTTCTGGGACGCGTGGGTGGTTGTTTCTTGTACCCTGACGATCGGTTGACTGATTGACTACATTGGCTAGCATGGAGGGTGTCATCTTGAAGTGGTAGGTAGTAATGGGTGTAAAATACCAGTAAATTGTCGACCGAACGTGGGGGCATAGTATCAGTGCAGCAATCACGGTGTGTTCATATGCGATCTTGATCTTGTGGCAGAGAGGCTTGTGAGGAGTGACTCAAGTTGTGACGACATTCGGGTGAGGGCGCTCTGCTTTCGATCACGCACACAAGATCTCGATATGATCTTGCATGGCCTGGCCTGGGGTACACACAATTCACCCGCCGTTTGAAGGAGCCGTGTAGTGGTTGTGTGACATGCCGTTCGTCACCCGAGTCACCGAGTGAGCTTACTTGCAGGTGGCGTTTGGATGACAAGTTGGAGGGTGGAAGAATCCAAAAAGATTTCCCATGTTAGAATCCCATTTGGCGACAAAAACAACTTCCCTCGGTTCAACTGCCATTACTGGACCTCGTCCTCTCATCTCGTTTTCGTCTGATGTCGAAATCAGCCAACCTACCCGGTGTTTTCGCTCAAGAGCCTGTTGATGATCAGAAAAGAAGACGGCAGGAAAGATCACTCGCTTCTCTACTTGGCTTGGCGTCTATGGGCGATGGAGAGCAAGTGGTTGAGGTGAGTGCGAGGAGAAAGTCGATGCGGTGATGCAGAGCTTCATGTTTTGTCGTCGTCTGAGGAAATCTCCGAAGACAAGTCGTCCAAGCTGCAACACTAACAGTCCTCTGCGAGGAATAGGCTGTAGCAAGTTAGTGTGCCGCTAGAAAGTGACCTACATCCACTCTTACGGGTGACCGTTCTTTTTGTTTCTGACAGGGGCCCTTGCTCCCGCACCACTTCTTCCACTCAGCTTCGATTCTAACGTCTCCTTGCATGCGGCTCTTCCATGACGCCCAGCCATGTGAGACAAGCAACGTCCCATGTTCCGTCTGATCTGATATTTTACCCACAACAGCGAGATCCCTTTTTTATCATTGCGCTTTTGCTTCTCCCTCAGGGAGACGCCGTATTGCCTGCAGCCAATCGCCTTGTTTCCAAGAGACGGCAGAGATTGGGGACCACTCACTGGACCTTCATTCCTCGAAGCGATCGCTTGCCCGCCTCGACCGTACGAGAGAACCTGTATACCAACTTGCTTCATTCACATGCAGGAGAGGCTCGGTTACACTAGTTTGGCCTGAATTATCTCCGAAGATTTCGTATCGGGTGGATTCCAACGTTCGTCAAGAAGACGTTTCTTCGCTAGAACTCTGTCAACTCCAACGGTCACCGAGATCAACAAGTGGTGAAAGCTGCCATCTCGTCTTCACACGCCCAAACCCCGTTACCCCATATCCTGTCCAACCTGGGATTGTTGACTGTGCGGTATATCCAAACTCCCCAAGCAATATGATCGGACTCAAGTGACGACTATCGCCAAGCACATCAAAGCAATGGGTGTTCCAAACAGGAAGCCCGACCGTCGCTAAGACCGTCGAGACATGGGTCTGCCGCAACTACGCGCCTCCTGAACGGGATGTGGGTAGCGTTCCCTCAACGTCAACCCCACAGAGAACAACCGCCCCAAAGGTGTTCATCCTGTCCCGATTGGGAGCTTGTTAGGACAAGCCTTGATGACCGTTGGTGTTCCGGAGTCCATCGTAGCCGGTGTCGTTCCCTTCTTCTTTCCCAGGCCAGCGGCTCGCAGTACCCTGTCTCGACAAGGAACACCTTGTCATGAGCTCTCTTGTTGGTCCCTAATCACCGGTACAGGGCTCTAGCGATGAGTTGAGGATCCCAGAATCCATGTTGCTCTACCCAGAAGACGGCTCGGCCTTCTAGCCCGATCTCCGTATGTTCCCCCTGATGTCGTAAGCCGTCACATCGTATATAAGACATCATGACCATCTCGATGTGACTTTCTTCCCTTCTCTTTTTCTCCTCACGCTCTTTCCGACTTCAGTCCTCTCTTTTTGTGTTTAGTTCTGTGAACTTTTCCTTCTTTTTTGCTCTTTCATAACGGTCTTTTTCGTGTATACAATCTTTCTTCTTCGACAGGCCGGGCCTCTTTTATCTTCCAACTGTGCATATTTCACGTCGATTTTTTATACGAAACCCTTTTCACACACAAAAGCACCATCACAATGAAGTACGGATCTGCTATGGTTGCCCTTGCGGGCATTGCCTCCGCTCGTGAGGTTTCCTTGTACTCGGGGTTGTCGAAGCGCGAGGTTCCTCAGGAGCACTCCCACGAGGCCGTCCTCCGTGCCTGCAACGTCGCTCTCAAGCTGAACAACCCCCTCAACATTCTCGACTGCGTCTTCCCTCTTCTCGGAAACGCCGCCGCTGCCAACGGTGCCGGTGACGTTACCGCCGACCGCCTCGACTGTCTCCAGCAGATCGTTGCGGACCAGGCCTTGACCAACGCCAAGGCAGCTGGTGATCTTGACCTGGCTGCCAACGCCATCCTCTTCCGCGTCCTCGAGCGTAACACCCTGACCGTTGGTGAGGCCAGCGCTCTCTGCAATGAGACCCCCGTCAACGCCGAGCTTGTCGGTCTCGCCCAGCACCAGGACCCTGCGTCTGCTGAGGCTTCCGGCAACGCCCAGATCGAGCTCGACACCGCCAAGGCTCTGGTCTTGATCGGTGCCGACCCTCTTCTTGCCCTCCAGGGTGGTACTTTTGCCCCTGGCGAGATCGGTGACCCGACCGCTGCCGGCAACACCTGCAACGACGAGAACGATGCCATTGGCTGCATTATCTCTCAGAATCTCCTAACTCCCGCTGTTACTGAGGCTGAGATCTTGGCTGCTGTTGGTGGTGACGCCGCGGCGGACGAGGAGGGTGAGTAAAGCATGCTCTCTATTGTTATCAGACAAGCATGAAACTAACGGGTGGTCATTAGTCTGCGAGGATGTTGAGGAACCCGTAGTCGTCGACGATGGCAACGATAACGCTGCCGATGAAGAGGGTGAGTAAAACCGTATCCCACACCTTCTTAACACAACACAAAACTGACAGATAATCAATAGTCTGCGAGGACGTCGACCAAGACACCGGCAACGACAACAACAACAACAACAACAACAACAACAACAACAACGACGCCCCCACCGGCACAGTCAACGTCCAGACCTTCACCGGCGCCCTCGGCGGTGCCGCTCCCGCAGTCATCTCTTCCGCGGCCGAGCGCCCCTTCGAAGTCAACGGCGCGACCTTCCTCAACGCCGGCGCCGCCCTCCAGCGCTCCTGCGCCATCCAAAAGAACGCCTGCGCCAACGCCGCCAATTCCGGCCAGATCCAGGGCGGCACCGGCCAGTGCGACCAGCAAGAGAACGAGTGCCGCGCCGCCGCCGCTCTCCGCAAGGCCCGCCGCTCTTCTCCCTCTCGCCGCCAAGCTGCCTTTGGATCATGCGGCAGCCCCGCTATCCAGTTCGTTGCCGGTTTGGACGGTCGCCAGCAAGAGAGCTTTGGCCCTGTGAACAATGCCGATTTCAACCACGGTTCCGCGCTGAATATTCGTATTATTGCCGATTTCATCTGTGGCAGACTCCAGAGCTCGTGCAAGGCCGACGCGGCTACCGTGCAGGCTTGCCAGGCGGGTGCTGCGGCTGCTGCGGGGGCTCAGGGGCAGGCTGCTGCTGATGCTTTTAATGCTGCTTTGGGGGCTTAAGTTGTCGTGTAAGAAAGATGGGAGAGAAGGGAAGATAAGAAGTGAATATTAGTTCTTGGAAACCGAAATGAAACTCGGAGATTTTATGTATATTATTTCTATTTTATTCTTGATGAATTGTTATGAGTGAGCAAAAAAAATTATTTTCTTTACTTTTTGCTGAACGACAATTATCCGTTGCAGTGAACTGATGCTGCTCAGCAAATGCCAACGGCTGACCAGACGGTGGACCAGTGAAATGATGACAACCAAACATGCACGTAGTATAAAAAAATTATAGCCACGCAGAAAATATTGGGCTTCTTCTCTGTTCCTGCTAGGAGGGGAAGTCAACACTGCTATAAATGAGCAGCTTATATTCCGATTCGAATCATCCTGATCATCTATCTCGAAATCTCATCTCAGCGTCTCACCTTTATGCAATTCAGCCCAGCCAACAAAACCACTGACCTTTTTTGCCCCCCCCACCTCAAAATGTGAGAGATTAAAACATCTCCCAAAGAGGCGGCGGCAAAATCGGTAAACACTCTTGCTGTGTCCGCGGCGGCTTTGGTTCCTGTTGCTGCTGGTGCTGGTGCTGGTGCTGGTGCTGCTTCACCCCAACAAAAATGACCTTTCTCGCCGGGTTCCCTACAACCACCGACTTGGAGTCCAGACCATAATAATCCGAGATGGAATGCGTGAGCCATCGTCTGTTTTGTCAAACCGCTCATTAGTACCACTCTAATCGTTTCCCGTTATATCCCATCCAGCGGCGAAAAGGGAAAAAAAGAAGACACATACCTAAAAGCCCCCCCAGCCTCCTCATCATCAACCGTATCCAGCACCATCCCCTTTAGCTCAGCAGTGTCCTCCTTCTTGCGAACAACAACACTAGCGTTCTTGAAAGGCTTCCCATCCCTCGTTTGCCTCCCCGCGCGACCGACAAAGACTATTTCCTCATCTTCCGGGTCTGTTTCGTCGCTATCATTTTCTTGCTCTGCAGTAATAGCTAAACCGCGGTCTACGACGAACTGACGAACGGGTTCTTCGAGGACTTTAAGCCAGGATTTCACAGCGGGGGTACGTTTAGCTGTGGCGCGCAAATCCCGGGGGACGTGGCCTAGTTCTGGCACAGCGGTGTGGGAAGATGCCCGATGACGGCGGTTTTCGACCGTGTCCCGCAACCCACGGTCCCAGACTGACGCCAGCTGGTAGGGGACGGTAGGGAGGACAGGGTAGGTCGGTTTTATCAAGAAATCGGCAGCAGAGGGGGGCTGGACGTTGGGGACGTGGAGGAGGTGGTCGTTTTCCCACCTGCGGCGGTGGCGGGAACCTTCTTTGGGTTTGCGGTCTTGGCGCTTTTTCGGGGAGTCCCGGCGGGATGGGCGAGGAGGGGTTATGCCATTGTCGAACCGGATCTTGCGTGGTTGCGCAGAGGTAGGAGAGTCGTCGAGGGGGATGGAGAGGGGCTGGGTGGTGCCGCGGGAAATGCCGGTGGTGGAAGAGGAGGTTATGTTTAGCGATTCTAGCGCGGCGACGGTCCAGGCTTCGATGTCGACGGTCGCGGTTGAGGCGTTGGAGATTGTGTGCTGGTGCGATGGCTGCGGGGCAGGTTGAGGTTGGGGGTGGTCGACGACGGAGACGGAGCCATCGTCTGAGGCGGCGGGTTGGGGGTTTTGCGTAATGGCCATGATTTCTGGTCTCGGTTTTGAGGTGAATTGAGCAAAAGAAACAAGAGCAGCGCAGAAAGACGACGTTTGCGAAAGAAAAAAAGACAAGCGGTCCGTCCAGTGGCGACGGGAAGCTTTCGCTCTTCGAGGTTCAAAAGGTGCCCAGACTCGAGCGAGTAAGCTTATCGGGACCTGGAGACAGGGGCGCCGCGGTCGAGGACAACGAGATAAGTATCTTAGAAAATGAGGAAAAAGTTAAGATAAAAGACAGCCTCTCCGTTTCCCCCAGGTACCTAATTGATGATTCTGGGAAAGAAAGAGGAGATGTCATTGATTCATTGTTCGGCATGACACATTGTTCCCTCTTCCCCGAACCCGCTAGTTACCTGTAGCTTGCGCAGCCAATCGGAAGCCGAGCGCAAGGGCACGCAGGCAGCTTCAACAAGGGGTCATCTCGTGGGAGAGCAGCGATTGGAGGTCCTCGGTGAATGACTCCAACTTGCATCAGCGGCTTTACCCCAATCACACGTCAACTCCAGAGCATCTTGATAAGAGAAAAACAATGCATGAATATATTCCCTTGGAAAGGGAAATTTGATAAAGAAATAAGAAAACATAAACTGTACAATTGGTATATCCCTTAAATCCTCCGACTCCATGCTTGCTACAACCCCAAAGTAATACAAAAGTCCAAAAAAGCCCCCCCCATTTTCTATCCCAGTCCCTCATCTCACCGTGATATTAAAAGTCTCATCTAAGACCATCTATTCTGCCCCAAACCATTCAAACTATTTCTCAGCTGGACCGCCTTGCCATTCTTGATCTCATAAACCGGCACTGTCCCTTCTTTCGTGGCTGCCCTTGGTGTACCCGTCCCCTCTTCAATATCTTCCAGCCGTTCCATCCCCGCCGGCCTGCCCGTCAGGAACCCCGCCACGCTGTTTCTCACACTGCTATCTCTTTCCGCTCTTGTGGCTTCGGAATAGTTCCCCATCTTTCGTGTCTGTCGTTCAGTAGACGATAGAGAGGAAGAAGATGCGGAAGCAGTAGACTTGCGGTAGGCAATGGGGATCAACCCCGTGAAGAACCCGGATATGGGTGAGGGGCGGGAGATACTGGGCTTCTCTATCCTCTGGCCAGAAGAAGAAGAAGAGCGGCGTCGGCGTTTGAGCATGATGATGGATATCACGATCAGCGCGATGGCGGCCACGCTGCCTACGACTGGGGCGGCAATCCAGGCGTTGGAGGAGGTATTGTTTGTTTCGAAGCCCTCTGCGCCACCGACGGTTTCTGTACCGGCAGTTGTTTCGGGAACGGGACTGCGGGTGCTAGTTCCGGGGAAGAAGAAAGGGGGAGCGGCATCGTCCGTAGAAGATGAAGGCGTGGCTGGGATATCGGAAGAGACGTCGAGAACAAGAGGGGTGGTGATAGTCGGTGCTGGCGGAGGAATTTCAATAGAGGTAGGAGATGCCGAGGCAATTCCGCCGGGAGGGGTGAAGAAGACCACGCCGTTTCCCGTTGCCACGTTTGTTGGGGATGGTACGGGGACGGTAGCCACGCCTGCTCCTCCTGGTGCTGGTGCCGCAGCAGCAGCGACTGTTGCGGAGTCGGTTCTCCTGTCCGCGACCACATTGCCGGGCTCGCCAACACCTGTTTTGAGATAACAGTTTTTGAAGCCCAACTCTTGGCTGGGATCGAAAGAAACGGCAGCGCAACCAGAGGTTGCTGCGCATTGTCCTAGGCAGTCTTGAAAGGTTGGCGCGAAGTTCTGGGAGATATCGCTGCCGGCGATGACGAACCCGCACATGATGTTGAAGTTCGTCGTGTCCAGGACTCGTTGTGTTTGACCCAAGGTAGCACAGTTGGATGACGCCCCGGGGAAGGACGCTATCCCTGAGTCGGTATTTCGTGAGAAGCGGCTGAACTGATTCCCATTGTTTGCTTGGACTCTTGATAGCAGTGTACACCTGGACCCGTCGTACGAAGCCCCGTCGCATCGCGGATGGAAAGACGAGCAAATGTCCATACACGCCACAAAGTCGAACGCATCCAACCGGTCCAGCACTGTTCCCTCCCCTTCAAAGTTTGTGTTGCAGAGGACTGTAAACTCTTGAAAGGTGCCCACCGTCGTCCCATTGCCCCGTGGACATGGGCCACCACCCTGTTGTTGTCGTCTTTGGTGAGTCAAACCCCTCTCCATTGGCTGGGAGTGACCCTGCGGTAGCATTGTGAATAGGTGAAAAGTCCAACCAGTTGGATATGTGTAGACGTGAGTAGGCTATGGGTCAAGGAAGTAGACACAAAACATTCTAAGTGTATACCGGTCAGTCAGCTTTTTTTTGTTGGCAAAGATGAGAAGAAAAGAAGAAGAAAAACCAAAAGAAAGCACTGACTGTCTACACCCAGCATATACTCGCCTTATACAACAAGCGGCATCTGTCTCTGTGCAACATCGCGAAGAGAGTTTGTTTATCCCAAATCGTGTTGCGGAAGACCTCGCATACCGATGCAAAGGGGGACGGGAAATCCTGATCACCACAATGCCGGGCACCACTTCCACAATGCGTCCTCAGGAGTGCCTGTTGCATTTCCTCTCCCTCTCAAATGAAGATCGGACGAGGCTATTTCAGCTACACCTTTTGAGTCTACAGATACCGTCTGTGGTGCAGCGAGGCGTTTAAACGAGCCCTACCCACATGAGACGGTAGGTGGTGGTTAAACTGCCAACGTTCCATGTCAGTCGATCATTTCGGCGCCCCGACCTTCCTTCGCCCCCCTTTTTCTTCTTGGGAGCACTCTGCCACACCAAAACAATTGATTCTTAAACCGCTGTCAGCAAGACACAAGACGGGATAATGGCAGAAATAAGAGTTTGATGTTGATCGGCTATCAAGTCGGGATGATTAGGGTAAATGTGCCGGAGAGTTTTGCTGCGCACTTGCGGCTCTCGGAGACAAAGTGAGTCCCAAGAAGGGGGAAAGGAAAGTCAAGATGCCGGGTTCGATCTATTCGATCAAGCAGAAGGCGATCATGGTCACTGGCTTTCGTTGATCTCGACGGCAGAAAAGATGCAGGTACCGATCTGTCTCTGCTTTCTTGAGTCGAGACCATCTTGCCAAACTGGTCGAGGTCCAGACAGAAAGGCTGAGGCTTGAGGTTCGAGCGCACACCCAGCGAGCTGCACATACTTAGTGACCGTGCACAGACGGGGAGTTGCATCAGATCGCAAATCGCATTGCGATGTTGCATATCAAGCATGACAGGCGAGCAGTGCTCAGATCCTCCCCTCAGACAGGCCTTCCCCAGGAAAACGGCTTCCAAAGATCTGGGGTTGTGACGATTGCCGCTTGACAAGGTCATGGGTCTTTTTCCATCACGAAACAAGTCCCAAGGATCTCGGGCATGCCGTTCGTAGTGGAACGAGTGAGTGTGGACAAAGAAAAAGAGATAAAAATATGGGGTAGAGGAAGAAACTACCGTAGGTTGTTCTACAATATATTAAAAAGTCGATTTGTGTTATTGATGGAGTGTGAAAGAATCTTGGGAGTTGACGAGGAAGAAGATGTTTGGGAAAGGGAACGATGGACCCTGGGGAAAGCGGGGAGCATAAAAATACTCCTATCTAACCCTAGGAGTAGGTTCCGTCAGTGTTTGTACTGGCAACAAGAAACAACACATAGTCTGACCAGGAGGACGACTTCAACCAAAAGTCATGTAACATGTCTTCCTCTCCTCCAACTCACAAGCGACAAGAATCTAGACAGAGAAAGATAGATATTTAAGTTATTGAACCTGAATCCGCCCGCACAAGCCAAGCGCTGGGCCGTAACCCTGAGGTTAAGATGTCTCTATCTTGCTCACCACCATGTCATCTTAAGACCAAAAATAGGGCGACATCGTTCTGCAGTGAGCTTCTGCATTCCATGCAGTGCCAGTCCATCACGATGCCCATATGTACAACAAACTCGCTAAACACACACAGTAGATGCCCTCATAGTACCTGCCCACGAAAGGAAATGCCCAACATACCCATCAAACGCCGTGAATTCCAACCAATGCAAGCGCCTGCTAAATCAAATTGAACGAGGCCGTATATGACAGTAGTACACGCTCCCTGTCCGATAGAACAACAACCACTCAATACGGAATATCCTTCCGATTGGGACCCTAGCCGCGATTGGTGTCGTAATTCCGATGAGGGTCGCCGATGCCACCGGGTCGCAAGAGCGGTGCTGTCTCGGCCGCCGCGTCTGCATCTTGTCGGTCGACGATTGTCGCCAACTGATCGGGCGTGGTGGAGTAGGCCTCAGGATGCGAGGTGTACCGGCCAGGGGTCTCGTCATCGAAGCCGTTAGCATGCAGATGACTGAGAGATGGCTGTTGGCCACCTGCCTGAGACGGGTGCAAGGCATGGATTTCGTAGTAGATCGCCATGTAGAGCAGGATGCCTTGCATGGTAGCCGTCAAGACAAAGATGCCCCAGGAGCTCCAGCCTGCCAGACCTAAGCGTGCAAACAAGCTGCCAGCAAAGATGAAGCCACCTGGCGTCTGGATGCACATCATCGGTATCGACAAACTGCCGACATGCTTAAGGTTGTAAGTCGTCCAGATCTGTGGTATGTATTGGACGCCAGCAAGGATCGCAGCCATGACACCCAGCAGGTTGGCCCACGTCGCCAGGCGGTCCCTAGCGACTGTGGATAATATGCCTGTGATGACAATAACGACCAGGCCATGCAGAAGTGTCAACGAAGCGACGATAAGAGCCGTCTGCCATCTAGGCTGAAGATCAGCTTCCGCCCCTTCCGGTGCATCCCCCAAGTCCTCGTTATCCGGATCTTCGGCGGCGTTGTATCGGAAAAATACGAGAAATAGGACGAAGCTATTGTTAGAGCGTGTCAGTATGTATCGCAGTTAGGCTATACCAGGTATGACTGAACCACAATCACCCTTTGTGGTACTCACATGAAACTGAAGCAGAGCCACTGTACTCCCAACTGCGCTATCCCAAGCAGTCCTGCCACGCAGTGAAATGTTTCCAATTCTTTGCAACAAGCAACATCCTGACGAGATTGTGGTAGAAGGAGGATATTCGCAAAGGCAGAGGTAGCGGAGGTTGTTCCGAGCAGGACGAAGTAGGGGGAGATGCCCTCCGAGGTGCCGCGGGAGATGATTCGAAAGTGCTGGGGAAGGTAGCTGATCAGCATGCCAACCACGAGCAGGCTGTCATAGTTCCATGATCGTTAGCATAAAAGTTGGTGGTTGGGAACGGGTCCAGGTTGCTCCTCAACACATACGTCGAAACGATGAGATTAACAACGCTCGGGTTGCGCAGCTCGTCGCAGCGGGGATTCTCGCCCAACAACGCATCCATCTTGGCCGTCTTTTGTATTCAAGATAGATTTAATTTGTAGTATTTTTGGTGAAAGGAACGGACGTCTCGACACCGATAGACCACCGATCGAGCGCGGTTATCGTGCGATGACTGCTTTGTCTAACCAAGGGAACGGTAACGCGGAAATGGAATCGTATCGATCGCTCGGTTTGCCGCGGTTGACTGTATCTAAAACATCGTAAAGCTCCCGGAGCTTATGTTGATAATTCGCGCCGTTTCCGAAAGTTCGAGTTAGAATGGGAACTCGGAATCGGTGTCCAAGAAGAGCTTCGCTGGACGTGAGCTTGCGCAGCTCCCTAGGATCCTGGTTGGCGGTTGCCGGGAGCAGCGTCATGTGGGGCGGGAGCCTGCAGTCGCTGCCACGCTGGACTTCAAGGTTCTCAGTGTTAGGCTTATCGGTGCGTTGAAGTACCTTAAGCGCTCAAGCACAGCGCTGAAGTACGCGATAAGACGCTTGACACTATCGTACACTCACTGGACTGGCCTCCAACCACCAAACTCGATTGAGCTTCAGCGACTGAACACTGATCTTCAACATCAGAATCAAAATACCAAGAGAAAAAGGGTTCCCGAGAAACAGCAGCAAAAACATTCACACAACTCTTTTCTCAACTGTCATATACTTGTAAAATCTTAAAAGAAAAAAAAGATAAAGATCATAATGGACAAACCATCCGCGACCCTCGTCGCCGAATCTCACAACCCCGATGGCCCACACCTGCTCACCACCTCCAGCTCTTCCTCCAAAGACCCCTTCTTCAAATCCGTGCAATGGTACCCTTCCCCCCTTTTCCTGACCTCCCTTTTATTTCTTTCATACTAATACGGCACCAGGACATCCGACGGAACAACCCTCATAACCTCCTCCTCCACAAACCACATCTCATCCTTCGTCCTCCCCTCCACCCTCCTTGACCCCTCCCGATCCTCCCCCTTATCCCTTTCCGCAACCTCTACCATCCCCCTCCCCGAACCAACTTCCTCTCTCGCCCCCTGCCCTTACTTTTCGTTAGAAAACCCCTACTCCCAAGTCCTCCTGACCGCAAGCACCGACCACCCCCTGCACCTCCGCTCCCTCTTCCCTTCTTCCTCTTCGCCAGAATCTCAAAAACCCATCGCCTCCTTCCGCCTCATCAAGCACGAAACAGAAGCCTACCTCCCCGTAACTTCCCTCCTCTGGCCATCCCCAGGCACGCATTTCATTGCGGGCACAACCAACAAGATAGCCCTCTTCGATGTTTCTAGGCCAGATTCCCTTGTGCCTGAACCGGTGTTTGTAATACCTACTATCCCATCTACGCGGCACATATCAAAAGGGAATGGGATAGGCATGAAAGGCACCGTCTCCGCTCTCTCCCTCTCCCCTTCCGAGGAAGGTAGCAGCACGGCTGGGTTGCTGGCGGCAGGGACGTGGACCCGCTGGCTGGGGCTCTACGATATTTATCGATCAGCCAAACCGGTAGCGAATTGGTCGGTAAAACCCGCCGCGGACGAAACAAATATCGGGGGAAAGGGGATTGTGCAAACCCAGTGGTCCCCCTGTGGGCGGTATCTAGTCGTCAACGAGCGGGGAGCAACGGGGTTGTTGGTCTATGACCTCCGGGGTGCGAGTAAAGGGTTACTGTGCCACTTGGCGGGGAGGGACGGGACGACAAATCAGAGACTAAGTCTGGATGTTTTCCCCTCTTCAAACGAAAATGGGGGGTTCGAGGTCTGGGCAGGGACGAAGGATGGGAAAGTGGTTGTGTACGAAGGGGTCGGCACAACAGATACAGCGATGGAGCCGGCGTGGGAGTGGGAGGCGTCTACGGGGGGGGTAGCGGCGATCGGGGCCACGGCTATGCATCTGGGTGGTTCGGTGGTGGCTACTTGCTCTGGCTCGTGGCGGGTTGCGGATGTTGAGAGTGATAGTGACAGCGAAAGTGACAGCGAAAGTGAGGAAGAAACAGAGGAAGAGAACGGAGAAACGGACAGCAGCAGTGGCTCCAGTTCCAGCTCTAGCTCTTCAGAAGCAAGCGCACGGAGTCACATCACGAAACCGAAGCCGCGCATTGTGGTTGAGGAGACAAGTCTCAAAGTCTGGACTATTGGAGGCGGGGGTGGTGGCTATCCAAGTCCCGGTCCAGAAACCATGGATGGAGAGACTAGGGATTGAAACAGCAGACCTACCACTTATCACGGTGAGAACATACCATGGGAAAATACCAAGTACAGCTTACAACGAACGAATCTCGGTCAGTCGCAGCGCAGTTCGGAGCGAAGGTTAGCAGCCGGCAATCGGCGTCGCCCAACTTTTTGTCCTGACGTCTACCAAAGAATGGAGGACCTAAATGCTCAGGGAACTCCCCTAGGTAGCTAAAACAGGGTAGGAACCTTTCCCTTTTATCTCTCACAATGTGTGAGCCAAATCGCAAAAAGTTCTGACAGCAAATCTTCAGCAAATAGGGAGCAAATATCCGAGATCTCATCCAGATCACATCTCCTCGGTTCCTCCATCAAAGATGGGCTCGTCACCAACAGCCCGTTGCCCCCAAGGCTCGTCGATCGCCTGGCCCACTCTGTCCAGCACTTTTCGGCCGCCCAGGAACTTGCTGAACGTGGCAACTCTCTCGTCTTGAGACATCAACACGAATCTAGCCAGACGGCCAATCTCAAAGCCTTCTTCGCATGCCCCCTTCTCAGTGTTGCCGGCCTTGACAAACTCCTCCAACTCCAACATCTTTAGTTTCTCCAGCACCACCTGTGCCGCAAACATGTTCATTCCCGCCCGGAAAAGAAAGACCTCCCAGGGGCTCTCTGCGGAGGATAGCATGTCCTCCACGGGTGTCGTTTCCTGAGCGTAAACGTCACAGATAGTCTTGGCAACCCACTTCGCCAGCGTCTCGTCACCTCCGCCCACGTACAATACCCTGATTTCGGTTTCCAGGCCTAGAGCAAATCCTTGGAACTCGGCTAGTGCTTTGGCATCCGAGTCTGCTAGGGGAACCATCGTCTCGCTGTGTCTGTTGCCTTCCGAGATGAACACTATAAGGCGCTCGTATCTCGCTGCTACGTTTGCTACAATCTGTTGTAAGCTCGATACGGTAACTGTCTGCCCCGGGATGGGCTTTTGGCGGAGCTTGACCATTGTTGATAGCAAAATCCCGGTGGCCGGGGAAAGGGTGATATCCGCCTCGTCAAGATTTGGTGAGCGGAGACCGGGAAACCAGTTCTTTGGCCGATATTTGTTGTAGTTGCGGCGGACGAGGTCAATCCCTGGAAGGAGATGTTTGACACCAGCTGTGATCGGCCCAGTGGCTGCTTGGGAGACAATGATGCGAGGCGGTGATTCTGGCGGCTTGAACTCGGGTGCATACGCTCGTGTGGGCGGTGGTGGAGGCGGCATCAACAAGGCGGCAGCTTTGGCGGCGCGAGCTTTGGCTATCCTAGGGTCCTCTGGTGGAGGAGGTGCAAAACATCCATACTTGTCAGGGTCGGCGAAGTAAAGAAAGGACTTGAGGAGGTGATCAGGGTCTTGAAACTTCGAAAGAACGCTGTACGTCGGAAGCATGACTGTGTTGATCGATAGCGTGGGCCTGCCGAGACTACTGGCAGGTGATGAGTTTGGTGTTGCAATTCCTTCCCGACTTGAGCACCCATTCCCTAGGAAGACCACTGGCTCTGGCCGGGGACGTACTGCTCGATAGAGATCGAGACCAGATGATAGTGGATTGGCGGGCCTCAAAGTCGCTGCACCCATCTCCGCGAGGTCTTGTCTTCTTATGGCCTCCCGCCCAGTTTGGGCTGGCGTCCATTGACTTAGAGGGACGATGTCATTCTCGTCGTCATCAAGGCCACATCTCAGTATCGCTAGTCCTGGTGTCTTGGCGACGTAGTCCGCACTTGTCGGGATCTCCTCGTCATCAGTTCTTCCTAGGAGCGAATTCAGTGTGGCATCGTCTACTTCGATGGCTTCTGACACAAGTTCTTTCTCTTTCATGCGGGCTAAAGGCGCCCAAACCATCTTCTGCTCTGCCGCTCTGCTGTAGCTCCATTTCGTACCTTTCCAGTCTACATCGGTGGACTTTTGGATCATGCTGAACATAGCTTTGGGTTGCCAAAGATGTACTGCCCATTCAGGCTGCCGCCGAGAGAAATCCAAGACTGGAACGGGCTGTCGGGCAATGGCGTCGATTGACTCGAATGTTTCTTGCTCGGCAAGACGCATGATTGAGGTAGCACTGTCTTGAAAGTGGGTTGGGAGGTCGTCAAAAGCACCCATTGTGCCATCGCTTGAGATCAGGACTTTTGCTTGTTCCAGATCCTCTAGCTCCATGACCCGTGTATTAATGTAATCTGGCTCCGAGTTTGGGAATACTGGCACTTCAACCCTGAAATCTCGTGGAATAAGCCTTGGGCTTGATGGTAATGATAGTGAACCCAGGGCTCCTGATCGGAGCATTTCGGAGACGTCGATCTCGCCATATCCATCGGGCGCTACGTCTCGCCGTGCGACGTTCTCCCACCAGTCATTGTCTTGTGAAAATATCCTCCTCTCTGCAGCCTGCAAGTCTGCACTTAATTCTGCGGCCGGGTCAGATGGGTCGGGTACGTAGCAAGTGGCTTCGTCAGGGATATAAGGGTCTTCGAGGGGCTCTATCATGGGACTCAAAGGGGGTGTCAGGGGTTCCGCGGCTCCTATCTGCAAAACATCAGCATCAGAATATTGTGATTAGCATTGCCTACTCACCCCTTGATAGACATTCTGGCTTGCGAGGAGATCTCCCCGGTCCTGCTCAGTCCACTCCATCTTCAAAGTATCCATCAAGTACACCAACGAGTCTTTGTTCATCTCGAACTTTTCCTTCTCTATCGACTGCGTCATTTTCTCATCCATGGCGCCTGCACTTTTCGGGAACTCGACTCCTTCGCCTTTGTTAACATCGACCGGCTGAAGCGGGAGACCATGGTCTGTAAGCTGTTCTTTCCGGAATACCTCGACTTTCCGGGCGAGACGGCGGCAGTCGCTCTCGTGGTCGCTGCGGAGGAGGGGAAGCTCGACCTTCATGGTCTCGGGTCTGCATACTTGTTCCATCAAGTCAACAACTTCTCCCGGAGTGCATCGCCTTACTCCCTCCTGGAGAACTTGGAGCGAGGCAGTTGTCACATCCCACTGCTCAGACGCAGGGATAAGCGGTCGGAAGAGGCATTCTTGTAGCCTCTTATCTTCGATCAGAGAACCAGGTTCGACATGGGTAACTGATGCAGCGATACTTCCAGCGGTCTTGAGAATCTCCGGCCAGGGGTTGAAAAAGCTTTCGATAGTCAGTCCGTTGATTCTTGCATACTCGTCTGCTTCCATGTCGTTCTCCTCCGGCGGACTCTGTGTTGTTGGACAGTATTGAGTTTGGAGGGACTCCTTGAGGGAGATCAGGTCGCCCCCACCCAAAGTGTTGAGATCCATCTTTCTTCGTTGTGGTCAAGATCAATCTGACAGTCAACTGCCCTGAACGTTTTTCGTGGCTCAGCACAAGATTCCATTTCCAAGGGGCAATGCAGTACAACACTTGGGACGTCAGTACCAAGGAACTTAATTCGGAACAGATTTTGGTACCTAGGTAGGTAGGTATCTGAGGGAAATTAGGCAGCAGAAATTGCTCGAAATTCGAAGTTCATCATGCCATGTTCAGCAGTTCTGGCAACAAACCTACCTAAGGTAGGAAAGCACGACTGGCAACTCTTCACCGCTGATTTCTCCCCAGCTCTTCTGTCTGCTCAGGGATTCCCGTCCGTTTTCACTTTCCAGACCATCATTTCTCAACCTTGACTCCATCAGACTCAGGCGGTCCAACATACACTGTGCCAGTCCATGCCCTTCTGTCAGCTACATCATTCCGAGTAACATCCATTTTGGACTTGACGCGGGAGGATAACTCACCTTTGTGCGCATACACAGCATACCAGATCGCACTGAGCATCATAAAGCCTGCAAAGACCACAACCGCGTAGTTCATCGTCACCTCGTCTACCGGCAGCACCTGAGGCATTGAGAAGAGTATTGTCTCGAATGCAATCCATACAACGGCAAGAATGTTGACCGGCCATCCAATCTTGTCACCCATACTCCACCTCGCGGCGTTGACCTCCCTCCGCCGATGCCACATACTGATTACTATCGGTATAGCATACGAGACAGCGAGGGAAATGACGCCAACCGAGACGAAGGCGAGGAACGCCGACGATGATCCCAAGTTGATGAGACCGAGAAGCATCTGAACAACTGTTGTCAAGACAAGAGCCCAGATCGGAACACCGTGACGCGCGTCCACTCGACTCCACACTCGAGAAAAGGGGATGGCTTTGTCACGAGCAAACGCCCATGTGCATCTCGATGCCGCAACCGTGATTGAGATCGAGCAGAAGAAGGTGATGATCAAGATGAGAATAGTAAGGCCAAGCCCGCCGGCAGGGGAGCCCATCACCGCGGCAAAGATGTACGGCAGGGCTTGGCCGACGGGAGCGTCAAGGATATACTCGAGTGAAGGCATCGTGGCGCAGATTGGGATGATCTAGAGTCAATCTGCGTAAGTATGCCCTCTTCCCACGGTTATGGACGGTAAACTTACAAAGAACAGACCAGCGATGCCGCCGACTGGTACACACAACGCGATAGCCTTCGGTAGCTTCCTCACCGGGTCATCGCACTCCTCTGCCATCGACGAGATCATGCCGAGAGCTGAGAACGTATATGCCGCGGGCAGGATTCCAATAAAGAACGAAAAGTTACCCCATCCCGATATAGACGTGTCATAATGACCAAGTGTGTCGGCGGGCGAATTTCTCCCTACTTCTGCCTTGGCTGACAGACACACCAGCGTGATAAAGATGGCAATGGCCGTAAACGCTGCGCAAGCCGTGTCCACGGTTGGCAACATCCGATTGCCATACGCACACACGACGAAGGTGATAAGGCAAATGGCGTAAAAGATGAGGAGTAGCTGCCAGGGCTTGATGACAAAGTCTGGGTGGTACATTGCTATGCATGCCGCAATCAAGGAGGCAAAGCCAAAGTTGACCGACAATGTAATGGTCCAGTTTCCGATCAGCCAGGTCCATCCCGTCACAAAGGAGAGGATCTTGCGGAATCGAAGAGGTGCCAACTGGAAACTCCAATAATACGGACCGGCCGATGTTGGATATCGTGAAGCCAGCTCACCAAGGGATAGGGCGATACACTCGTCGACGATGAGGACCATTACCCAGCCGACAAACATGGGAAGCTGACCTCCGCCATAGATGGCGCTGATCAGGGGTCCACCGAAGCCATATGGAATCTATGATCACAGCTCTCTTGGTCAGTCATTTTCTTCAATACACCCAGACGGGCGAAGGGTATGGAGCTGGGTTTTTACCGCAGCAATAGCCAGTGACTGAAACAACAACGTGAACATGGACCGGTTCCTCTTCAGCTGCGGCTTATACCCCAGGAGGTTGACGATATCTGCCTCTGGGGTGACAGTTGCGCTCTCTAGCTCCGATCCCCCGACGGCAGGAGCCGTCTTCTTCTCCTCTGCCATTGGAAGGTCGCTCGAACTGTTGACTAACACAGTATCTCGGTACGGGCCGAGAAGATCAGCCTAGCTGTAAGGCGCAGAAGCTAACATGCAGGCCAAGACGGATGGTAGACAATGCTGACTTCTTGGCCAGATAATTAGAGTGCTGCATGTGGAACAAGAGATAAAAGAGCTTGGTAGAGAGATACAGGGACAACGAGGATGGATGGGGATTATATTGTGGTGAGACAACCATCAGAACATCGCTGTCTTGCCCATCCAACCGGAAGTCTGTGCATCGTACTTCGTGCTGCACCCCCGGACACCTGCACGACCGGGATCAGACGACCGCAAAATCGTCAGTGGTGTCGACCTTGAACCAACTGGTTTTCCAATGCCTCAAAAGTGTACAATAGGTATTGAGCTCTGCCGATCAACATCGTTCCTGATACGACATGAACCACCTATCGTTCGAAAGCGGGAAACCCGAACCCGTGGAAAAAAACATAATGAGATTGCGTACCGACCACCACACCATGTCGATGATCCAATCGGCATCTTCGATGGAGGTTTCGCATATATCCAACGACTCGACCTGCAGCTGTGGCGTGCCCTAGTGTCCGCATTTGAATGGGCAATTCTCCTCGCACACTGGACAACCAGTGGCATGCATGCGCGTTGGTGATCGTTGTGCATCATCAGGTGAACCATGTGGGTGTACATTGCCAGGGTGTAATACTCAAAGCAGTCTTTCAGCTCCGAGTATTCGAAACTCGACACATCCAGCAGGTACGGAAACTATTCCGCGGAACACGAACCACATCTCGGGCACTTGGCTTCCCAGCGCACCCAGAATGTATCAGTATGTAAAGCGGTTATCACCCTGGATCGGTTTCACTCGACACATTCTGGAGAACAGACTGATATCAGTTCTTCCAAGTCAAGATTATACCTGTAGCACGTCCGTCCGAGGAGAAGAGACAGGCCAGCTCTGATGCTCGCGAAAGATCATGGGGTTTGAAGCATCAATGATCGTCGTCCACTTCGGGGAATCACCCGAGAAGCTAAACCCAAAAGGGTCAAAAAGTGAGCGACTATCAACGGTTTCACAACGCCAAAAACCCCGAAGCCCATTCTCCCCGTTCCGCCTTATCGCATCGTCCCCGCATTTGCATTTGCAATCACCAACTCTTTCGACCAAATAGATGTCTCCAGCCATCCTTATCAGTTTGTTTATCACTTATTGACTGCACGACATAACCAACTGCAGGTAGAAAGTACACCGAGTGGTACCCGCGACCTCCAACACCGAAAACGGCAGGTGGTTACCGAGATGGCGGTTCATTCTTTCGAGATGATACATATAGCCCATACAAATACCCCAGAAAATGTAGAAACTCGGGTGGGAAAAGGTGTGTGTGGCTGCGGCTCAGAAACAATTATCGTGCTTCCCTCGCAACGGAAACTTATCTCTTGTTTTTTTATTTCTCTTCTCTTTCTTTTGTTCGCTTTCTGTCTTCTCCGTCGTATCTCCTGACCGTCATAGATACCTACCCTACAACCTGGACCCGAGGGAGAGGGGACTGACGGCTCACTTATTACTTGCCAACACATTACCCCTTGTTCATCCTGTTGTTCAATGCCACACCTACCACACACCCAGACACATCTCCCATCCTTTCATAATAGAGAGATTTGAGTGAGTGTGCGAGGGTTGGGTACTATTACCACCCACACGCCCCAAAAAGAAAATGGCGTCCGCAGTGATAGAAGCATGGGAAGCATGCGATAAGACGGATACGCTCTTCATCCTGGTCTGCACGGTGATTTGTTGGACCATTGTTCCCACGGTATGTACATTACATTATTACATCCATCCGTACAATACTCATTTGATATGCATATAGAGTGCTGCTACCCACACACATTACACATACCCTATGCAAGGACCAACCAACAGGTCTAGAACATCAGAGTAAGAAAACAAAGCTGATAGAGAGATACTACAGGTCGGAATTGCATACAGCGGGTACGCATGGAAGCGCAACGGCCTCTCCGCCGCAATGCCGGCCGTGCTCACCATCGCGACATGCTCGATCCAGTGGTTTGTAGTGGGTTACACGCTGGCGTATGGTGAAGGCGGCGGGTGGTTTTTCGGAGGACTCAAAAATGCTTTCCACCGGGGCGTGCTGGCGGAACCTGTGGGGACGATCCCGGCGATCTTGTTCAGTGAGTTCCAGCTTGTGTTTGAAGCCACCGTGTGCGCGATTGCCGTGGGAGGGTTCTGTGAAAGAGGACGGCTTTGGCCGGTTGTGAGTTTCATTGCTGTAGGTTCTCCCTTCCTTTCCCCTCCGTTTGAGCTTCTTCTTTCCCTGAGCTTTTGCTTCCCCTTGAGGCTCTCCCCTCCCCTGCTGTTGTGGTTACTGGAAAGGGGGAAAACAAATGCTGACGACGGGTAGCTGTGGTCGACATTCATCTACTGCCCCTTGGCGCACATGGTCTGGGGCGGCGGTGTCCTGGGAGAAGAGCTCGGTGTGCTGGACTTTGCTGGTGGTACGCCCGTGCATGTCTGCTCTGGAGCCACGGCCACGGCGGTGAGTATTTACTTGTCGTACCCAGTGTTCCGCTCCAAGAAATCGGCAGTCCGGACGCCCACGCATATCCGCCTCCATCGCCCAGGAAACTCCTTCTTCCAGTTGCTGTCGATGATCATCATCTGGGGCTCCTGGCTGGCATTTGATGCTGGTACTGCGCTCGCCTTGAACTTCCAGTCCGTCATGGCGCTGTGCGTAACCAACCTCTGCGCTGCGTCAGGTGCCTTGACCTGGGCGTGCATGGCGTACTTTGAGTCAGGGCGGTGGTCCCTCGATGCCACGTTCATGGGAGCGATATCCGGTCTGGTGATGATTACCCCCTCGGCGGGGTTCATTGACATGCCGACGGCATTCTTCTTTGGCATCTTTGGGGCGGTGGTCTGTCGCCAGGCGCTCAGGATCAAGTTCACCAAGTTTGCGGCGCATTGGCGGTGGGTGGATAACGGTGATACCTTTGCCACGCACTGTATCGGTGGTGTGGCGGCGACCATCATGACGGGGCTGTTTGCGCAAAAGAGCGTGGCGGCGTACGGCGGGATGGAAGTTGCTGGCGGGGTGTTCTTTGATGGGAACATCCGGCAGCTGTGGGTGCAGATTGTGGAGGTGATTATTGGGTTCTCGTGGTCGTTCTTTGGGTCGTATGCGATTATTGCGCTTATTGACTGCGTGCCGGGGATGGAGGTGCTGGCTATTGACCAGTAAGTTTTCCTTCTTGCGAGAGAGAAACAAGGGGGAGGGGTGCTAACATACGCGCAGACATATTCATCAGGGACTTGATTTGAATGAGACGGAGGAGTCGCTGGGTGGTGCTGAGCACCCTGATGATGCTGATTATCGGCCGACTGACAAGGGTGATATTGCCTTGGATTAGGGGTATGGTATGGAAGCTTGACGTTGTGTGATGATGATGATGGGGCAGGTAATGGCGAGCGATGGATGTGCTTGCGTGTGTACAACTGCTGTATTTCATCTTGGAGGGTAGAACAAAATTTGCTTATCTCAAACATCGAGGACAGACCCTGGTATTGTAGAACATCTCTGAAGTTGACCCAGAGTCATTCAACCGAACAGGCTATGCAGGCCAGTGTAGCTCATAACATCTAGCCAGTGAGTCCTGCGTGTGAGCCCAATCTCCTCGTCGTAGGCAGTCCATACCGCACGCAGAAGCTGTTTCGCAACCCCGATAGGCTTCGGTGGCAGGCTTGACTCGAGCTGGTCAAGACGTTCCATGACAAAGGCGCGTGCTCTCGATATCTTGATCGAGCTTTCCGATACCTCCGGGTTCAGAACAAGAAAGTCCACATTGGTGACCGAGCCGGCGCTTGAGGGCGATGTTGTGCCCACAATCTCAGGACTCAACAGATGGCTGTTAGACCCACGCCCAAGAGGTACTTTGGCGTCGTATCGAAGACCACTACCCGCGCAGAGACATAGCAAGGGCTGGATACATCGCATGCTCCCCACAGGGAGCTTCTCGAGCACTTCAGCAACGTGGAGCGCCAGAGGAGAAACCCATGTGTTCCAGATAACTGACCCATCGGCATCTGCTAGGCCGGGCATCCGCTTCGACACCAGGTCAGGGAACGTCTCGTAGAGCTGGAGAAGAGAAGAAAGACGGTATGCCTGCGTTGCGTGAAACAGATCGTATGCCTGGGCAGCTGTATGCTGCGGCTGGGTGGTCGCAAGAAGCTCCGAGGGATCAGCAATGTCGATCGCCAGTAACGACTCCTCCACCGACGTGGCCTCCTGGATATCCTTCATAGCGCCCTGGAGGATACGGTAGCTGGTTCCGTCATTGTGTCGCCAGCGCGTACGGGACCTGCGGCAAAGGGCGATGGCTTTGCCAAAGAGCCGAAACACGTCTGCCGATACTCCGGTCCACGCGTGAGGTGTGGTGGGGACGAGGGGTCCCTTGTTGACGGGTTCGGGCCAGCTGAGCATGTGCTCAAAGTCGATTTCGTCCTCGCTGACGACGCTGCGCAGCATCTCTTCGTAGATTAGGCAGCCGTTGAAGAAATCGACTAGTTCCTTGGCTTCGTCGTCCAGTCTCCAGGTGTCTAAGGACTTGAGTACGGCTCGGGCTTGTCTTACATAGTGTTGACCAAGTTGGCGGGATTCGAGCCAGGCCATGGAGGAGCTCATGCAGAAGAGTGAGAGTAACAGCTCACTGGGGAAACGTGGTCGTGAGGCGTTGGAGAAGGCGACGAGTTCCTTGTGGATAGCCTCCGCGGCCTTTCGAGGGGCAGCACGGGCTGTGTCTCTCATCACATGGGGCAGTCTTTCCACAAGGGACGCGGCTGAGATGGCTTGCAGAGCGTAAAAGACTGGGGTCGACTTGTTCCAAAGGGCTGAAGTCAGTCGGCGATAGGGGTTCGCCTGAGAATCGAAGGCTGACCATGAACAACAGACTGACTTGAACCAGTGTTCTATCAAGAAGGTGGGGATGTCCACCACTTGTTGATACATTGCCAGCTGGGGTTGTTGATGGTGAAGTGGTGGCGTCTTACCGGCGACATGAACCATGGCGCCACCACCGATGATGCCATGAGAAGGCTGCACGTTGACATTCTCCACGCCATCTTCATCAAACTTTGGAGGTGGTGACAGCGTAAACGAGGAGCGGGATGGTGAGGCTGCGGCAGAAACCGTTGCCGAGACCGTTGCAGACCGTGGTGCTGAAGTTTCACCATGAGAGGCATGAGGTGGAGGGGCAGTAGGCGATGCTATCAACGGCGGGGTCGGCAGGGCAGCAGGACGTGTGACGCCGCGTGTTTTGGTGACACCCGGACATGAACCCGCCGGGAGATTCAAGAGCTTGGCGCCATTCCCCGTCGAGGTATCGGATCGGGTTGGGGCGGCGGCAGCAGAAGCCGAAGCAGGGGACGCCGCCGCCGAAACCGATTGCGAGATGGAGGCGGAAGCGGCGGTGACAAGCTGGGTAAAGTTCTCTGGCCCAGCCTTTGTTGTCGTTGGTAGCCTCTCGTGCTTGGTAGACCATTGGAGACGTTGTTGATAGCCCGGGCACTCAAACCCCTTCTGGGCACAGTTCCGGCAGCCGGGCTTCGTCTCGTCGCATCTCAGCTATTTTGGCGTTTGGCACTGCTGGTCAGCTAACAAGTCTGTCTCCCTTTTAGTCCCGATAGCAAGCCGTTCGCGATTTCTCAGGCGTTGCTGACAGCGATAGGCAAGTTTTCGGGTTAGGTGGTTGACGGGATTGGATGGGGAGAGAGAGGTGATAGAACTAAAAGATGGGGTATATTATCGTACCCGCCGGATCTTGCACGTCCTGCAACCGCTTCTCGACTTTTGTCTGTTCTTCATCTTGTGAAAATGTGATGATCTGTGATGCCAGCAGTTCTTACTCGGACTGTCTGTATGTCCTACTTGATCATCGCCAGTTTGGGCTTCCAAGGTTAGATCAGAAACAAAAGGATAAAAATATTACAAGCTAATGCGTGTCTGGACGGTGTATGCTTCCAGGAAAAGAAAAGGAACGGACTGCCCGCTGGATGGAAGGAATCGGAAAGATGGAAAACACGGGACATGGGACATGGGACATGGGGAAGATGGGATGCGCAAGAAGGGATCAACTACCTAAGGCTGTCGTCCTTCGAGGGTCGTCGAGGACTGCGTACAGCAAAGCCAGGGCGCAGCGTGTGTGCGTCCAGCTCTCCCACCCCCCTCCGAACCCCTCGCGAACACACCACCACACGGTGGTGATTGGATTATTTTATTATGGCGCGCCCAGGTCATGCCGACGATAGGTTTTGGATAGGTTGATAAGCTTGGGATGTTGCAGCCAATCGAGGCGATCCCGACAATCGCTACAGGGCCTAGTAAGCCCAGAGAGTCGGACGCCCAGGCGGGATTGAACTCCACCTCAACCACCCCTCTCTCTCACCTCACAAAGTCCCCAACCGGGGGGTCACTCATCGTCCAACCAATGACGCCGAAAGTCGAGCGCCACCAACAAAAGAAAAACACCGAGACCATCATTTTTTCCTCACATGGGGTTTTCATTGATAAATTATCGGGAGGTCCGGATGGTGTGGTTTTCTTGTGTAACCTGAGAGGAAAAAGGAGAAGGTTCTTTCTCGTCTCAGGTTTTGCTTGCATGGAACCGACGATGACCCCCACGATCCCATCTGCACAATAAAAGATATGATGGCTGTTGATGAGGAGGAACAGACAGGACTCGACTTCACTCCGGGCCCCCCTCCGCTTTCTTGTTGATGGTTGCTGCTTCGTAACGGCACAGTTTCAAGGCAACTTATCGATCAGTTCCATCAGGCCCATCCTGCCACGCTTTGCCAAGTCAATTTCCTCTCCACAACAACCCATGTCTATTGTCTTCCCCCGCGTGACTTGACGTCGGACGGAAGAGGCACCCCCCCTGGAGGAATTGGCGACGATATGGTTCGTGTTCCCTTCACAAATGGTCCCACCAGCTGTTTGTCCCCGAGAAAAAAGTTAAAATGCCTGATCCCCTCCCCCCCCGACTCCGAGCCACCGGCGAACGCTCCGGTTGCCAAGCCGGTCGTCTACCCGGCATCAGGAGGCTGGTCGGTTATCATTTGCTCTCGGACACTGTGGAGAAAGTGTCTCTCGTTCGTAAAGGGTAAAGCTTCTAATCGGACAAAAAAGCTTGACCTCGCGCATTTTGCACTCTGGTGATGTCACAAGGAAATCTCATGGGACTTGAGACTTGGCGGATTGTTGAATGAGACGGGCAGCGGCCAAAGACGGGATAAATGGCCTAAATTTCCAGGCATGGAATCTTTGACAGCCCACTTCTGCTGCAGCTTGTTACCTGTCGGTTGTCGGCGGGGGTGGGCGTGGTTGAGTGAAACTGATAACAGATTTTTTTTTTCTTATCGCAAAGAGTCAGCTTTCTCGGCGGGCCAATTCGCAACACAACGGTTTTGGTCTCGCGGTCGAGATAATTAAGAAAGAAAGAAACATCAAGCCAGCACCACAGCCCGTTTTTTTCAAGATGTCAGGCAGCGAACCAGGAGAATATGCCCACAAGGCCTTCGACACCATTTTGGTGCTCGACTTTGGGTGAGATGCACTCACTGATCTTCAAAAAGATAAGAAATCATCACAGAAAAACATTTGGCTAATCAGATAACCCCGCGATGCAGTTCGCAGTATACCCACCTGTATGTCATACCAACTTTTTTTATTTCCTTTTTGGAGTCGATAGTTTGGACTATGGTTGTCCACTTGGATCCAGCCAACACCAAAAGTCAAATTCAACGACATCTCAGTATAATTACTAACGGATGATGGCTGCGATAAAGGATCACTCGCCGTCTGCGTGAGCTCAACATCTTCTCTGAGATGCTCCCATGCACTCAGAAGATTGCCGAGCTCAAGTTCAAGCCCAAGGGTATCATTCTGTCCGGTGGTCCCTACTCCGTCTACGAAGAGGGCAGCCCTCACGTCGACCCTGCTGTCTTTGACCTCAGTAAATGACCCCGTGCCCCATGTCCTGTACCCCTGAATATCTAGCCCAGCTGACCTTTGAATCTGTAGACATTCCCATTCTGGGTATCTGCTGTATGTAAACTCCTGACTTCAGTGCAGGTTTGATTTGCCCCGTGTACTCGACTGATCTGACATGCAAAAAGATGGCATGCAAGAGCTTGCCTACCGCCTGAACCCTAGCAATGTCATTGCTGGCACCCACCGTGAGTATGGCCACTCCAACCTCAAGGCGCAGTCCGTCAACGGGCACGTCGACCGTCTTTTCGAGGGTCTCGAGAACACCATGCGCGTGTGGATGAGCCACGGCGACAAGCTTGGCGCCCTTCCTGAGGGTTTCCACACCGTTGCCACCTCGGACAACTCTGAGTACGCTGCGATCGCCCACGGTGAAAAGCACATTTACGGCCTCCAGTTCCATCCCGAGGTTACCCACACCGAGAACGGTACTACCCTTCTCAAGAACTTTGCCGTTGGCATTTGCAACTGCGCTCAGGACTGGACCATGGAGAAGTTCCTTGAGGAGCAGATCGCCGTGATCCGCAGGACGGTCGGCGAGAAGGGCCAGGTGCTCGCTGCTGTCAGCGGTGGTGTTGATTCTACCGTTGCTGCTAAGCTCATGGTATGATTCTTTTCCCCCTGTACTTGTAGGGTTGAAACTGACGAATCAAACAGAAAGAGGCTATTGGTGACCGGTTCTGGGCTGTGCTCGTCAACAGTGAGTTATTTACAGGTTACATTTGACCAAAACAGCAGCTAACAGCGGATAGACGGTGTCATGAGACTCAACGAGTGCGAGCAGGTGCAAAAAGATCTCTCCGAGGCTCTCGGCATCAACCTCACAGTCATCGATGGCTCCAAGGAGTTCCTTGACGGCCTCAAGGGTATCGATGACCCCGAGAAGAAGAGAAAGTTTATCGGTGGCAAGTTCATCGACTTTTTCGAGGCCGAGGCCATCAAGGTAAGCATTTGTTGTTTTCTTCACATGGATTTCAGGGGCTGACACCACTCCAGATCGAGGAGGCTGCTGCCAAGCGCGACCCAGCAACCGCCGGCAAGATCGGCTTCTTCATGCAGTAAGTTTCTTTACTCATCACCCCATTCTGACGCATGCTTACGATACCCAAAGGGGCACCCTCTACCCCGACGTGATCGAGTCCCTCTCATTCAAGGGCCCCTCCGCCACCATCAAGACCCACCACAACGTCGGCGGTCTCCCCGCCCGCATGACCAACGGTCAAGGTCTCCAGCTCATCGAGCCCCTCCGCTCGCTCTACAAGGATGAAGTCCGCGCCCTCGGCCGTGCCCTCGGCATCCGCGAGGAGCTCGTCATGAGGCACCCCTTCCCCGGCCCCGGTATCGCCGTCCGCATTCTCGGCGAGGTCACCCCTGAAAAGGTTGACATTGCCCGCAAGGCCGACCACATTTTCATCTCCGAGATCCGCAAGGCTGGCCTCTACGACCAGATCTCTCAGGCCTACGCCGCCGTCGACCCCAGCCGCGCCGTCGGTGTCATGGGTGACAAGCGCGTGTATGGCTACATCATTGTGCTCCGCGCCGTGACTACCACAGATTACATGACCGCCGAGGCTTTCAACTTCCCCTGGGAGTTCCTGCAGCGCGTCATGAACAGGATCGTCAACGAGGTGCACGGTGTGTGCCGTGTCGTGTATGACGTTACTTCTAAGCCTCCTGGAACCATCGAGTTGGAGTAAAGACGTAAAATAAGTAAAATCAAAATCAAAATCATGGGCTTAGATTTCAGTTTCTCGGTTGTCAATATCTTTTATGTTCAGGTCCGCCTTGAAAGCACCCGGTGATGATAGAACGGGGAAGGTCGTCGTTTAGATGCTGATATGGAGGCGGAATCAAAATCATTCTAGCATCGAATCCTACTCGGCATTCAAGCCACTTCTCTCGATTCTAACAAACAGATCGATTTAGTTTCAAGGCCATAACAAACTCGGCTTGATTTCAACATTCGACACAAAACAACACGAGCCAGGCCCTACATTAACACTGTTCTGCCAGGTACCGTCCAACTTACATGCGCACCAATGAGAGGCTGTGGAGAAAATCATGTCCAGGATCTCCGGATACAACAGTCTTCCTACAACAGCTGCAACTACCAAAATGACTGGTGGATAATTACATAACTCCAACTCCAATGACCAAAAGTGGTAGTTCCTAGAGTGCAGATCCAATGACCATGGCAAATCATCATCCTCATGTCTACCTTAGGTTGTCTGTGGCGAGTATCATAGATCATAAAGACGATGCATTCTCCCTCATCCCCCTTTTCATGGGCCAAAACTGAACACCCTCCAAACCGCTTCTCCCAAGCCATTGTTAACTCGCACCCCTTTTTCAGTATAATTAGCAAACACCATGAATCTCATGGCTTTAAGGGGCCGTCTCGCCCACCACCTGGTGTGGTCTACCACAACCTTCTACCTCACCATCGCCTTTCTAGCCTCCACCACATCCGCCCACGCCGCCGTTCCCAATACACCGACCTCCCCCCAACCCTTCCCCATGTCCCAAGTCTCCCTCCTCCCCTCCCGGTGGCAAGAAAACGAAAACCGCACCCTCAACTACCTGAAATCCGTCTCCTTGGACCGGCTCCTGTACAACTTCCGCCTTAACCACCGGCTCTCCACCCAGAACGCTGCCCCCAATCGTGGTTGGGATGCCCCTGATTTTCCCTTTCGTACACACATGCAGGGGCACTTCCTCTCCGCCTGGGCGTACTGCTATGCCTCTACCCGGGACGAAGTGTGCCGTTCCCGCGCCATTGGATTCGTTGCTGAGTTGGCGAAATGTCAAGCCAATAACCCCTCTGCTGGGTTTTCCCCTGGTTATCTCTCCGGTTTTCCGGAATCGGAATTCACTGCCCTGGAGCAAAGGACTTTAAAGAATGGGAATGTGCCGTATTATGCGGTTCACAAGACCATGGCTGGCTTACTTGATGTCTGGCGGCTTCTCAACTCCACCCAGGCTCGAGACGTTTTACTCGCCATGGCGGGGTGGGTTGATGTTCGTACTGCGAAGCTGAGTTATGCTCCAATGCAAGCGGTGTTGGGGACTGAGTTTGGCGGGATGAACGACATCCTCGCCGACCTCTCCCTCGTTCCTGGCCAGACCAAATGGCTGGCCGTCGCTCAGCGCTTCGACCACGCGGCGGTATTCGACCCCTTAGCTGCCAACAAAGACCAACTAAGTGGGCTTCACGCCAACACGCAAGTACCCAAATGGATCGGCGCCGCCAAGTCCTATTCCGCCACTGGCACCGCCCGGTATTTTGACATTGCCCATAACGCCTGGAAGATGACGGTGCAGGAACATACCTATGCCATCGGAGGAAATAGCCAAGCCGAGCACTTCCGCCCTCCCGGAGCCATTGCCGGGTATTTGGGGAAGGATACAGCAGAGGGGTGTAATACCTACAATATGCTCAAATTAACCCGGGAACTGTTTTCTCTGGATTCTGCGGGGGATAACGGGACGGGGTATTTTGACTATTATGAACATGCACTGCTGAATCATCTGCTGGGGCAGCAAAACGCGGGGGATAAACATGGGCATATCACCTATTTTACACCACTCAACCCGGGAGCGAAAAGAGGGGTCGGCCCGGCATGGGGAGGAGGGACGTGGAGCACGGATTATGACTCCTTCTGGTGCTGCCAGGGGACGGGGTTGGAGACGAATACTAAGCTTATGGATTCTATCTATTTCTTCTCTGGGGAGGACAAGACGTTGTGGGTTAATTTGTTCACGCCGTCGGTGCTCAAGTGGGAAAAGAGGGGGGTGGTGATAAGGCAGGAGACAAGCTATCCGGTTAACGACACGACGAGGTTGACAGTGGAGGGAAAAGAAGGGAGCTGGGAATTGAGGGTGAGGATACCAGGTTGGACTTCGGGGGCGGAGATCCAGGTCAATGGTGTGAGATTTGAAGGGGTGGTGAGGCCGGGGCAGTATGCGGTTATCAAAAGGGAATGGAAAGCAGGGGATATGGTCACGGTCCAGTTGCCCATGAAACTGAGGTTGCTACCCGCGAATGATAACCCCAATTTAGCGGCGTTGGCATATGGACCGGTGGTGCTGGCTGGGAATTCTTCGTCGACGACTATGCCGACGTTGGCGTTGGGTTCGTTGAGGAGAGTAGGCAACGGGCTGGAGTTCACGGCTACGGCGGGAGGGAAGACGGTCAGGCTTGGGGCGTTTTATGAGGCGTGGGATTACAACTATAATGTTTACTGGGCGGTTAGTGGGAGTTTGCCTGGTGGTGTTTGATCGGATTGTCATGGATAAGAAGATAGCAGATAGCAAGATGGGAGTATATAGACCCAAAAAATGGGTGCTCCCTTCGAAGACCAGACCTGGCCAGTCTGGCGCAGTGGAGGGCCCCCGTGGTGTAGCGGTCAGTGTGCGCAAGCTCACGATCCCGTTTGCAGATACGTGCCACTGGAGAGACGTAGGCATAGTTCGAAACCCGACGGGGTCACTCTGACGATAATTGCCGAACTCTTTTTTTGCTTTTTTGTTGATTTGGACTTTTTTTGGTTTCAATTCCCAACCACGAGACCACTTGAAACACATTTCTATAGTAGTTCACGCGTATAAATGAATCATGACTTTCATCTGTTTTATCAATCTTCTTTTACGGCTTCCTCTTCGTTGGAAACATGATAAGTGGTGGATGATGCTGATGTAGACAGACTGCCCTGTTCAATCCGACAACTCCCCCCCCTCCAAAACCCCCAGCACCTCATCAGCCTTCATCCTCTGCCCGCTCTCATACTTCACACACCCCTCCACCAACCCCCTCCACCGCTCCTCCATCTCCGGCAGTACCTCTTCCCAATTTCTTTCAGGGAAAACTGTATAAATATCAAAAGGCGGCGTCCTAAACCCCTCCGCCTCCGGCCAGCTTTGTCGTGTAGGACTCCCCATCGTCTTGAAAATACTCAAAATCAAACCCAGCTGATTCCCATCTTCGTGTACACCTCGACTCTCAAATAACGGCCTGAGACGTGTGCACTCGGCAATCATACACCCTGCTGCCCAGATGTCCACTGCTGTTCCGTAGGATTTGTCCCCGAATAATACCTCGGGGGCGCGGTAGGGTCCTGTTCCGACATCAAGCACTTTGTCATCAACAGGCTCGGGGTTAGAGGCGGAGATGGGGGAATATGAGGGATGCCAGGCTGTGCCAAAGTCTGATAAGACGATTTCTGAGAAATCAGAGGAGAGGAGGAGGGCGGCGGGTTTTATGTCGCGGTGGATTATGCCTTGATTATGAATATACTCGAGGGCACTGAAGAGGGAGATAAAGACCTTCTTGAAAAGGGAAGGAGGAAACCGAGTTTGAGAGGCCGCGTGGGAGGAGATGAGAGCTCCGAGAGTGAGGGGGTAATATGGGAGGGCGAGAACAAGGCGCTGGTTTTGGTCGTGGAAGGTTGAGAGGAGGGAGATGAGGTTGGGTGACGAAAATGAAGCAAGGAGCTTGCCTTCGCGGTGGGGGTTGTGAGGGGCTATGTTGTACGTTTCGACGATGACTTTGAGGGCGACGAGTTTGGTGTTGTCGGGAGAGGTGGTGCGGTACACTTCGGAGGTGGCGCCACTGGCTAGGTAGTGGCAGTTCTGGTAGGGGCCGATGCGAATGCCGGGGGAGGCTGATGTGGAATCGCGCGAGGGAGAGAAAGGAGGAGAGGATGACGTCTCAGGTGGTGAAGTTGGTGGAGGGTGGAGGGTGCAGGCTGAGTTGTATTCCTCCTAGTCGAGGTTAGAATAATGTAGTCTAGGAAGCAGAAGCGACATACTCTGCTGGCGGCTGTCTTGTAGGCTTCATTTTCTATACCAAAGGCGCTCTGTGTGGAGTTGCCGGTAATCGCCAAAGCTTGTGTTCTAGATGCATTGTGTTACTAACAGCTGTTGACACAACTACACAAGGTACATCTAACTGACATGATTTGAATGTTTTCATATCTCTCCGAGGCTGTAAGAGAAGTCCTCCAGTCATTGGCCGAGTCTGCCATATCTCAAATATCTTTAAATGACCTCAGATTGAATTGATTGGAATGTGTGACTAACTAAGACCTGTGGAATATCATCGACCAAAGAATTGCTGACAATATCACATGAAGTTGACAACGGTTCAAAGTCAAGCACCCTTCAAAGACGGTCCAAGGGTTATGCATGCTCCAAAATTAGATGAGATCCGCTTGTGCCTGGTGGAATCCGCTGGAACTGGAGTTGAACTGCAAAATCGGCCGTTGCCTGCCTCGCCTGTTGCGGAAAATGCGGCTGGCTGTCAGTCCTTGGCAGGCCCAAAAATGGCACGCCATTGGCTGAGTCAAACATCGGTGACATTGTCAATTCGGCGAAGGCTGGGCAGCTTCTCCACACCAGCGAATGCGAGCTCCCCGTGACATCAATGCAGTGACCCGGCGGCCGGTTCTCTCTGCAAGCCACTGCAACTGCTGTTTACTTTCAGAAGACAGCAGCTCCAACGAACGACCCTTTCGGAGAGTCCTCAGTTCTGTAATATTTTTTATCTTGCTCTAGCTTCCTGTCGCCGCGTTGGCGGCGTCCCATCATAGCTTTTCAGTGGTATGCGTTGATTTAATTTAGCTATCGATCGATTGACCAAACGAAGCCGGCCCCTCCCTTTCCTCCCTCGCTTCCGGTTCCCGTTTCCCGCTTTCGAGGTCTGGTTTCCGTTCGATCGATTGCGCCCCTCGACAACGTCGTCGATAGACCTCTCCCCCCCCCCCCCCCCAAAATCGCCGCCATGGATGACCTCTCACGGTCGGAGTACCCAGCGATGCTGGTAAGCCTCTTTCATCGCCAATTACTCACCATCCCCAACGCGCAAACTGACCATCACCCCTTGCTTGTGACAGGCAAACCTCCAACCGTCCCAAGCCGTGCAGACACTGTCGGATCGAGTCAAGCGCATCTCCAAGGTCAACCAGGAAATCGCAGACTGGCTTCAGGTACGAAGCCATGCGCCACAAGATTTCATGGGAGGGAAAGAAGCTAAAATAAACCCCGTAGGAGCGCAGAAGAGTCGAGGAACAATATGTCGCGGCATTACGGAAGCTGCTCGTCTTCAAGGCCCCGAACGCGTCGTCTGAGCTTGGGTTCGTCGCACCCCTTTGCATCTTCCACTCAGTCCACTGACAGAAAGCTTTCGCAGTGTCTTTCAAGCACCGTGGGATAAAATCCTTCAATCGACCGATGCGATTGCCGCCTCACACCAGCTGTTCGCCCAGCGCATCGAAAAGGATGTCGAGTACTCCCTGCGCAACTTCCAGAACAAGAAGGAAATGCAAAATATCCAAAACATAAGCGCAAACTTGCAAGGGATGGCCAAGGAGCTGGACGATGCCACGGAAAAGTCGGAGAAGCTGTCCAAGAAAGGCGGGAAGGCTAACGCCCAGAAAGTCGACCAAGCAGCCTCGAGACTCGAATCTGCGACCCAGCAGTGGGAGTCGCAAGCGCCATTTATTTTTGAAACCCTCCAGGCACTGGACGAGCAGCGCATCAACCACCTGCGCGATGTCTTGACCCAATTTGAAACCCACGAGGTGGATCAGGCGACGAGAACGCAGGCGGCCGCCGAGGAGGTGCTCAACATCATGCTCGAGGTCAACACCGCCAAGGAGATCGAGAATTTTGCTTCAAGGGTGACCGCCGGGAAGCCCAAGATTGAAAGAAAATCGACCAACACGAGGCAGTCAGCCGTGACGACTCCGACTCTGGCACCACCAAGCGTTCACGGACACGACAACGATGATGCTAGTGAGCATTCATTCCATGTGCAAGGCCACGGGGAGTCGAAATTGCGGAGCCGGATTGGGACCATGCTTGGGCGACGACGACAGAGTGTCCACGGGGGATTCGGTCAGCTCTCACCCCAAAGGGGGCTCGGACCGTTCTCAAACAGGTTGGGGAGCAGCCACGGCCAGACGTTGTCTCCCAGAGCTTCTTCTCACAACCTGAACAACGACTCCCAGAACAGACTATCCTCGGTTGTTGAGAAGCCTAACAGCCCTACGACGGCCGAGCATGGCGACTCCACAGCGGATAGGGACCAGGCCAAGACATCGCATGAGGGTCCCAATGGTACGAATGGAGTCGCCGGTGGAGAGCCGGCCAAGGAGCCGGCAGGGGCCACCAACCTTCTTAATGGAACCGCCGAGGACATCTTTGATGCGCCGCCTCCCCAGGCGGCTGCGGCGACGCAGCAGAACACCGGGGAGCCGGGGACGAAGGATTCCGATGGCTTCATGATACCGGGCACGATGAATGATCCCATTTCCCAGGCGCAAAGAGAGGCCGCTGCCGAGGAAGGGGATCACTTGTTCAAGCTCAGCATTCAGAATGAGCCAATCGCCGAGGAAGACCAGGACGCGAAGCAAGCGGCCTTGTCAAACGTGGCGAACGCTCTTACCAGCATGGGGGCGCCTGCGCGAAAGACCGGGACGGTACGAGGAAGACGAGACGTGAGAAATACCGTCTACATGCCAGCGCTTCCAGTCCCCGATGCCCCTGGCAACCCTTTCCCGCCATCACCTTCGCTTCCTACTACGACGCTTGCGAGACCTACGCCGCCATTCTCCCAAGAAGCCAGCCATGCGTCACACGCATCCCATGCTTCTGATACCCAGTCCATTAGGTCCGGCACGTCCTTGGGAGGTACTTCGTCCTTTAGTGGTATCACCCGCCTGAGGCATCCCGATATGCACGGGTCAAGCTACCCATACGGTCTCAACTCGTCCATCGTAGAGACGGTGTCTGCCACGTTCCAAGACGGTGAAGTCCAGTCTGTCAAGGTCACTGGCGAAATCGCCCTAGCACACAACCCTGATCCCGACTCTCCTAGCCCAGGTATGTTCTTTTGCTGCTCCAGCTCCGTTGCTTCATTGCACTAATATCTGATAGAACATGAGACTATCAAGCTCAACAAGTTCTCTACCCTCGAGTCCATTGGCCCCAACCGCACCTTTGTCGGCAACACTGTCGCAGCTGACGAGTTCACTGTCGACGTGTCCCACCTCCAAAGCACCACCACTGCCTTTACGTACCGCGTCCACTCCGATACCGAAACCTCCCTCGCCCCTCAGTGCCCGATCGCAATCCACCCAGTATGGAAACCCCAGGGTGATAAGCTCGGCCTGCTCCTGCAATATCGTCTCAACCCAGCCTCCAACCTTCCCCGCCCCATCACCCTTCAAAACCTCGTCTTCGTAGCAACCTACGAAGGCGCCCGTGCAAGCGGTGTCCAGACCAAGCCCTCTGGCACACACGTCAAGGACAAGCATCTCGTCTACTGGCGTCTGGGCGATGTGACTCTCACAGACGACTGGAGCAAGATCATCTGCAGGGTCATTGGCGAGCAAAATGCTGAGCCACAGCCCGGGCACGTCGAGGTGAGGTGGGAGTACGCGGTCCCATCGGCAGCCAGCGAAAGTGAGACACCTGTGGGAGGCGGTATTTCTGTCGCCAGGCTAGGTGAAAGTAAAGGCAAAGGCAGGGACGTTAGCCTGGACGAGGAGGACCCGTTTGCCGACGCCGGGCAGCTGTCGCCCAAGGATACCAGGCGGTGGGTGGACGTGCCTGTCGTACGGAAACTGGTGAGCGGGAAGTATGAGTCGAAGTAGTTAGTAATGCTGTTAAAAGGGAGGCTGGCTGGCTGTGTTTATTTCGAAAGCGGGAGGGAGAGTGTTGCTTTTTTCACTTCATATGGGGGAGTTCTCTTTTTTTAACCTCAACAGGGCCTTGTCATCGGCTGGACGTTCCTCCAACATCTCCTTGATTTCTCTTTTCTTCACTTTCTTCGCCATCATGTTTTGGGAATTTTGCAACTGCAAGAAGCGATGGATAGACCATATTGATTGCGAAAAGCTAGGCCCAACGCTTATCATGACCATCATTGTCATTCTTATTTTCATCTCACCTTCATCTTCATTATCACCACCACCACACCACACCGCATAATTTCTTTTTTTCTTCTTCTTTTCTCTTCTTTATGGCGAAATCTATTCGATATGTATGTACGAAGGAAGGGGGACAGAAAAAGCTGCTTTTTGGTTTTTTTGATTGAGTTAAAATGAAATGCATTACATTATTACTACCCAGGGAGCTGAGCTAGCGCGAGAACAGAAGGGAGAAAGAGAGTAGAAGAAAGAGGGAGAGAAGAAAATGGATTGATGCATATAAAACTCGATTCTGATTCTGATTCTCCCGCTGTAGCTTGCTTGCTTGCTTGCTTGCTGGTTTTCATATTCTTCATTATTAATGCTTCCCAACAGAAAAGTATAAACTCCCAAGTTTGACTCCATCCCTATGCCATTTCCCTCCCAGCTTGTGAATCTTACACACACACACGTTTGTTGTTGCAAGTATTTACATCAAAACTCCAACATGAACTAGTTGCAATTTTGTACAAATAAAATATAATCCCTTCCCCCCTTTCATTCCCTACCTCCCCCCCATTACACCGTTTGCCTTTTTATTCCCACAAAACAAGACAGCCTCAAAATGTGACTTCCATGTCAATCATGCTCATAACCTCCACACATCCTACGAAGAAGCCTTATTATCCCCATTCATCTCCTCATAAAACTCCAACGTAAGCGCCGCCAAAAATCCCGGAACACAACCCCTCTCGCGAACCCAAAATTTGATATTATCCCCAATCTTGGTAGCAAACGCACTCCTCGGCCCTCCTCCGACTTTCATCGTGCCCTTTTCCCCGTCAAAAACAATACTATTCTCATGCTCGTCCGTTTTTGACGGATAATACACGCTTTCCACCCGCATTTTGCCTCCGGGGATAAACGTAACTGTCCATCCCAACGTGGAAAACACGGCCTCTTTAAACTCGGCGGATTTAGCTGCCCACACCTGTTTCAGCCTCTGCGCGGATTTATGCGACGAAGCAACTTTTTCTTGGGCTTCTTGGATCTCGCGCTGGGCAGCGGCTAGTTGCGAGGCAGGGACAGTCGCGAAGAGGGTGGGCTGGCGCTGGATGTGCGCTACCAACTCGGCGTTTTCCAGCTTGAGAGCGGCAAGTGTGGCGGTTTTTACTGCTTCATAGTCGGAGGTGGGGTTGGAGCGGAGAGACAAGACGCGGGTTTGGAGGCGCTCGTTGGCGTGGGAGAGCTGTTCTTGCGCTACTTCATGTTCTTTTGCCAGGAGCTGGAGTTTGGATTGGGTCTCTGCGAGCTCGTCCTGGAGGGTGCGGCAGCGGCGGATCCATTCGCCTTGTTGCTTTTCAGACTCGGTGTCATCCTCTTCGCGGGGGCGTTTTGTGCCGATTACGACGGGTTGGACGGTGTTGGCGGTGGTGGTGGAGGAGGCTGCGGACTCGAGAGCGGTCAAGTCGGCGTGGAGAGTGGCGACTTCTTCCTTGTACTGGTCGACGAGGGTCTCGAGTTCTTGGATGCGGGCGTTTTTCTGCTCGTCGACGTTCTCGGGCTGCATGGTGATGTCCTCCATTTCGTAGCTCTTGATCTGGGCTTTGAGGTACTCTACTTGTTTGACTGCGAGGTCGCGTTGGCGTTCGAGACGGGCGCGTGCCTTATCGTTCCCGACTGTGGAAGATCCGCCACCGGTTGTCTTCAGTTTCTCGATTTGGTCGAGGAGGCTGGACTTCTCGTCCTCGAGCGACTTGATGAGATTATCACGGTCGACGATCTCTGGCTGGAGAGAGCCGAGCTTGTCTACCAAGGCAGCAGAGTGGAGACGCTCTGCGACGAGGGCTCTCGCGACTGCTTCGGGAGAGTCAAACTCGGCCTCGCCAACCTCACTCCGGAGATAGGCAGCCCAGCCAAGTCTCTCGTCTTCGAGTCGTTGTCGTTGTGTTCTCTCCTCGGCGAGTTCCTGCTCGATAGCCTGCGCGGCTTCCATCCGGCGCTGCAGGGTGCGCTTCTCCTCCTCGACCACTTCCACCGCCTTATGTACCTGACGAAGGTGCTTCAACTCCGTGATGTGCTCTCGGTTCTTGGCCTCGAGCGCACGAATATGAGTAACCTGGTCTGACAGTTCCCTCCGGATGACGGCGATCGTCTCGGCATCACCAGTTTGTGCCTTCAACCGAAGCACCTGGGCCTCGAGCTCTCCGATCGTCTCGTCCTTCTCGGCCAGTAACGTCTGTGTCTTTTCCAGCACATCCTCCCGTGTCCTGCTTTCCTCCTCCAGCTCATGTTGCGTCCGGTGTGATGACGCCAGTTTCGCTTGGAGGTCGTTGATTTCGCGCTCCGTCATGCGGGCCGCTTCGTCCTTTTCGGCATTCAGATCTTCCAGCTGCTCCTGCAGTAACCTTGCTTCGTCGAGGGCGCTCCTAGCTTTTGCCTCGAGTTCGCGTTTTTGGTTCTCCTTTTCTTGTCTCAACTCCTCCAGCTCATTCTGCAACGCCTCCACCTGTCGTTGTGCTTTTGTCATCTGGGATTCGGCTGCTTGTTTTGCCTTGAAGTCGCCCTCGGCCTGTCGTTTTGCGTCTCGTACATCGTTATCCATTTGCAGCAGAGCAAGCTCCTTTTCTTGCTGGAAGTTGTTGAGCTGGTATTGTAGTGTCCCGACCTCGGCCTTGAGCTCCTCGATTCGCTTTCGCTGTGTCTCGTACTCTTCGGCGTCGGCGGGTGCATGGTTCTCTTTGCTGCTCTCGCGACTGTACTCGGCGCTCGTTGGGGCGCCCCCGCTGCTTCGCGGTGAAGGACCAGATGGCCCCCCTTGCCGAGGGCTCGGGCGGGCCATCGTGCTGCTGTTGCTACGCTGGGCCACGTTCGACTCGCCGGTTAGGAGGTTGTACGACGGTTGCGTGGTGGTGCTGTTCCGAAAATTGGTTGCCTTTTTGCAGAGTGATTAGTTCTAACGGTTTTTGTGGTATGAGCGCGTCGTGTCGCAAACAACGTACTCTTGACTCTCGCAATGATGTACTCGGTCGCGCGCCAGAGCCTACGGTTGCCCGAAAGTTTGATGCGCCGCTCCCGTTGGCCGGTGGACGCCGTGCGGATCCCGGGGGGTCCCCTTTTGGCGTAAATGATCGCATGGCGGTAAGTCGAAGCTGGCTGTCTGACAGGCGCGTTCTTCTGAGTTTGTTTGTTGGAGTTTCGTGCATGGCGAGCCGACGACTGTTTGGAAACACAACTTTGGTCGCTGGGGGAATGATTGGCTGATGGAGCTCATGAGTGGGGCTGCCGTTGCAGAGAGTCTGATCCCTACTTGGAGATGGTCAAGAAGATGGCAAACGGTGGGGTTTAGAACAAGTTTCAAGATTTTAAATTGAAGATAGAAAGATTTTAGTATTCACAGACTCTGTATGCCGTATACCATGCACAACAGAGTCGAGAAGAGGCCGTATGCTGGGGGGGATGCTCTTTGTTCACGAAGTACCTCGACTTTCGGATCGTGAATCTGAATACATGAAGCTGATGAAGAGGCCACACATTGCAGAAGATGGAGCCGATTAAGTGTACTGCAGTCCGTTTGTTAGGCTCCCGAGCTCTCCAACACACAGTATGGGAAAGACTGATCTTTCGTTGCCTGCCTCCAGCAAAGACCTCGAAGTCAGACGACGAAAGCCGGAACATTCCACAAGCTTGGCAGGTGCGTGCAAACGGGAGCCAAGAGTTCTGAATTCTGGGGTTGTCAAAGAACTGGCAACCTCCCCTGTCGATGAATCATGACGCGCCAGTCAAGGGTCTGTGCTCGTCGTAGCTGGACCCCAAGCTTAGCAGCTACGTGGTGCAAAGCCCGTGTTGTGCATGCGGTGCCCGCTCAACTTTAAGATGGGTGAATAATGGGGACTCGGGGTATGAACTTTTTGACTAGACAGACGCCTTGACTTGAACCTTTTACAGATGTAAATTACATTAGAATATATTAACTGATTGATGCCACGAATGGTTATTAAAATTGAATGCGTCTACATTCTATAGATATATACCTATAGTGTTTATTTGAATGCGTAGAAGGCCGAGTTGGCAGGCATTTAGCGGAAAAGATTATGCCCTCCCAAAAGGATGAGTCCCCATTATTTGCACAAGACGGAACAGCCACCACCTAACACCTGCGATGTCAGCGGCGGGCACCGTCGGTCTGTCGGCCAGAGCTCTTGTCGTCCAACTTGTCTTTCTTTTTGTTCCACAACATCTGATATGTCCATGAAGCTTAGTTACAGGTGACCTGTCTGCAGTTATTGCTGCTGTTATTCTATCAACCTTCAATTACTTTCCAATTATTCCCACATCCGCTCACTCAATGGTTCTCCTGCTGAGGGTAAGTAAGCAAAAAATGCTTTTCTCGGAAACGTCATAGCTAACCACATGCTTCCCGTCTGGAGGGTCGCCTTGCCCTGCGCCCCGCGCCCCTGGGCTTACCATATGCTTTACGGACGTCCGCCGCCATCCCAACGTACAGTTCCAACCGATTTTCCGACATTGCGAGGAGGAGGAGGAGGGGCTACGCAACAAATCGAGACGCCGAAGATGCCAGGTTGAACGAGAAAGAGGCCAAGGAGAAGGACACAGCCGCCGAGAAAGCGACCGACACGGCAACTTCAGACACAAAGTCAGCCAAAGCACTGGCAGAAGAAGCCAGCAGCAGCAGCTCCGACTCGGAATCTACCATCGTTGGCGATGTCAAAGACTGGGAGACGAACCCCAACTTCAAGATTGAATCGTTTGCCGACCTACCCCACGCAAACTTCGGAGTGAATCAGCATATCCCCTTTGATGCAGAGTTCAAGGAGGTTCTCAAGTCGATACCCTGGGCATTCCGGGCTCCTATCCGCTATGCCTTTGCATACGGTTCGGGGGTATTTCCCCAGTCCAAGTCGAGCGGTCGGACCGCAACGGCAGAAGAGATAAAAGCCATCCATCCAAAGTGCCCGCCGGCAGTGCAGCGAGCTCAAGACGGCACACCAAAGATGATTGACTTTATCTTTGGTGTCTCCCACACACAACACTGGCATTCACTCAACATGAAGCAGCATCGTGATCATTACTCGGCGTTGGCGACTTTTGGGTCCGGTGCTGTCTCGTATGTGCAAGACAAGATGGGCGCAGGAGTCTACTTTAACCCCTATGTGGTTGTAAACGGCATTCTCATCAAGTACGGCGTGGTCCAGCTCAGCACCCTGGAAAGAGATCTGGCGAACTGGGACACTCTTTACCTCGCTGGGCGATTACAGAAACCGGTCAAGATCCTTCGTGACGATCCCAAGATCCGCCTGGCGAACCAGATCAACTTGCTGTCGGCACTCCGAACGGCGCTCTTATTACTGCCACCCAAGTTCACAGAAGAGGAATTGTATGCCACCATCGCAGGTATCAGCTACCTCGGCGACCCCCGCATGTCTCTTCCCACCGAAAACCCTAGCAAAGTCAAAAACATTGTTGGCAACAACATGACAAACTTCCGCCGGCTCTACTATCCGCTCATCGAAACACTACCAAACGTCGAGTTTGTCGACCCAGGCACCGGCGCCCAGGACTGGATATGGGACAGCACCAGCAATCTCAAACTAGCCCAGGACATGGACCCCGTAAAGCGCGGCAACATGGTCCGCCGTCTACCAAAATCTTTCCGCTCCCGCCTCTACTTTGAGTACCAAAAGAAGTTTGCCATCCCGCAATCACAATTTGACAAGATGATGGACGAGAGCGAGAACGAGGACTCTGTCGCGTTTAAGCGTCGCCAGGGTGGCGGCTTTGAGCAGCGTATCGCACAGGACGATCCCGTGGAGCTGCGCAACTACATTAGGACCGTCATCAAAAAGACCATCGGCTGGCCAGCCACCACACAGTCTCTCAAGGGGCCCCTGACAAGCGGCTTGTCAAGGACGGTGCGGTACATGATGGAGAAGATGGACAAGTACCGGCAAGGAAAGAAGCAGGAGAAGGTGAAGGCGGCAGCAGAAAAGACCGCGACCGCTTCGGGACGTGACCGGGAGAAGAATACCTAGGAGGAAACTATCTTCATTTGGACTATGATTGGAGGATGCATGATCATGCCAATTGGCCTCGTCTAGTGGGTGGGGCGGCCCCGTGGAGGACCAGGGGACGGCGATGATGGGATACCATTTGGCTCCTTGAACTGGCACGGCATTCTGTTTGGGCGGGTGTATTAACTCTTTTTGTACGAGTATGCGCATAGCAGCATGGCGTTTTTGTGTGTCAAATAGCGAAAGACTAGACCAGGAGAAAGGTCAGGATGATATATCTTTACAATAGATTCAGCGTCTCTTCGCATTTTTTGCTGAAGGGTGTAGAGATTATTCGAAAGAAGTGGGTCATCCCATCCTCGACTGTTCTGTGTAAGTGAGTGCTCAAGCCTCAACCGCATACCATGCCAAGACAAATCCAATCCAAAAACCCCCAAAGCATATCGAAACACAAAAGGATAGCATCTGTGATGCTGTTCCTTAGCATGACATCGTATTGTCTCGGCATCGATCATTAGGCAAAAGCATACCAACAGCGCCGAAGTGTGCCGAAGACGGTTTGGAGTGAGTGGCGTAAGCCGCGAGGGCTATGACGTAGGTAAGCCAGCACCGTCACTTATACGCAATTTCACAACGGCTGCCGATCTTTTTGACCACTTATCCTGATTTTTTGGACGTGACAAGAAGCACATATAAGGTTCGAAGGGGTCATCTTTTTCTTTTTCCAGATACATTCTTCTCGCTTACTTCATCAGAGAAACGATACCCAAGTTAAAACTTCACAAATACAACTTTGCTTCAATATTACAAAGCAGCTCAACAAAACACACACTTGCAAGCTCTGAACCACACACAAACATCACCACCACAAAGCACCACAAACACACACAATGGAGAAAACAACCCACTACCCCGCCTCCGAAGGCGTAACCTCCTCCTCCGGTCACAACCCCCTCCCGCCCTCTCACAACACCACCTCCAAAGACACATACGGCGCCCACAACCAAAACTACCAATCCGGCATGCCCACCTCCACAGCCGCAGACCCAACCGGGCACGCTACCACGGCAGGGATTCCTTCAGGGGGTTACGCAAACAGGGACTCGACCGCTTCTACGGCGGTAGCTCCCACGGGGATGGGGACGAGGGACACCACGGCGAGCGATATCCTGCTGGTGATCATGGCCATTTTCCTCCCTCCCATCGCAGTTTTCCTCAAACGAGGCCTGCATGTGGATTTCTGGATTAATGTCTTGCTTTGCATTCTGGCGTGGTTCCCGGGTGTGTTGCATGCGTTGTATGTCATTTTCAAGTACCGGGGGGTGAGTGATGCTGGTGGTCAGTATAGTAAGAGGAGGGGGATCTAAATGGATCCAGGACTGGGATGGATAGAGACGGAGAAAGAGACGAATGGGAAGGATAAGCACAGTGAGGGTAATGGTGGAAGGAGGGGATATGATTCGAGTGTGAGGATACGATTGCTACGACTGAGTCTGTTTGGGGTTTTGGTTGATAAGATGGGACGGGATCTGTATGATATGATGAGACTTTGATACCACTTTTTTTTTTGTTGGTTTTTTTTTTTTTTTTTTTTTTTGAGATATTTGTTTGGCGAATCGGAAGAGAAGATTGTCGACATGCTTTATATTCCGACCAACTCTACCATCTATTGTGAACTCGGGAGGCACATAATGTCAAAGTCGAATCCTGGCTTGCACTGTGGTGTCGTCACTGTAACGGCACAAGACAACACCTTAATAACCCCCACAGTATTATGGCTGCATCGGAGTGGTCGCATATTGGTACCGTGACAGTTACGGGAAGCTCGAGGCAGTCTGTGGACCGGTTTACAATATACGTAGGAGATAGGTAGGCAGTGTCTGGTACTTTTGCGAGGCTGAGCGGTAGCTAACACGGGTGAGATTCGTCTAACGCACCCAGCATCCCTGCACATTGAGACCGGCTGGTTCGCTGGTTAGTTCGTCCGGGAGATTGGGCAGTGACGGGCCTGGAGCACATTATCACCTGTGAGTTTTGAACATTTGAACAGCAATCCTGGTTTTATTGCAGCTCGACAAACCTCACACAAGACTGCCGTATATCAACTGTAAACATGGACGACAACAACCCTAAGACGATGAAGGAGAAGGCAACCCCGCAGGAGCTCTGTAGTAGTTGTGACTACTTTGGTGATCTTTCGGTCTTTACATCCTTTGTCGACCTTGACGACAGAGGAGGTCTTCAGCGGAGCAGTGTCTCTTTGCTCAAGCAGTCTGCTCTAGAGTGTAAGCTGTGTCGATTGAAATTCTGCGCCATCAAACCAGAGCTTGATGTTGGCGCTGCCGAAAACGATAACGATTACCAAGTCTCGAGCGCGGATCAGCAGCAGTCAGGCAGTCTTCGCATCCGCCCTGGAGGGAAGAAATTTCCATCGGCTTCCCAAGCGCTACTACAAGGTTCACGTATACCTCCAACGGAAAGACCAGGAACACTTCTTGTCAGTGGCACAAGAACGTCAACACGCCACACACAATCTACAACTGTGTTTCGAAAATGCCCAGTGTGATTTCGAGTGGGACGATTTGGACCCAGAATCTTCGCACCTCTTCAAAGGACGCATCATGCGGGACATTGTGGACCCTAGGCTTCTCAAGACGTGGCTCCGAATGTCAGTTGGGGGCCGGGCAGCAGCGAGTCCATCTTTACCTTTGGCTCACACTCGATTCATTGATGTCGACACCAACTGCATCATCGAAGGCACCACTGACATCGGATTTGTGGCACTGAGCTATGTCTGGGGGAATGCAGCACAACTCTGTCTTGACCGGGCAACGAAAGACGTTTTAACTACTTCAGGCGGCCTTGAAAGACTGCGAGCGCGCTTACCACGTACCATATCGGATGCCATGGCTATTTGCAAGGCGGTGGGAGAGAGATTTCTGTGGGTTGACGCGCTCTGTATTCAGCAGGACGATCATCGGGACAAACAAGGTCAAATCGCGGCCATGGGTTCCATCTATCGATCCGCCTCTTTTACCATTGTCCAGGGATCTAGTAGCCCTTTCACCGACGCCAACAGCCCTCTCCCGGGCGTTCAACCCGGCACACGACATGTTCAACAAACAAGTGAAGTCATACGAGGATATTGCAACCCGAAACACTTGATGTAGAGTTCATAGCAATCGGCTATCGGCCGATGACGCAATCTGAAGAGGAAACGAGGGGATTAGAAGAGCGGCGCCTTGCGTTGTTACCGATAAAGTGGGAGGTTGAGATCGCCTGCAGCCACTGCGGCGTGGGACACCTCGTCGCAAAGCGTATAGGGGAGGTGTCAATTCTGGTCACGCCAGATAGAGCGATCGGAGAAGATCCCCAGGAGATAACATTTGACGGATGGATGTCTTTAAGAGTACGTCCGGTGGAGAAGTTCGTAGTCCTTGGGTAATACCTCGGACAACAATAACACTCCATCGCCAACATTATATCATCAACACCCACATTCCATTCATCGTTTCTTCACCGCGGTGAAGGTATTGCCCAGTCTTTGCTTCTGGCTTTGGAACTTTGGAATATCCACATGCGGCCGCGTACACCTTATCCCCATTACCCATCGGAGATAAGGTGTTAAGAGGGAAGCCTTATCCACTTTGAGCACCAAGTTTGTGACGCTATTGGGCTAGAAGACTCAAATGGAGACAGCATATGGATAAGCTTTGTCGAGCGTATCCTGTCTAACTGTAAATTTTCCGATTAGAAGCTTCGAGTTCTTCAGTCAATGGGAGCCCCTACCTGGAGTTAAGACATTGCGGCCGCACTAAACGTCCCCCCTTGGAGATGGAGTCTCAACTCATGCTGTAATGATACTCGAATGATTCCTCTATAAAGCCTCTGCTCCCCCATCTCCTAGTACTGGTTCCATGCGATCATCATCGCTAGGTCTCTCAAAGTACTCCCACCCACCTAGAACATCTGAGCATCTCCCATCTACGTCAACACCCACCCCAATCCTCTACACCAAACTGCACTACATACCACGATATCTCAATCAAGATGTCCCTCAAACAACCCTACTCCCTCCCCCCAAACAGCGTCTGGTTCATCACGGGCTGCTCCTCAGGCATAGGCCGCGCTCTAGCCACCCTCATCGCAACCGAACACCCAACCCATCGTCTCGTAGCCACGGCCCGCGATCCCTCTTCTCTCTCATATCTTTCATCCCTCTCATCCTCTCCCGACAATATCCTTATTCTCCCACTGGACGTAACCTCCCAAACCTCCATCTCCTCCGCCATCTCCGCCGCTCTGAACAAATTCTCCCGTATCGACGTCCTTGTTAATAATGCCGGTTACATGCTCTCTGGCGATACCGTAAGCTTTCTCCCTCACCTTCTTTCCCTTTCCCAAAGCTGACGAACCTTCAAGGAGGCCTGCCCCTTATACGGAGAAACCTCCCCAGCCCGTCGAGAAATGGAAACAAACTTCTGGGGCACCATCTCCCTCACCCAATCCGTTCTCCCCATCATGCGGGACACCTCCCACGGCGGCGTAATCCTCAACGTCACATCCATGGGAGGGCGCATCACCGCCCCCGGCAGCGCATTCTACCACGCATCCAAATGGGCAGTAGAGGGCTTCATTGAGTCTCTGGCGAAAGAACTCCGCCCGGAATGGGGAATCCGCCTATCCCTCATCGAACCGGGCGGTGTTTCCACAAATTTCGTCGACAAGGGGACCGTCAAAATCTCCCCTGGGCACCCAGCCTATCAAGCGGAGGACTCGCCCGCGAGGATGTTGGAGGGGTACACGCAGGATGAGAACATGAGGAAGTTATGGGCTGACCCCGGGAAGATTGCACAGGCCATGTACGATGTCGTTGCCATCGACGGCGTTTCCAAGCCTGATGGAATTCCACTACGGGTGCCACTTGGTCCGGATTCTTGGGGTTTTCTCATGAAAGAGAATGAGAGGGACAGGAAATCACTAGAAGAAGCAAAAGACCGTGCATTGGGGGTGGGGAAGGAAGGGCAGTTGGAAGCCGTCGCCGCTCTTGGCTTTCTCTGATCCTCTCTCTCTAAAAAAAAAAAAAAAAAAAAAAAAAAAAAGAAACTAATAAATCCTCTCCAACCGTACAAAATTCCCCTCGGCCAACCGATAACTACTAGCCGGGTTCTTTGTCCTGGGCATTTTTCCTTGCAGTCCTTCCATGTCCTCCGTCATTTTGAACCTAAACCTCGGCACCAGTTCCATGAGAAAAACCTTGAGTTCCGTCAACGCGAATTGTTTCCCCGGGCAAATCCTGGGACCACCCAGAAACGGACTCCAAGCATAGGGGTGCTCGGCCGCTGCTTTGGGGAGATCATCCCACCTCTCTGGGACAAATTCTTCCCCGTCCTCTCCCCAGACTGTCGTTAAAGTGCTCGCGACCGAGGGAAGCAGGTGGAGAACTGTGCCCTTGGGGATGACCTGGCCGCAAATCGCAAGGTCGCGGATGGACTCCCGAAAAGTTTGAATCGCAGGGGAGTAGAGACGTAGAATTTCGCGGATGAAATTGTTTAGGTAGCGAAGGGATTCAATGTCGTTGAACCCGGGGACTTTATTCGGATTTGATTGCAAAAAGCCGAGGATTTCACCGCGGAGTTTGGATTGGATGTCTGGCCGTGTGGCAAGGACGAAGGAAGCCCACAGCATGGCATCCGCCGACGTTTCATGGGACGCAGCGAGAAAAGTCAAGATCTGATCAACGATTTCGTGCTCGGTAAGCTCCCCGCCTTCTTTGAAGTTTTGCTCGTTTTCAATCATCATCGTTAATAAATCTGCCCCTTCTGAAATGTTCTTGGCGGAATTCCCCTCTTTGATTTCGGTCATGCGACGACGGACGACCCGCGTGGTCATTTCTCTTGTATTTTGGCCGGCGGCGAGGTACTCCGTGTTGGCTTTGACAAACGGAAGGAAACGGCGGATGGGGACTTGGAGGTTGATGAACGAGATTATGGCGCTCAGGGGGGGTTGCATGAAGAGCCTGTGGAAGGCAGTAAGAAAACTATTTTCTCACCTCGAGTGTTAGTACCGAAGGGGGAGAGGGGGTGGGAATGAATAGACGAACTCAGTATCCCCCGTAGAATCCGTTAAATTCCCCAGCTCAACACCCAGAATCGCTGCTCCGGTCACGTCGATGGTCGCTTTGCTATACACGGTGTTGATATCAAACTCCCCTATCCCGTTTTGGTCAAGCCGTTTCTCGAAATAAGCAGTGAGATCGCCGGCGCGTTTTTGGAAGACGGGCATGATTTTCTTGACGCTCTGGAGGGAGAAGATACCTTTTTGTATCTGTCAGTTTAAGGCCGAAGGGGGAAAGGGGGAAAGAACAAACTGTTAAGTTGCCGACGAACAAATTTATGCTCGTCGCCCTCGAGAAACAAAACCCCCCTTTCACCCAAAAAGTCGCTGAGATACCGCTTCATGATATCAGGTTTGATAAAAGAGTAGCAATGCGTGTGTAAAATCTCTTTGTGCGCTTCGGGGGTGACTACCAAGAGAGTCTCGGAGTTGAAGATACCCAACACGCGGATGAAAGGGGAGGTCGGGTGTAAGTTGGCCCATTTCAGATAGAGGGAGACGGGGGAGGTTTGTTTGATGAGGTTGGGGGTTTGGCCTAGGAGGGGGAAGTAGCCGTCCTTGGTTGACTGTTAGATTTGCGGTTTAGAGGGGACAAGAGGGAGTTCCATACGGTTGGGGTGGGGAGGGTTCGGAACGGGGAGATGAAGTACGGGTAGATGAGGACTCGGTAGATCTTCACGAGGGCATACTGGATGCTGAAAAGGGTGAAGAATACCGCCCAGAAGGAGGGGGTGAAAGAGAGCCCGGCTGTGACATATGAAGCGGCGCATGTTCTGAACAAGAATGTCTCCGCGATAGAGATCAGAACGGTCTTCTGGATATCCATTGTGCTAGGTAGCCCTTTACTGCCAAGGGAGAGCAGTGTCGGAGGGAAACTGACGGGAGAAGAAGGAGGGGAATCCTGGGTGAGAGGGAGGCAGTTACATGTTTTCAGAGTGGACGGTCGGTATGGGACGGCCGCAGTCAAATTGGCTATGGGGTAGCAATCAATCGGAAATTCTTCTCCCCCTTTCAACATACCGTAGCGAGTCTCTTACGGTGCATAAAATCTCCAATCAGTAAGAAGAGACTACAGGAACACGGAATCCTTGGTGATCGATGATGGCGTGCTATGGACGGGATGAAAGTCCCTGTTTGCGTCTGGGGAGTGTTGGGCTGCCAGCTTCTGACATCCAAGTACAGAGCAGTCGTGAAGGGACTCTCCCGACTCTGCCATTGGTCGAATGCGTGCCTGCCGGACCAGTGTCTCCCTGCATACGTACACGCTTATCACCGCTGGGTATGATCAAACCCGGATACGCATACGCACTCACATACGCCCACCTCTTCTCGTCCTGGTGATGATCATCTGCAGTAGTTCATGGGGTGGCAGACTTGCAGTGTAACTTGGAACAAAACTGCCGTACGCAGTGCATATGAAGTTTCACCCCGAATACCATATGATTGACATGTACTGGTCTTCAGGTATGTTGAATCAGGCGACCGAACGCATTGTCATCTTGCAGGTCATCATCGTCGCAATCCCGTCACCCTGGAGCACCCACCTACCCCAATGCTGTAGAGTCCTGCAGACTGCAGTCCCGCATGTTTGCTATTGCATTGTAAGCGGCTACAGAAGCCGGAAACCCAGTCCTCCTCCCTAAAAGCGATAGTAACCTCGAACATCAACGACAAGCAGTTGCGCCAAAGTGAGAGCAGCTGTCATGATGCCTCGGTAGCCGTGTTCTAAGCTTGCCAAAATCTGACTCGGAAGCCACTTAGGACAGCAGGTCAGCATCCAATACCTTAACTGCTCTGCCAAGAATGCTTGTTGGGAACGAATGCCATGAAGTGAGAACAAATACTGGTGTTATCTTAACAACGACAACGCAAACAGCCGGACAGACCCTTCTAAATATTCCCATTGCCATGCACCTCTCAAATGCAGTGTGCCAAAACCCCAAACCCAGTAGTCGCCCGTGTGTACTGACTCATGCCAACCCAAACCGTTCCCAGCCCATGCCCAATATTCCTCCATGCCTAATCCAATCACATATTACAAATCCCGCTTATTCAACAACCAGATCTTCTAGCACACGCATGGCTCTCGAGCCCTCCCTCTCAAAAGCTGATACCATGGTCTCACACTCGTGCTTGAGCATCTGCTCGGCAAGCGAGGCATTGTGGTAAATCCACTCCTCCACTGTCATACGCTTCTCCGGGCTGCTAAGTTCGGCTTCTTTTCGCAGCAGCCGGGCCACTCCCCCGTTTTCTTTGCTGGGGCTGTTGGCTGCGGGGGTGAACACCAAGTCCAAATCGACCGGCTGCCAAGGCGTGGCGCTCTGCAGCCCAGCAATAGCGTTGCGCCGAGACGGGGAACTGGTGCGCAGGGGCGTTGATGCCACTGGCACCAGCACCACACGTTTGGAAATGATGCTGGCTGTCGAGGTCGAAGGCTTGGAAGAGGGAACCTGATTTTCCGCATCCGACGTCTGTGGGGATTGCGACGGCGAGATTGCAGCTTGATTGGCAGACCTGGTAGCGTGGCTTGACCTTGGTGGCGTGGTAGGTGGCTCAGGAGAATGTTCTGTAGCGGCCGCAGAGGATGGCGGTGGTGGCGGAAGTGACTTGTCTTTACGGACGGGCGTGGGCGGCACAGGAGCGGAGGCAACAGCCGGAGGAGCGGGCACAGGTTTTCTAGAAATTTTCCCTTCTTCCGGGGTGACCTGTTCCGACGGTGTTGATGCCCAAGCCTTGGCCACTCTGGCGGACGATCGCCGGGGTTCGGGCTCAATAACCTCGATGGAAGCCTGGGACATTAGAGACTTTTTGGACGGGCGACCACGGCCGCGTTTCGGCGGCGGCGGTGGTGGTGGAAGACTTGTGCGAGCAGACTTGGTAACGACGGTGCCAGTGCTTGCATCTGGGTCGGACATAACGTCGAGCTCGTCTTGTTGCTGTGCTGGCTCCTCGGTGGGCAATGAGGGATACTCTACTGCATCTTCCATAGGATCGTCGACGGGTTCAGGTTGGGGAGTGGGCTCTTTCGCCTTCTTGGCCTTGGACACTTTGCGAGTGCCAGGCTTGCGACCCTTTTTAGGCACCACCAGAGTCCCAGGCTCAGGTTGTTCAGGTGCCAGCTGGGCTTCCAGAGCTTTGTATTCGGCTTCGATTTCCTCCTCGTCAGGCTGTACAGGTGTCGGGTCAAACATGGCGTGCACTTTGCTTTCCTCTTGCACGCTTTGGGTGCTCGCCTTTCTTGAAGCGGCCTTCTTTTTGGGTTTCCCCTTGGCTGGCGCGGGTGCTCTTTGCCTCTCGGTCTCGGAGTCGGCCGCAGGATGCTCGTCTTCAGTGTTGTACCTTTCAAGGTCAGCCTGCAATTGCCGTTCAATCTCGTCGTCATCGGGGATCGTGGGTTGAGCTGAGGCGGTAGAGGCCCGAGACACGACTGACGCTTGCGATACTTTGCGGCCCTTTGCTGGGGCGCGTCCCTTCTTCTTTGGCGGTGCAGCAGGCGCGTCTGTCATATCGGCATCAGGCACCGACACGGCGCTGTCCTTCTTCGTCCGGGTTGCCCGCTTCTTCGGGGCAGGGGCTTCCGCATTGGTGATGACCGATTCCTCCATCTCATCACTCGCACGCTTCCGCCCTCGTGTAGGTTTCGGTGGTGGCGGAGGTGGAGCCTCTTCCACCTTGGGTTCATCTTCCAGTATCTCGATCGCCTCATCTTTCTTTGCCTTTGTTTTGCGTCCCTTGGCGGGTGCCTTCGCGGGTGGCTTTTTCGCCTTGGTCTTTTTCCCGCCCTGTGTCATTGTTGAGGCAGTGGTCAGAACACTGTCGTCGTGGTCCGCGGTGACGTCGGCAAGCGATGCGATATCCGACGCAGAGGTGGCGACAGTTGCGACTGATATTAACGAAAGTCGAGAGGCCGCTGAGGCTCTAGCTGCTTTGGCTCTCCCTGCCTTCTTCGGTGCAGGTTGTTGATTGACGAGGGCAAAGAACGGGCAGTTTGGTGACCGGCTGTGGTGCTCGTCCCTGTTTTCCGAAAGTTAGCGTGGTTGCCCAAGAAACAGGTAGGAAAGAGGAAACTTGCCATGGGTTGTCGTCCGACTCCCAGCCCTCGAGCGCTAGCTGGCAGTAGGCGCATGTGGCCATGTCATCCGCCTCGCGTGATGGTGTGTACTTCCAGCCTGCCTCCACGAGCTAAGATAGCAGGGGAACCCACGTGTAAGCCAAATGCACAAGCTACGACTGGATGACGCGCACCTACTTTTTTTATCTTGCTCTTGAAACCCCTCTTCGACTCGTACGGCCACCTTCCCGCGAACGTCGCCTTGCGCGCCTCCATCATGAATGGGTCGAGAGGGTGCACCTTCTTATAGTTGCCAACACCAGCCTCGATTGCCGCCATGATCGCCCAGCCGCATGTCGGCGAGTGCTTCAAGTGTTCCTCCAGCGGGTTGTCCTCCGGTTCCCATCCGTCAAGCGACTTGTCGCACAGAAAACACACCACATTGTCCGGACTTTGCGGGTACGGTTCGAAGAAAAACCCGGCTTTTGCGAACTATTGCGAACGATCAGTCAAGTTCTTTGCTACCAAGATCTCTTCGACCTTCTTACCGCGACTGGGGAGAGCGTCTTGTGCGGCCAATGGAGAGCTTGGGGGGCTCGTGAGGTTTCTGTTGTTTCGACGGTGTGTGGTATTTGAAAAGACGCCAATCGGTTCTCGTACACAAAAAACACCTCGTCGGTGTCTATCATCACCATTTTGTCGGTGTTGATCTAGTATTTCGGGGGAGAGTCGGGATGAAGCGACAAAATCGAATTGGAGCGCGGGTGCAAACGCGGAACGCGACAGTCGAGTACGAGAGGAAAAGAATGCTACTTTCGTTTCAACAAAGAGGCAGCATTATAGGTAAGATGCTCGAAGCGATAATTTGCGCAGACAGAGAAACACAGCGATCGCGGTCGCAGCAATTGGGCGATTTTGGTTGTCGTGATGCGAAAGTCGCTTTGGCATTTGGAGGGGGGATCGGGAAGTCGCAATCATCAAAATAATGACCCTGAAATTGATTGGTTTGACCCGGCGCGTTTGTTTACTTTGGCGTGTGGCTTGTGCTGAAAGTGGGGTGCAGCCAAGGGTCAATCAAGGTTGAAGATCAGTGCGCCACACTTTGGTCAACGTGTGCGCCACAAACAACCACAAACCGTGGACAAACTGGGTCTTGTTCAACATGTGCAATCATTCCTATTGCAAACCACAGCCTTGACTCGATCACTGTTTTCTTCGACGTATGGAATTTTCCATATGATTTGGGTCAACCATCCAGCTCTTGGAAGTTTGCCTCCCGTCCAATGATGAATTCGAGTTAGAGGGTTAGGGCTGTTCATTTCCAACGAGTTCAGGTTCTTTCAGATCGTGATCCCAATGCTTGACAAACAGCTCCCTACGCTTTTCTGCCCTGTATATCGCCGTATTGAAACCCGTATTCCGAGCATACAAAGACGTACACAATCTATTAAACTAGCGGTCTGGGTTGAATTTCAGGTGCGATTGCTTAAGGTTCTTTACAATTGCCTCTCCCAGTCTTCCGATTTCTCTGGTTTTCACACGCTCTCCTGATCCTCCCCTCGCTATCATATACAGGACCCTGTGCTCTTCGATCTTGAGGTCTTTTTTGACAATACGTTTTAAGAAATTGACACTTGCCGGCCTCCGCGTTCATAAAGTTGACCGGAAAGGTTCCCGTGGGGGAGTACTAAGTATCTAGAAGCTGTTCGCCAGAGGCATCTATCCTCCTCATCGTCCCGAAAACAAAGCTTGGAGCTACGTCCCGATAAGAATATTAGTGCGCCCAGAGATTCAATGGACTTGAGTGTCGGGGAACGAGTCAAAGATGGCGAGCATGATGATGAAGCCGTTGGGTGAATTCTTGGCCGAAATCCAGGAAGGGCCCTCCAGTAAAACGTTTCTACCAAAAAAAACGACGGCTTTGGAGGCTTGGACTCGAAGTTCAAACCAGACAGCCATCTCGTCCGGCATGGCTGCTGCACCCCGTATACCGCTTGGTAAGTCTCGATAATGTATTCATCTCTGGGATGCGTCATTTTTGAAGGCGCCACGGATGTATCTTTACGCGAAGTGAGGCTGTTGCTTGTGTGGTCGCCCGTTGCCAGGTCGGGTCAAATTCATGGCTAATGTTTCAAGAGGCTATGATTTGTGATTGGGAAAGCTTGTTGATCGAGATAAACAGTTCTCGATCTTCAAATAATCGCCCCAACAGTTGAGCAACTTTCCGCGCAGATCCCGTATTGTGAAAGATCGAGAACACGTTGGTAGGCCGCCGACGACGGCCAGTGAGAGCACTCCGGACGCCTTGCCATTACATTGTCGATCGTTGAAAAAGCTCGGCCCTGGTTTTTACAATAAACAAGAATAAGACGAATTCAGGAAACAAAAAGGAGAAAGAAATGGCGAAAAGGAAAAAATTGCAAAAGCTCACCGGCGCCGCACGAATGCGAGGCCGGTTACGAAAATACTCGGTGGATTTACTCTCACGGGGGCTCGAACCGTGTCCTCCCGTCCCGGAATTCCCGTAAGGGTTCTCAGGTACCCGCCTCCTCAGGCCGCCTGGCCATGGGACCAGTTCTCCTTTGGAGAGGGTTGTTGTTAGGAAGGCAGGAAAGGTGGTGTATCTATCCTCCAACGGAAGGAGCGAGAGTGGAAGGTGCACAAGGGGCCACACACTGGACGGAAGGTGCCATATTGCCAGCGAATGGAAAGCATCCGGCCTCCTCCCCTTCGCACAGTTTTCAGTGATAAGAATTCAAACCAGGAATACCCCATTCAAGCAAACCGGTACGGAGGTAGCCTGGCAGAAGTCCGCTCATCTTCCTCTCTTGACGTGCTGTTAGATCCAATTTCTCCCGGTATGGATTCATAGCACGAGGGCAACAAACTGGTATTTCTTCGCAAGAATTATATTTGAATTTGGCATATTTGAAAGCCCTAGCATTCTCTAGTACACCAGAACACTTCATAATTCATATCGATTGTCATACAGAGACGCCGTTTGCTGTATCAACAGCCTTATTGATCTCCTTCGAGTGGCAATTCACCCTAGCTGCCACCATTAGCGGATCACGATCATTGATGCCCTTACCCACCTTGCGAACCCCTCGATATCATACCTAGTCAGCTAGAACGACGCTGATCGGGTGATTGCTGGCAGGAAACCCGATTTGCTTTTCCCTCGCCAATGTCGGGACTGGGGATGACCTTCCGTCGACAATACGGAAAGCCGCGAGCTGCCATCACCGTACATCTGTCGTTGATGGCGGCTACCAGCCCCGAAAGGTCTTTCATGATGTTCTTGACAAGCATCGAGGCTCGCTGCTCGGCAATAGTGGTGGGGTGGGCCAGATTCTGATCGATGACAACCAGGAACCCCTCGCTCGGTCAGATTGGCGAAGGCTTGAGATTATTAACACCATCGTTCTCAGCAACGTCCAGCGACCTCTCCTAGACCTCGCTCAACGTCATCAGTCAGCATCTGATGCAAGCCGACCAGAGCTGCAGCACCGATGCCATCCTGGGCACCATCATTACCTCTCCCTGCCAGACGCTGAAAGGCGGTATCGGCCGAGAGGCACTTGGGACCGTCTCAGGAGTTTTTGCCTGGCCTGACCGATGGCTCGATTTCGTGGAAGCCGCCCAACAGAACCACGGTCAGCGCGAATATCACATGCATCTGCAACGCGGCCCTCTCGGGATTATGCCGTATTCCCAGACGAAGATCGACGACGAAGACTGGTCTGACGAGGATACGAGCTAGACCATGACCTTTGGCACAGTCAGGATACATACTCCAGCCCCTTTCAATGTCCGGTGACAAGCGGCCTTTGATCTTTCATCTGGAAGGAAGTGGCACCGATCCGGGGTGCATGCTGTCCACGTTTCCCTCCTTTTCCTTTTTCAACTATCGGCAGCACTCTTCACATGGTTACATTACTTTTCCCTGTGCCTGGTTCGATTTCCAGGTCTTTGAGACTTTCGCTGTCTGTCAACCCAGTCTTTAAAAAGACCACCAGAATCGAGGAGTAGAGCCTCCGTTTTCTTCTCCCCGCTTTCAAGTCAGCAACTTCATCTCGGTATTAGCGACTGGAGATCGACACTTGCTTACTGTCCGTACGCGCACTCGGATAGCTCTAAATCCTATTACAAGGCTGTTCGCGTGGCTATTCATCTTTGCTAAGCTTGAAAAAGGAGTATCGGATATCGAATCCGAGGATGCTTATGAACAGCCGACGATTCCCGGCCGGATGATCACAGGTCAGGCCGCATGTGTACCACACACCCGATTGGGCGGTTATCGACAACCCCATCGGGGGCCGATGGGGTGGTGAGCCTACGCCCCAACACTGCATCCTTCCAAACTTGTGATTCGCAGCACAATTCCTTTCTGAGTGTGGCTTTGTGCGACAACGCTCTTAGTACTAATTGTTTGCTGTTGGCGTTTCGTGGCGTAGCTGAACTTGTGCTCTCCCTTCTGATTCTCCCAATGGTGTCTCAGTCATCTGTGTTCGGACTGGGCGAATACGCACTAGAACTTTTAGACTGGCCGGCCACTGCAGCGTTGCACTGTGTTTTGTCGGGGTCACACTAGCATCTCATAGGGCTGAGTCTTATCTGACACCAGCCATTTACGTCCATCACGCGGACGAGCATGACAGCCTGCTTCGGCAGTGAAGGGGATTTACAAAAGGCAGCGATGAGTCTCGTGCGCTTGAATCTCGAGGCTTCCTCGAACCTCTCTTTCATTTCTTCTTACTCGCAATTTGTACCCATCTTCGGTGTGTGTGTCGGCAAAGCCCCTGCATCCTTCCCGTTCCTTCCGGGGATCTTGAACCAACATACAAGTCACAGCGCTTGCTTCTATGCATATGACACTGTTGGAAAAAGACATTTAAGTCGCCCCCTTGATTCATTGGTCTGAGAACCTCAAAAAAGACAAAAATGGCCCGGTCCGTCTCCTCCGTCCACGATTTCGGCGAACAACAGCACGAAGAACCAGATACAGAACACTCCCCTCTACTCCAACGCGATTTCATAATGCCTCCTCCTCTACCACCAACCGTCGAGACCAACACTACAACTACTACCTCCCAACCGGGGAACACCCAGCCATCAGGAGAGGTAACCAACACCAACACTAACCCCCCTCAACCACCAGCAGAATCATCCCAAACCGGCGCCACCCACAGTAGACAACCCATCCCACCTCACCACACCACCCTCGAGTCCCCCGTCAACTACCGCGGCACCGGCCCCCCCGCCATCATGAAGGCCGACACCGACATCTCCTGGGGCATCCCTCAGGGCTTACACATCCGGCCCACCAACGATGAATCTCTCAACATCTTTCGTAAAGCCGTGGGGATCAACACCACCCTTCCCTCCTCCACCGACTGGCGGTCTTTAGAAGAAGGCCGTAAAGGTGCAGTGGGGATGTACGCGGCCGCCATGCGCGCCCAGCGCAATAAGAAGATGACTTACCGCCTCATCGCCATAATCATCTACGCCAGCCACATCTTCCAGATCATCGTGGGTGCCTCGCTTACAGCTTTGGGTCCGTCAGCGGGGGATCACACGATGATTATCACCTCTTTGGGTGCGCTGAACACTGTTATTGCCGGTGTGTTGGCGCTGCTCAAGGGGAATGGGCTGCCGGATCGGTTGAGGCATCAGGTTGCTGAGTTTAGGAAACTGCAGGATTGGTATATTCTTTTTCTTTCCAAAAAAGGGGTAAAAGGCTAACAAAGAGGAATATAGGATCGAACAAACAGAGTCTTTGCTGGCCGTGGGGGTGATTGGGCGAGACAGAAAGGAGGTGGGCTTGCTGGTGCAGAGTGCTTTCAAGAAGTATAACGCTGCGAAAGAGTGCGAGGAGTCAACGGCGAATTTGCCGATGGAGGCGTTTACTCCCCCCGGTGCGCTGGGTGTGCCGGTTGGGAGGGAGATGAGTAGGAGTCCGTCGCCGGGGCATCGGAGGGATAATTCTTCTGATGGGCATTAGGTGATCTCATCTGGACATAAGAGATACCAAGAGGTGTACTATTAGTTGTATCGATGGGACAACGGGCGGGAGGTTTTTGGGTCTGAGTTTGGGTTACTGTGGGCATTTATTGTTTTGGATTGAGTAGGGCGTTGGAGACAGCATTGTGTTTGGATAGTTTGGATACTAAAGTTGCAAGTGGGAGAATGAACTTGTCGATAGGTAGTGACGGATATGGGAAATCTTAATATACTGCAATATGCCCTAGCTGATTCTATAGACTGTGCCCGGAGTTTACACATGACGATTAAAGTTCTGCTCAAAAAACCTTCCTCTTTGCAGTTCAATTTGGGTCGAAACTTAGCCACCTACTCATCCTCTTGAAGCCCTCAACGAATAGCAGCCCCCGGACTGCCGTAACGCCTCTTCCCGTCCCGTCCCCTTCATTGTGCAACGGAGAAGCTCCCCAAGCAGCCTACCTCCGCTCCGACCCGATCAATAATTCTGTTTTCCTCCCGCCTTTTCTTGGCTTCCATCCTGTATGGAATCATATCTCTCAATGAATGGAATCATCCACCAATATATTTCCCGTATTTCTCGTGTCACCGCAGTTTCCAAGCTACACAGCCATCCGTGTGACTGCAGCCGTGGTTTGATAGGTCTCTCCGCTCCAATCGCTGTCCTTACCCCGACTTGAGCAACCTGCATAGTGCATGCAGTAGCGTCACTTACCAAATCGTAGGCATTGGAATCAATTTTGCAATGTAAAGGGCGCGCGAAATGGACGATTGGGCGTGTTACAGCAGCTCAAGTGACATCACGATCTGCTCGTCCCAACAAACCTATAAGAAGCCCTCGAAGCAATGCCTTCTCGCGATCCCAATCACCACCATTTGTGACCAAGATCTCAGTATCAATTCAAAAAGAGGGTACTTCCCCAACCTTGAACCGGTTACAAATACGGCAGCAAAGGACATTCAGAATGTCACCATTACCCTTCCCAACCCCGAAAACCATCACAGGCGGGTGCCTCTGCGGCTCCATCCGCTACCGCGTCGATTTTCCTCCCGATCATAACTTTCAGACCAGCGTATGTTCCTCCCTCTTTCCCCCCTTTTTTTTGTGCCCCTACTAACACACCGAGACAAACAGTCAGGAACCTGCCAATGCACCCAATGCCGTAAACAAACAGGCGGCCTATTCTTCGTGGAGCACTTCATCTCTCCCGCCTCCACCGCCTTTTCTCTTACTTCCTCTTCGGATCCTTCCTCCACCATGAAAACCTACAGCGCGTCCCCCATCGCAGACCGCCATTTTTGCGGCAAGTGTGGCAGTTTCTTGTACTGGAAGGCCAAGGACGCTTCTCAAGACGGCCTCTACCTGGCAGTCGGCAGTATCGATGAAGAATTCCTTGTCGGTGAGAATGCATACGGGGAGGCGCTGGTTAATGGCGGTGGGAAACATATCTGGTGTGAGAATGAGATTAAAGGTGTCACGGATGGGGGGAGGGTTGAGTTGCTTGGTGGGAAACGGGGGGAGAGGGTGGCTGGGAATCCTCCCCAGGAGTGAATATCCCCTGGAAGACTTTGCTTAGAGTGCCAGTGAGAAAAGGGGGAGGAAAAGTGGATGACGGGGGAGAGGCTGAACCAGAGTCTTTCAAAGCAAGCAAATTATGAGAAGCTGTCAAGTTATCCAAGCTGTCCTGTTTTTCCAGCGCTGTATTTTTCAAACCACCCAAGCCCACGATAAGCCAAAGAAATTCAAGCCCCCTGGGTCTCCTCCACCTCCTTAAACCGATCCAACCGATGCCGCTCCCTCAACCCCTCCCTCTCCTCCCGAGTAAACAACCCATCCCCCGTCTTCTCCCCCAACTTCTTCTTCGTCACATAATTCTTCTTCAACCATTCCAGACCTTCCCGTCCCTTGGCTTCAGGTCTCTTCTCGAGATTATGCCCCTGCACCCTTGCAACAGTATCCAGCCCCACCTCATCCATCCGTTCACAAGGTCCCTTTTCCGCATGGAAAAAGTCCCTAAACAGCGCATCCACGTCCCCCGGACTTGCCACCCCCTCCGCCAACACTGCCAATGTCTCCCTTTTACATGCCGCCCATATCCGATTAAAAATAAACCCGTCACTCTGCACCCCCCGGGGCACAATCATCGGCGTCAGTCCCATCCTCTTCATCTGTTTCTCCAAAAACGGGAAAATCTCCGGCAGGGTTTTTGTCGAGGACATGACCTCCACCATTCTGTTTCTAGGCGGAATGAAGTAATGCGTATTCAACAGCCTCTCTGAAAAATGCAGCTCATTCCGGGAAACCATTTCGGACGTCATAAGACTGCTGCTGTTCGACGCTATCACACAATCTCTCGGTAAATAGTGCTCAAAAGTGGACAAGACATCCATTTTCAGATCCAGATTCTCAGGGAGGCATTCAATCGCCAGCCACGGCCCCTTGGAGCCGGAATGGATTTCGATGTCCTCGGCATCAGATCGGGAGGAGGGGGAGGAGTCTGAGTCGTAACGGCCGGTGGTGGTGGCTACCCTCAGTTTGGAAGTAGTGCACACGTGCCCGGGGTGGGTGCCGCGTGCTGCGCAGTAAGCCCCGAGGTTATCGGTTAGGTACTCGGTTGCTGAGCGTAATGCGTCGTCGGATATGTCGTAGAGAACCACGGGGCGGGCGTTGGAGGCCCAGATTAGGGCTATGCGGCGGCCTATGGTCCCGGCGCCTATGATGAGAACGGGGCGGTCGTCGAGCGAGGTTTCGGGGGGTGGTCGCCAGGTGCTGGTCAGGGAGGGAAGGTCGCCTTTGGGTGTGGAGGTTTCGAAGAAGGGGGTTAGGGTGTTTTTTGATGTGAACCGACGGGGTCTGAAAGGATGTGTTGGGGAGGGTGGCTGGCGAGGTAATATTCGGGAGGGTGTAAATGTGCAGAAGGTTTTGGGAAAATGTGATTTCGAGGGGAGATTGCGGAGTGCTATCAGTGCTAGGGGAGGCGAAGCCATCGCGGTACGTATGATGGCGTTGGTGGACAGGGATGCGAGCTGTAGTGAGTTCGACGCCATGATGGCTGACAGTAAGTGTCGTGAACGATGTTTTTTGAGCTTGGCATAAAATGCAATGTTGTCAAGATGAACTTCTCCATCCTGGGAGACTCGAACCGGTTGGTCTCGTCAAGGGCGTTAAATAGGCTTTATGGCGGCGTCCTGTTTGCGGGCGGAACCGCGTGTTAGTGGTGGTGTGACGAGCGTCTGATGTTTGCATGTGCAAGCTCGTTGCCCCGCACATCTTCCCCCCTCACCTCATCCCAAATTTCAAACCAAGGCCCGTGCAGTGGCTCTTGATATACCAATTTCTACCTGGGGGTGATGGATATGTATTTCACGGTTCATAGTATGTATCCTGGAGGAGGTCTATGCTTGATCATCACTCGGTTTCGCGTATCTCCTCGATCTCGTCCTGGATAAATTCTCAGCCAAGTCCTTGATTGTTTGCTATCGAGATGATAAATTAGTACACTACCTTACCTCTGTCAACTCCCGCTCGGCGGCGTAAATGTACTCTGTCATCGTTTTCTATTCCGGGGAGCATTAGGTTTCTGCGTCAGGACCTGCGCAATCTCGAGCCAGGTGTTGTACGCACCTTGAGGCTGAATTCACCGGCTCCAAACGTATCTGTGAAGAGCTCTCGAAACCGATGTAGCTTAATATAGCGGCTACTAACAGAGTACGTGCCCACTTTGGATTGAATGCCAACGAGGTTGGCTTACTTTGGTTGGCAATAATCAAGTAGATACTACATAGCTGTTGTTCCCCACTCACAACTGTGCCACGTAGGCAGTCCCGGGATGTTGGTATTGGTAGTGGCGAAGTGAAATTGAAAAGGACGGGAGAAAGGTGGAAATCTCTGGATGGTCAGATGGCAGGCTGGTCAGATATCGGGCGACCAGTATATAGGGTCCCTGGGATGTATGGGCGCCTGATGCCAAGCCTGGACCACCCACCTCAATGAGGTCGCCCGGTTGGGATGCCGTCGATGCGAAGGCCCCTGTATCTGGACAGAATTTGGTGACACAGCCGCAGATCTCGCAAGCGATGCGCTCATCCAATGGTTACCTCCACTAGTGAAAGGGGAAATATGCAGGATCCAGCAAACACCACCTAGGTAGGTAAGGTACTTAAGTTAGATGCATCCCTTTTGTTCACTGCCAGAAGTATTTCCCCTATGTTAACTGCAACCAAGTCCTCACAACTCCAGTTGACTGCTTCCAAAAAAGATGGACAACTTCGAAAACGTGTTAGCCCAGACCGAGCAACGTCACAGGATGCCAAATACTACATGTGATGCCAGTGCGGCGTTGGTACTATTGGCTCAAGTGGGGCGGCATCGTGATGTGTTGTTCTTTCCGGTCGAGGGAAATGTATTACCGCTTTTGGACTTGGGTGGGATGTGTAGTTAGGAGCTGCACTGCCTCTTCCACCCTACCCCCCTG
>MU864376.1:0-72071 GCA_033296905.1 Podospora australis
AGACAGACAGACAGACAGACAGACAGACAGACAGACAGACAGACAGACAGACAGACAGACAGACAGACAGACAGACAGACAGACAGACAGACAGATAGATTAGACGTTGTGAAAACCCCGCCCTGGCCGGCGAGAGTTGTTGTTGGAATGAAAAGTGTGTTTCATTATAGAGATTAAGCAATCACGCTCGCTCGCCGCCTTCCCCGATTCATTCATTTTCTCACATCGATTCTCAACAACACAACACAACATATTCTGCCCGTCTACCCGTCACAGTGATATAGACGTGTATCTTACTTGCATGCCTGGTTACCTGGTACCTCCCTCACTTCCACACTCAAAGGGAAAACTAAACATCATCTATCATATACATACCCCCCGTCAGCAAAGATGATGAATTTTCTTGACCTATCTTTCCCGAGTTACCTACCGTGACCTACCTCACTTCAACTTATCTCGATGCGTTGTTCACAACAGCTAGCCAGCCGTCTCCGAGTAGTTCGGATTCATATAAGTTTAGGAACCAGGAAAGAGACTTAACATGAAACGAATATTGTTTGAGGTTACACAAGTGCGATATGAGAAGCCCGGTGTAGCTTAGCTATCTGGGCGGGGCGCCAGATGAGACATGCCTGGGGGGGGGAGAAGAAAAACTACATCATCACCAGCTGGCCGACGAGAAAGACTGAGTGGGAAATTGACGTGAAGAGTTTGCATTCAACAAGGCACAAGTCACAAGCAAGCAAGCAGTCAAGGCATGGGAACCAAAAAGTTATTGCGAAAAAGTTCGATCAATTCATTATTCAGAAAAAAATCATTGACATGTGCTATAAGAAAAAACCCCTATCGCATATTGCCGCGAAGACATCCATCATTCGGGCTATGGCAGACCTAAGAAAAATGTCCCCATCATGTCCACATCTCTGTCTCTCTCTCTCTCTCTCTCTCTCTCAACCATTTTTTCCACTGACAAATACCAAGGAGATAAGGTAACAGTAAAAACCAATATGTGTGTGTGTATCAACAACGTATCCCGTCGACAGCATCTGCGTGTCGGTTCCAAAAAAGACAAAAACATGCTGAATTACCCAGAAGAAAAAAATTCAAGAAGACGCCGTGTCGATGCTAATGTCGGGAGAAAAAAGCAAAAACTTCTATGCAAGAGACAAAATCGAAAGTGTTGTCGTCATGCCGCATTTAGACAATGGGAGCAGCCTTCTTGACGTCCTCGGTGGCTTCGCTCTCGTACTTCTTGAAGTTCTCGTTGAAGAGAGTGCCGAGCTTGGTGACTTCGGACTTGAAGCTGTCGATGCCGGCGGTCCAGGCCTTGCTGGGGTTGAGAAGCTCGTCGGGGACACCGGGGCAGGTCTTGGGGACCTGGAGGTTGAAGACCTCGTAGTTCTCGTACTCGACCTTGGCGAGCTCGCCGCTGTGGATGGCGTCGAGGATGGCACGAGTGTACTTGAGCGGGCAACGCTTGCCGCCCTGGGCGAAACCGGCACCAACCCAGCCGGTGTTGAGGAGCCAGGCGTTGGCGTTGTGAGTCTCGATCTTCTCGGCGAGCATCTTGGCGTAGCGCATGGGGTGGAGCGCAAGGAAGGGCTGGGCAAAGCAAGAAGAGAAGGTGGCCTGGGGCTCCAGGATACCATCCTCAGTACCGGCCATCTTGGAGGTGTAACCAGAGATGAAGTGGAACATGGTCTGGGCGCTGTCGAGCTTGGAGATGGGGGGCAGAACGCCTCTAGCGTCGCAGGTAAGGAGGATGATGTTGGAGGGGTGGTTAGGCGACAGGCAAGGGATCTTGGCGTTGCTGATGTACTCGATGGGGTAGGCGCAGCGGGTGTTCTCGGTGAGGGTGACATCGTCGTAGTCGACAATGCGGGTGTCCTGGTCGAAGATGACGTTCTCGAGGACGGAGCCGTAGCGGATGGCGTTGAAAATATCGGGTTCCTTCTCGGCCGAGAGACCGACGGTCTTTGCGTAGCAACCACCCTCGATGTTGAAGACACCGTTGTCGGACCAGACGTGCTCGTCGTCACCGATGAGGGCGCGGTTGGGGTCGGCGGAGAGAGTGGTCTTTCCAGTGCCGGAGAGACCGAAGAAGAGAGTGACATCGCCGTTCTTGCCCTCGTTGGCAGAAGAGTGGAGGGTGAGGATGTTGTGCTTGACGGGACCCTCGTAGAACATGACAGTGAAGATACCCTTCTTCATCTCACCAGCGTACTCAGTACCGAGAATGACCATCTCCTTCTCGGCGAAGTTAATAGCAACCGAGGTGCCGGAGGTCATGCCCTCTGTGTAGCGGTTTGCCGGGAAAGAGCCGGCATTGTAGATGGTGTAGTCGGGGTGGAAGTGCTCGAGCTCCTCACGAGGAGGGCGGATGAGCATGTTGCGCATGAAGAGAGCATGGTAGGCACGGGCGCAAACAACGCGGACCTTGATGCGGTACTTCTCGTCCCAGCCGGCATAGCCGTCAACGACGTAGATGCGATTCCTCGTGTTGAGGTAGTCGATGGCACGCTCGCGGTTGATCTTCCAGACCTGCAAGTGACAACAGTGGTTAGCGTCGGGTCAAAGGGTGCTGTAGCAAAAAGGCAAGGGATGCACGTGATGCGGGTTTGTCTGAAAATGTGGGGGAACTGGGATTTGGGCGGCAGCGCTTGTGCGATCGGCTCCCGGAAGCGGGGTGCATGGCTTGAAACGAGGGGCCCATTGCCAGGGTATGACGAAAATGACAAGGGGGTTGGTTGCAGAGGCCCGCATCGACTCAACAATGACGAGCGAAGCACACTGTGACACTCTCTGCATATCAACGCCGAGAGAGTTATCGCAGCTTCCTGGCGCCCGAAAAACATCAACTGATGCGCTCATTGCCAAGGACCATGACGTCCAAAGTCAATTGGCGTAAAAGTCTGATGAGTTGTGCAGCTGAAGCGCCCGGCAAACATCACGTTCCATGCTCTCGTGACCCGGTGGTAGCTTTTACAGCTAGGGCCGGGATTTGGGAGAGATTGCCGAGACATGCCGGGTGCAGACGGCTGAGCTGAGGCTTGGGAAAAGCAAAAAGAAAAAAAAAATGCAGAAAAATGCAGAATGCATGTCTCAGACTCACCTCAGGGGTCATGGGCTTGTTGACAGGGCCCCACCAGATGTCGTTTTCAGATGATGGCTCCTTGACGACACGCTTGTCGAGTGGTGACCGGCCGGTCTTCTTGCCGGAGTAGGCTGTGAGAGCACCGCTGGATGTGATGGCGGTACCGGTTTCGTAGACCAAGGCATCCTCATAGAGGGCAGCGACGGAGGGGTTGGCAATCTGCACAGATGTATAGGCGTCTATTAGGAATTGCCTGTAGATTTTTGGGTGGGAACGGGTGTCCGAGGGATGAACTTACAATAGCGACGCGGTCATAGTCGATGTGGGCCTTCTCGTGGAGCTCCTCCTCGAGCTCGGTGTGTTCCTGGTGAGGACTGTTGGTGACATGTGTTAGCCAATTGGTCCTCTAGAGGTGCCGTAGGTAGGAAGGAAGAGAGTAGGAACATACACAACACCACCGGGGTGGAGGTTTGTCTTGTTGACTGTGTTGATCATGTTGGAGGATGTAGACTTGGAGAGCTTAGAGGGTCCTTGAGAAGAAAGAAGCTGGCTGCGAGGGCCTTTGACGTTTGGGTCGGTGTAGGGAGAAGCGGTTCGATCAACGGGGTCCTTCATGGTTCTTAAGTATGTTTTGCTTTGCCCTTGGACGGCTGCGGTTGGGGTCAGTGTTGACAGGGTATGCGGGAGTTGAGACGAAGACGAGTTCAACGATGTGGGTTTGCGGGTGATAAGTGGAGAGCAGCGGCTGCAGAAGATGGAGCGGATGGAGCGTACGGGGTATACACCTGGTAGGAAGTCTACTAAGAAAGTGTTGATAAGAAAGAGTCGAACAACCGTCTGCCGTACCCGAGGATGAGGAGTGAGAATATATAAAGACGTGGGGCCTTCAAACAGGGTAGATCCAATGAAGTGTGACGACAGCATTCCAACCTGATCCAACTTGGCGATTAAACGGCTCCAGGCCGGGACTGGACCGGGTGACGAGTGGGTGCTTGTTCGGGCTCACAATGATTGGGCCGCCGAGCCACGAATTGTTTCCGGAGAACGAGTACAAAACCCCTGTCGTTTTGTTCCCTTGTTTTTTTTTCTTGCTTCACGTTCCGTATGGGCGATACTTTTACACCGTATTGACTCCGTTGCAGTGTAGGATTCTACAGAAAACCGTGTGTTGTCGCTGACGAAGATCCCAAATTCGTTGTGCTCTCTTACGTTACGGGCGGTGAAATCCTTGCATTCAGTGATGTGAATGGTGCAATCCAAAACTGTCCCGTCCGGACTGCAAGCACTGTTTCTCTTTTTCCCTTACCCTTTCCACGAAGGAGGAACGGGAAAAACGGGCGGGAACGCAAATCCTTAATTACCCAATGCGGAAGGCCTGGATGAACGGTAGGTAGGCGGCGGCGGCGGCGGCGCGGGAAAGGCTGTTGATGGGAATCCCGCAACCTCGAAAAATCCACAACATCTGATTCGCAGGCTGCCGCTTACTTTTCTTTTTCACACATGCAACCGTCCATTGACCGACTTCCATTCAATTTTTCTTCTTGTGAAACCGTAATTTAGCTCCGAAACTCGGACTGGTCTTTTTTGGATTTGGTTGATGTTATCTTCATTTCCCTATCGATATCAACGTCTTCCCGTGTTTTATTCCTTCTGTGCTGCCCTGTAATCATGCAACTGCACACCACCACTTCCATCGTCACCCCGTGGCTTACAACGTGCATGCCATGCTCGGAAAAAACAGGGTGCAAGATAACTGGGACATTGGTTTCACATCCAGTACGAAGTACGGAAAGACCTTGATGAGCTGGGGTCCAGGAAGTTTAGATCGGAATGGCGGGGTGTGCGTGTTGCAGGCAAGGGTTTTGTTGGTCAGTGAAATCCAGGAACGAGAAAAATGAAGGGAGACAGAAGCGTCGGCCCCGTTCTCGTTCCCCTTTTCGCCTTGAACGTTCAGCTGCCTCATTTCTTTCCCAACCCCGTGGGCAATTCCCTTTCAGCGGATGGACCCCATTAGAGATCCATCTCAGCCTGGCCACATGACCATGGCCCTCCCCGCAAAAAGAGTCAACAAACGAGGTCGACACGAAAGCGCTAATCCACTACGCCGGCGTCATCGATTTTTGCGTTGGCGTGAACGGTCTTGCCTTGTTTTGTCTATTTTTGCAGCTCAAGTTAGCGTCCGGTAGGCTTTTCGAGTCAGGAGGTGTTGTGTTGCGGTCAGGTTCGTTCACCACACAGACAGGGCTGAAGGAGGGGCCTACCTCAACGCTGGGCCCGCATTCATTGGACGGCAGCAACAGACGGCTGTCGTTTTTGGCGGCATCGATCCGCTTCGTCCACTTGCTGTGCCTCTTTTTGCTTCTTGCTGTCACGGCTGTTCAGCCAAACCCTGGGACTTGGATCAATGCCTAGCCCTTGGCAACCTGTTTCTTCCGGGCTCAACCTTCTCGAACGGCAAGTAAACGAATACAATTCCATCCATACACGCCTCCCTTCCCCTCAGTATTTTTGAGAACGAGAACGTGAATGAGGGTACATCGTGAAGCAAGCCAAAAATCTCTTCCCATCGTGTGACAGGGGGCTTTGATCGCTGCCAAGCCGAAGGGCGAAACACTTCTCCAGAAAAATGCGGTGCCCCGCCATATTTTGACAGCACGAGGTGCACGAGGCCCGACAGAGACTTTACAGGGCACTTCCTTACGAACGACGAAGATAGCGACGGCGAAAGGGCGGTCGGCTGGTACGAAGTAGTATGTTGGAAACGGAAATGACGGGAGGCTGGTCACCGTTTCCCCCCGCAAAATGGGTTTGGCTCCGTTCTGTTCCCATCGCAACGGCTCGTTGCAATGACAATTGTTTGAAGACTTTTCCGCAAGAAATTCGAGACGAACATGCTCCCGGCGTCCCGCAAATCATTGGAACTGCTCAGGACCCCGCCATCAGATCCCAGATTTTACCTGACCCCACCAGATGTTCAAGCCCAGAAAATGCCATTCTGGTTTGCCGGCCACATTCCGTCATCAGCAAGACAAGGAAGTGGGGTCGCGAATCTCTACAAGAAAAGGATGTCGTTCTGTTCCGACTTTGTCCGATAAAACCCCTGAATACATGTGTGTGACTGCTCGGAACATGCGCTCTTCAGCTGCAAAACACCGTCGTCGTGTCTTGAGAAAATTCAGCTACACGTGTGGTTTCAGGGGCTCGTTTTGGTCTTCGGCGTACAGTACTCCTTGCGTCGTATGCAAATTCCTGATCCGGCCACCGTTCCCGAAGGATAGGAATGCCTTTTCAAAACTGGTTTCGGTGCAAAGGCTCGGCAAACTGAACGTGACGGGTTTCCCTGGCGTTTTTCCTGGGGTAAAAGAGCTGGGGTCTTACGTAACTTTCCACCAGCGTGACCTTGGTTTTCTGGTATGGAGTTTTTGATGGGCGATGAGCTGCATGTGATTGCCGCAAAATTCGTATTGTTCCATTGGTCAAATTTCTTGACTGAAGAGCTGCACAGTGCAAGTTAGCAAAATGAGACGAACTGAAGAGGAAGGAGAGTCACGAGAACAAAAGAGAAAACAAAAGAGAATACACAAGCGGTAAAGAGGTCCCTGCAAGCCAAAGATTGGATCATCTTGAGCCGAAGTTGCATGTTTCCATGGGATAAGAAACCAAAAAACAAATTTTAGGTAAATATCAACAAAACGGTATCACACGACGACACACAACAACACGATGGTGCATGAGGATGGCGAATATACGTCAAGTCTGCTGTGACTTATCGTCATGGTAGACCCCAATGTCGCCAAGCCGTGCCATTGCTGCTGTTCTGCCTGCAGGCCAAGGCTGTTTTCAATTCAACAGCTGTGTGTCTGAAGGCGGCTGAACCAGATTCTCGACACCTTTGCCAAGAGAGCCGAATTGAAGTTCGTGGTGACCCAGAATTTGACGGATGGGCCAGCGGGAAACAGGGGAGGGGGGTGACAGCGGGGCCAAGCCACATCCACAACCCACCCCTCCCCCTGTCAAGTTCTAGAACTGCCAGGTTCCTGTTCCGGTTTCTTCCTTGCCAGCTCTCTTCCCCTGACATCAGTGCGCTCGCTCTCTCTCCGTTTGGCCGGCAATCACTCTCGGTGCTTCCGGTACGGCCCCTCCCCTTGATTAACATCTACCGATCCCCCCGATATCCGCCGACTCGGGAGTTCTTGGCGGTCCCGAAAGCCTTCACACGCAGCTATGGAAAAAGGGGAAAACCTCATCCGACGTTGACCGAGTGTAACTCTACATGATAGCAAATCTTTCGGAACTCACATCTGGAGGCCTCTCCCAATTTCGAACCGTCTTTTTCTGGAAAACACGAAAATTTGTTGTTGAGATGAAGAGAACCAGCAGATCGTCCTCGGATTGCCGGCGGCCGGATACGTCGGATATGGGAGCGGGCTGTTCCAGCATCGATGCTTAATCCACGCTCGTAACGAACGCGATTCATTTTTATCCAGGCAAGTAGGCTGGACTTTGAGCCGGGATCGACATTAATCTGTTGACCGCATGTCAGGCCAAATATACCTACATAGATTGAGAGCTGTCTCGGAGGGAATGAAATAACCTCGAGCAATATGCAGTCCGGGCCAAATTGGAGCCATAGAGTTTTGATATTGAAGACGGCTCGGTAATCATGCCCAGCCGGGTGAGCCCGCTCGCCGCTGTTATCCACTCACGTCCAACACGACCGCCCCTGAAAATCACGCCTGGCGGTTGGCTGAAATTTCTTTCCACGACCTGGTGGTTGTATGTTCCTGGGTTGGTTGCGATCCCCACAAGCAGTCCATGTCTTGCTTGCCAAGAGAGCCCATCTGGACAGGGCAGACGGAGGGTGTGATGGCCTATCGATTGCAGCACGCGATGCGATGGTGGATCGTGCTCCTGGTCGGCTTTGGTTCGTCTTTGTGATCGTGTCTGTCAGTTGTGATCAGAGATACACTCTTTACTCCTTGTCGTCAGATCACTCTGCGCTGGTGATCAAGTGCCGGCTGGAGCCCGGTCTCGGACTAGTTGTTTCCGAAACTCTTAGTCCCAAAGAAGATCATTCTCGAGGATCCTTCCTCAGGCCGATGGAGCCTCTCAGTTACCTGATAACCAGTACACGTGTAGAAGCGGGATCGCCCCGACCCGGGGGCGAAAGCTCGAGACAAAAACCACCGTCGGAGGTAAGATACGTATCCGTAGCGCCCGTGCTACGTGACATGAAGTCCCGTCCCACATCCGAGATTCCCCGACCCTGTCGTGGGAGTTTAGCATTACACCACTTTCGACGGGAGCATTGCTTTGCGTGCTTTTGTGTGACAGCAACCTGAGTTGGCCGCCGGGTGTTGTCCGGATGGGACAAAAGAGTGAGACGATTCTTTAAGGTATTGTCGTGTGCCACTGCCGAGCACGAAATCCAAGAGACAGTTGTCCTGGTATACGAAGAGGTAATGGTTCAAGTCGATTGACTTTGGGATTCGTGTATTGTCACCTCGATTGCCGACAGCCTTGTCTGTTTCCAATATCTTAGCGCATAGAAGCAAGCATCAGCTTCGACAGATGGGTTCTTTCTGAAACTTGCTCAACTTCATGTGTACCTACTATCGCCTGGAGACTCTTGAATCTTGATTTTTCCCAAGTCAGAGGACACCTGCCTAGTCTAGGCTCGGCATGTGGGGAGTGGATGACGGCAGGAGATCTGCCTTGCTTGGAGATCACGGGCCAGTTCCCGAGAAGAGGATCTGAAATGCTTTGGGCGTCTGAGGGCCTTGATGTCAAGAATAGATCTTAGTTTGCCGTCGCCACAGTGACGTATCCACTCCTGAGCCATCACTCAGCACCGGCTGTTGTCAAAGATATGGGATGAGATGGCCAAGGTTTGAAAAACCACCGTTGCGTCCATTGCTTCAAAGGGGTTCCAAGTTTGCCCAAGCGAGTAAAGATCTTTTTCGCAGGGCTAGATCTTGAGCTCTGTTTGATTGGTGGGTCCCGAGATGATATGGCCTTTTATTGCGAGTGCACCCAGGAGCGAATCGAAAGGTTTGTTTTCGGGCAGGCCCGCTTCAGGATAGAATATGATACTGATATGCTAAAACAATTTGTTGTAGTGAGAAAGGAGTGGCTGATCTTTTCAAACTGGTAGTCTCTATGGATCTTGCGTCGCTGAGTGCACAGAGTCAGTCTTGTTGAGTTCACTTCCATCAGTAAGCCTGGGTTTCCAGGAAGGTGTCGATGCCTAATTTTGTTGCTAGCGTTAGAAAAGAAGTTGTGAAGGACATGGCTTGCCGAAGTCTTCGGATTCGTTGTGGATTTCAAGATGACAGTTAACTTTCAGTATCTATTGCTGCTTCCTATTCATTCAGGTTGTGACTTACTCAGTGCCCGGTCTGGCCTGGTTTTCACAGTATTCGCCTGCTTGCCTGTTCCATGTCAAAACTAGGTCGACCTCGGATATTCGACACTGCCTACCTAGAATTCGACAGGGAATCAAGGTTCTTTTTCCTCTTTCCTTTTTGATAAAATACCGTGACCAAACACGTCGACACGTCAGGTCGTCATCTCAAAATTTACAGCAACGGTCGTGAACACGGCCTTTAAGCACAACATACAAGGTACGATCGATGTAATAATGTCGGGTACTGATACGTGCATGTTTGAGGATGTTCGTCGTCCATGGCCGCGCACCAATGGCTACAATTGGTGACATTGTCTTCTGCGTATCGATGAAGTATGTGCTGATAAGCATCCGTGACGCAACTTGGCACCAATCTGCGCAGTCCTTACTCACCACAACCAAATGATCACGTGTCGCGGCATGAGTTAATTCTGCCTATAAGGCATCTCGAAGACGATTCCTTGGCCCGATATGAACAGGCTGCAGATCGTTTTCTTGTTACCACGTAGGCAATGTTGCCCAGCAAGATCCCACTCTATCCAGCAAAGGTTAACAATCATTCCCCTGACGACCTTTCGACAACGCATACATGGCAATGTCCAATCATGAAAAGGACACTCCTGAGAACGCCTCCTCACTAAAGAACGGAAGTGACGACAATGTCAACCAAACCACTAAAAGCGTCGCCCAAATGGCTGCCGAAATCAGTGAGCTTAGGAAGATCATGGAAGCTGCGGCGAAGCACTTCAATATCGAGGTTCCGATCCAAAGTATGGACAGCCCGGTGGACATCAACCTTGAGCTACTTAGACCTACAGCAAGTTCCTATAGCGAGGAGACAACCATCAAATACCTAATGCGGCAGCTTCCAAGTAACGCCACAGTGGAATCATATCTGTGCTCGGAAGACTCAAGTATACAAGGCCCATCGCATTTACCTCGTCCACTTACATTCATTGGTTCGACAGATAGCCCACAAGCGTATCGAGCGATATTTGAGTGGTTGCCTCCAAACACTCCCATCTCCAGCCAGACGAAGGACGCGGTGCTTTTCAGGGAGTTGAGCTATGATGCAGATGGCTATATCTGCTTGATGACACCGATTGCCTTCATAAAGAGCCATCGCACAATACTTCCGCAGCAGGCCGACCCACATCCTTATAGGGAGCATGTTGTAAGTTTCTCAAGCTTGATAAAAGTGGAAAAGATGAGCTTAACTGAGATTCAACAAACAAAAGCTCTTAGGGGGTAAAGCCAGTAACCCCGAGGCCAAGTCGTCAGAGGAGCGTAGCCTGACCCTCAAACCAGCACACCCCGGCGATTATCCCTGGGCTGGACAGAGGTTTGGAAAGGACTGGTAAGTTGCATCAAAATCAGCTATCACATAGTTTCTCACGAACGTACTTAGGATTGTTGAAATACACGGGCCGGATTATGACCTTTCAAAGCTTTACATTGCGATATGTCAGATCGCCTCCGAGCCAAAACAGCATTATGACCCCCCAGGATTCCAAAGAGTTGGGCCTAGACTTTTCGCAGAAGATGTCACTAGCTGGTACCACTAGTAAGAAGTCCAGGTTTGAGGTTCTAGACGCAGCAGAGATTCTGCGGATGTTCACGGGGTGGTGGCCAAATCATGGCATCATCAAAAGTGCGGACTTCGGACCAGATGCTCAAAACCCTCAAGATCGCCTTCCAGGCGTACTTGTTCATTTCGAGATGCGGTTTCTTTCTATTCAGCCTTCGAAGCCCGAAATTACGGCGCCAACAAAGATGAAGAGATACACTGGGTCTGTTCGCATCCCTGGCCGCAACATATTCCTTAACGTCTTGGAAAAGCGGATTGCTGTTGCTCTGAGGACCACGTGTCGACTTGACCTTCCTGTTTACTCGATGGTCACGGTAATGGATTATTTAGTGTCGAATATTGACGAAATGTTCATCGAGCCACCCGCCGCATGGGCAGAATACTATGGTGGTGCCTGGGGGGCACTCGAGAACAGCAAGGGTTGGCGAGCAGGCGGTATCCAACCTAGCATCCGCTCAACAGCGTTCGATTCTCTAGCTTTCAGAATGATGACCATATGCTGGATATGGCGGTATGAGTGGTTGGCAAGTCTCGGGGCCATCACCAAATACATCAGGGCTGATGTAAGTTGTGTACCCCCGCCCCCCCTTCCCTTTCCAATATCCCGATTGTTTTAATAAAACTGGACCTGACTTGTCATCAGCTCAGTGACATCCTGACTCACGAAGGGCGCAATAAGATTCTGTATGACGACAAGGATCTCAGACTTTCTGAATTTTACTTTTTTTTGCAACGCATTCTTGAATTTGCGGAACAGTGGTCGGGAGAAACTACTATGAAACTAGAAACGTTTGCCTCTGTAATCGAGCAAAGCTGCTTTGACGATAGAAGTGAGACAAGTCCGTGGTCTAAAGCGGACTCACAGGAAGCGAAAGAAGCCTGCAGAGAGAACTTTCGGCGCAACTGGAGAATGGTTCTGAACCGTCAAGAAGACTTCGGGAAAGTCGAACTGCGTGAGCGTATTCGACGACTACAGGAAAGAATCAAGACCCTCAAGGACGGCGTAAGTACCCCCAGTTTCTTCCATGCCTACATCGCACATCCTAAAAGGCAAGCTCGTGAGACTCATAATCGCACCTGTCAGCTCTTCACCGCGACCTCGGTTAGCGAGACAACAAAGTCCAAGCAGCTTAACCACCTGATTCTCGTCTTTACAATCGTCACAATCTTCCACCTGCCGCTCAGTTTTGTCACTGTATGTCGATCTCTCTCTAGGTCTCCTCTCAACAACACGCTGTTCCTCTTCATATTCTCACCCCACATGTTTTCTTTATACTCTCGCTCCGTCACAATCTAGGGATAATCTGTTCGGACGTTGTTCCCACTAACAGAGCCACGCTCCATAGGCCCTCTATGCCCTCGGAATGTTCAGCTGGGACGATAAATCCGCCCAAAAGAAATCCTTCATCACAACCACTCTCGTCGTAGCGGGAACTACATACCTCTTCGCCGGTTCTCTGAGCTTGGTAATTCGAACACCCGTACTTCGAGAAGCCATCATGGATCCACGGAAAGCGTTGTACAAGCTCCTCGAGCGGCCAGAGTACAAAGCCGAATCAAACGGCGGCAAATCTTCACCCTCGAACGGCCATTCTACCGCTTCCAAGACTACCTCCACTAACTGGGAATGGGCGAGGAACCTGAAGCAGAGGGCCACGAAGAAGCCGAAGGAAAATGCCAAAGGGAAGGAAAAGGCCGAGGGCGTGGCTGGTGATCTTTTTGTTTGACTGCTTCTACATCGGACTAGGCGTTTGGAGTTTGGAAATTTCAAATTCATATTTCCTCGTATCGTCATTTGATTCGTTGCGCCTCGCTATTTTTTTTTTCAGCAACTCTCCATACCTACTTTGACAAACATCCCAAGTATCGGCGTAGGCCATTGATCCAAAAGACAACTTAGAATAGCCATACTCTTGAACTTTTCTTGAACCTCTTTTTGGGGGGGGGGAGCGGGGGAGCGCGCCGAGGCCCCGTTTTGACCAAAAAGCCATCCGGGGGACTCGATCACTATTGAAAGATGCGGGAAGTGGTGGCAACGGTGGTGTTGATGCCGCTCCATCACAGCATCTCATTTCACTGAGAGCAGGACCGTGGAATGAGAGACTTGTTGCGGGACAATAAAATCACAACCAATAAAGGCCCGCATGGCTCAGTGGTAGAGCGCATCACTAGTAATGATGAGGTCGTCAGTTCGATTCTGGCTGTGGGCACTACAACAAATTATTAGGGGGACTCCACTCTCTATCTTTTACATTTTTGTCGTGCAGGCTCACCTTAAGGTGCATATTCCTAACGAAGAGAATGCAAGTTGAGGTGTAGTGTTCTTTTTGGCTTGGTTATGTGAACAGAGCTTGATAAGTCGCCAGGAAACATCATACAACGCCTAGGTATGTAGACACTCAAGTTCTTGTGGAGCCAAAACTTTTATATCCAAGTGCAAATATGCCTCCCATGTATTCTTTTGTCTATGCACAAGAAATGACCTCCCTTTTTATGGCCCATGAAATCGAAATATGTACAGAAAACCCGGGAAAGAAAACTGCTTCCCGACTGAAATATGAAACGTAACTTGCGCCGCCGGCTGTGGGGTATATCGTATCATCCCTATCTGCTTCCCCCCCTTCTTTTTACTCTCTTGTCGTATTGCTTCTTTCATATTTGGTCTCTTTACAAGCCGGCAGTCTTAGCGTCCCTCATGTCGCGGAAGAAGTCCATCACACCGGTGTAGACCACCAGGAGAATACCACCACCGGGTCCGAGTCTGAGAACCTTGGGGATGAAACCCTTGTATAGGGCAGCAGCACCTTCCTCCTTGGCGACGGTGGCCACGGCGGGCCACGCCCAATTGTACTTGGGGGTTTGACCAGCGACCTTGATGGTGTTCTGGATGCGAGACTTGACGACGTCCATGGGGGTGTTGAGGAGGGTACCAATGGTGCCGCCGACGGAACCGGCGATGATATCGTTGGTCATCTGGGCCTGCTTGGTCTCTGCCTTGGGCATGAGCTGGCGGACCTGGAAAATGCAGCCGAAGTAACCGGCGTTCCACAGGATGTGGCGCCAGAGGGTGGACTCGAGACCGTTGTACATGGCAAGGATGCCCTCGTTCTTCACCGTCTTCATGACGACATCGATCATGCCGTTGTATCTGCCGGCGGAGGCCTTGTCTTGGAGACGAATCTTGACGAGCTCGAAGGGGACGACGACGAAGGACTCGGTGGCACCGGCTGAGGCACCGGTGAGGACGGAGAGACCCTGGGTCATCTGGGTCGCGCCGAAGAGGTCGCGGTAGAACTTGCCCCATTTATCGTTGGCGGCGAACTTGGTGGCGCGCTTGGGGGCTTCCATGAGAATGGGAGCGGTGATGCCGCGGTAGAGTCTGGAGAAGCTGTTTTGGGGAATATCTGGTCAATGGTGTGGCTCGGAGGATCAACTTGGGCGCAATACATCGTACCCCTCGTTCTTGATGATCTTGCTGAAGCAGTCCAACATGCCATTGTAGGTGTCGGCACCGGCGGCGGCCTTGCCGGTTTGGAGTTGTCTGGGGGACTGGGTTAGTTCGAGGCGCATCGGATGGTTCGGGGGTTTGGTGACTTTGCTCACACTCTGGTCTTGACGACATCGAGAGGGTACCTGTCAGGGATGAGGTTAGCTTTGGGATACAGGGCACGCGACCAGACGAGAGCGCAACTTACATGACCAGAATCTATACGCGCTGAGATGTTAGCAGGTCAATTGAGTACCTATGCGATCAGGAGGATACTTGCCTCCGAAACACCAGCAATAGCGCCTGTTGTGGGAGTGTGGTCAGCATATCTGTCTTCGTCTGAGCTTTTTTTTTTTCGGTGACGTTGGGCTTCTATCCAGACTTACCGGCCATGAAGGTGTAGCCAAACGGCAGAGGGGCTTTCTCGGCAGACATTTTGGATAGCGTGATTTGGATAAGACCTCTAAAACAACAAGTGTGTAAATCGACGGGGAGAAAGATACGACAAGAGACTAGAAAAGGGTATCAAGTTGGTGAAGCGAGAAAGCAGGGAGAGAGAGAAAAAAAAGTCTAGCAAACGTAACCCGACTTCAACAACCGACCCGGAGTTTCCAGCGCAACGAGCCGAAAGACTGGTTCAACCTCCAGGGCTGGGCAGCCCACCCCCACATTTGCGTGGATTGATTTCCACCATCAAAACCCCCCGCGCTGGGGAACGACATCGGAGGGGAGGGCCCATGACCCTAGGCAGCTTTGGGAACTTGGATCTTGAAAGTCAATGGCAAGGGTCTAAAGAGAGGTCGTATAGTTACATAATCCATAGTATGAGACTCGGAATCTAGAGCTACAGCCAAGGGCTTTCCTCTATCAATATAAAACAAACGAAAGTAGAGAAGACACAATTAAAAATAAAATAGACTGCGGAATACGGATTGCATCGGAGAGTTTTGTCCCGCAGTTCATCTCTGCCCGTCGAGTAACACTGCAGGGCTGAAGAACTGGGCCATGCACATCTCCCCTCCTTTTCGATTGAGTGACGATTGACGACTCAGCACAGACGATTGGGAACTTGAGACTGGAACGACTCGAAGCTCACTGGTTGGGGCTCCACAGCTTCAGTTTCCTAACCCGTCAACCAGCTCTGATAAAATGACGGGAGCAGCGGTTTATCTTAGACTTTTACCCCGCATTGGGAACACCGTTGCAGAGACTTGAGATTGTCCTCGACGTGCATAATACTAAGATATGAAACGAAGCTTACTACGTACTTCATATCTGGGCATAGTCAACGGCCTCAATGTGCTGGGACCTGTCGGCTGCAAGAGGTTGAACCATGAGCCTGGCATGTGCCACCCGATTGGTTGGAAATTGGCAGCTCTCCCGGACCAGGGCTGCCCGGCAATCGCGCGGGGTTTATCTTGATGATGGTTGCGCACACGATTCGCGGGAGAGCTCGAAGAGTCAATCCTGTGCAACTCATCAATCTGGCCAGTTCCCATTCTAAAACACAATCCAAGACCTCTCGACTACAGCATTCAGTACCCGAATAACTAACCGGTCGAGACTTCTCTATCATTCCCGTCAACTGAGCTCCATCGTTAACCCCACCCACGTCGCTGCCCCTATCTTCTGCGACTTACCAACCAGAGCCCCGAAAGAATACCGCGTCATTGCGCCAAAGTCGCCACTGGAAGCAAATTCTCACAGCCCATCGATTCCTGATACACGGCTGGCAACACAAAACCGCCTCCGACGTTCTTCCGGGGTAGTTCTTCTTTTGCGCTTCATATCGCACCTTTAAAAAGGCCGTGATCCATCCGAGACCACAGCGAGGTGCAACACCGAAGCGCGTCCGAGGGACTCCCACGGCAACATCATTCAGCTAATGACTCACCTCTTGTGGAAATACTACTGGGAAGACAATGTCGAAAAATTTCGACGACTCCTCTCGCCCGCCGGGCATGGCGGTCATCAGAATGCCAACCGAAATAGTCCAATAATAGGAGGATCTGGAGGGGGAAGTCCTGGGCAGTATGGTACTTCTCCCAGACCGACACCGAAGGCGCGCAAGTTTCAGGGGCCAGGGCATACTGCTGGTGGTCTCAGCAAAAGCGACGTGAATAGCCGTGACCACGCCGGTCTTACGATCCTGCTGCGCGCAGCATCCTCGACAGCCGACAATGCGATCTCGTTCGTCGAAGCCCTGCTCGAACATCCCGCCATCGATATCTATGCGAGCGACTCGGAAAGTGGCTGGAATGCACTGCACCGGGCTCTTTATGCTGGAAACATCTCGATCGCTAGGATGCTCCTCGAAAAGGAGCGCAAAGATCTGACTGGACACCACACGTCGCTGAACAAAGTCGGACAACTGATCAAGACGAAGGACCACGAGGGCAACAGTCCCTTCGACGTGTACAACTCGACGATAGGGCAGCGTATTCTGAAACAAAAGGTGGACATCAGTTCTATGGAATGCGAAGCTGAGGATGACACTGATGAGGCTTATGACAGAGTGGAAGAGACTAAGTAAGCTGCCCATACTCTGTCCCAGTTTGGCGGCGCGCACACTTCTGGTCTGGTAGACATGATACTGACTCAGAGTTCAGTAGTGCTGGAGACCACAAAGCTCTTGGTGAAGACCTGTATGCGTTCGGCAGCAACAGAAACTTGTCTCTTGGCTTTGGCGACGAGGATGATCGTCAATTCCCGGAACGGGTGTTCCTCAAACGGCCAGACCACTTGTTGCAGAGGTTTTATAACGAATACCTCGAGCACATCGGCGCCGATGGACCGGCGTCACAGGATCTCGCAAAGATCCCCGCGCTAACCTTGAATCGACCCTTAATAATCTGCGATGTCATTTTGTCCAAGTTACACAGTGCAGTACTCACGGCAGACCCAGTTTCAAACCTCTATGTCTGCGGTGTTGGTCGCGGTGGACGACTCGGTCTTGGGGATGAAAATACCCGCTTCACTTACACCCCGGTCCAAGGGCCGTTTGTGGACCGAAAGGTTGCTGAGGTTGCGCTGGGCCAAAACCACTCCATGGCGGTTGACAGCACAGGCGCGCTGTGGACATGGGGAAGCAATGCTCAGTCACAGTTAGGCTATGCTCTCCCTGTCCCGGCAAAAGCAGATGAGGATCCTATCAGCACAGTGCCACGCCAGGTATTCGGTCCACTGAAAAAGGAGATTGTTTACGGAATTGCTGCTTCAGCAGTCCACTCCGTTGCCCACACGGGTTCTTCTCTATATACCTGGGGCAAGAACCTCGGCCAGCTTGCCTTGATGGATGCCGATTCTAGGTCACTCGAATTCCAACAAACTCCCAGGAAAGTAGCCGCATCCCTCTTCTCCTCACAGATCATCATGGTGAGTGCGATAGACAAAGCCACAACTGTCCTTCTCCAGAACCACACTGTCTGTGTATTCACTGGCTATGGATACCACATCGTCAAGTTTCCATTTGCAAGCTTCGACATGATTGGCAATATTCGCCTGTCGAGCCGGTTTGAGCCGGGGTGGAATGAGATAAACTATATCACCTCTGGCGGTGATACGATCGCAGCTTTGACAAAGCGTGGTGATTTGTTCACCATGAGTCTTGATCACAAGCTTGAGGCCAATACCGTGGCTACTTCGACGACCAACCCAACCAAACTCAAGTCGGCCGTCACTCCGCCTCAACGCATATGGAACGCCAGGAAGGACGGCGTACGCTCTGTAGGGGTAGGAGAACATGGCTCTGTGATTCTTAGCACCAATTCAGGAGCCGTGTGGCGAAGGATCAAACGACCAAAAGCCAAAGATGCGTACGCCCGCTCGACCGAGTCGAAGAGGAACGATTTCAAGTTCCAGCGTGTCCCATACATCACCAATGTTGCCACTGTGCGGGCGTCTGCATATGGTGCCTTTGCCGCCATCCGACAGGACTTGGAAGTCATGAAAACACAGTTGGCCATTGATGGGCAGACGCTGTGGAAAGACGTGGAGCCTTTGAACTGTCTCAAAGGCTTCAAGGGTACCAGAGACGAAACCGAAGACGATTCAACTCGCAAATTTTTCGAGACGGGCGTGGTTAGAAACCGGCTGGGTGATATTGCATTTGAGGTGTTGGGGTCTGGGGATGTCGAGAAAGACCTGATGCGGCACCTCATTACCTGGTCTTATCGGAATGACCCGCTAGATGCGGTTGTGTGCGTGTCATCCTGGCCAGAACTCAGGATTCCCATCCACGGATGGTTGTTGTCCGCACGCAGCTCCGTCCTTCGAAGCGCACTTGCGCAGTTTCGCAGAGCCGGCATCTACACCCACGAATCATTCACCATAAGTAAGGATGGCGAACAAGCAGTAGTTTGTTTTCAAGACTTGGATATTTACGCACTTCTTAACCTTGTCCTGTTTGCCTACGAAGACCGCGTGGTACCGTTATGGAATTATCAACGACATGCTGGACCTTTATCACACAGGTACCGCCAGGTACGGGTCGAGGTCATGCGCCTCGCCACCCGCCTTGATATACAAAAACTTGAGGTAGCTTCAAGACTCCAGGTGGATCCTCAAAAATGTATGGATGAGGATTTCCGGAGCGCACTGAACGACCGTCGCCGCTTTTTGGGTGACGGCGACGTGCTACTTGAGCTTGACGGTGCAGAGGTCCCAGCTCACAGCAGTTTCCTCTGCCAGCGAAGCCCGTGGTTCAAGGGACTGTTCTTTGGACGCTCACAGGGAGCGTGGCTCGCAGCTCGTCGAGCCACACAAGAACCCGGAGAGAGGCTTAGGATCGATTTGAAGCACATGAACCCCACAGCCTTTAACTACGCTCTTCAGTATCTGTATGGCGACTACGGATCCGAGCTCTTCAATCCTGCTGTGTGCGATACCTTTGAGGACTTTTTGGATCTCGTCTTGGAAGTCATGGCTGTCGCGGACTATTTGATGCTGGATCGCCTCTCACAAATCTGTCAGCACGTCATGGGCGGGTTTGTCAACATTCGTAATGCTTCTGACTTTTTGAATGCCATCAGTCCTTGTCACGTTACGGAATTCAAAAAAGCTGGACTGGAGTACATCTGTCTGCAGCTGGAGACGATGCTGGAAAACCACTTTCTTGACGACCTTGATGAGCGTCTCCTGTTGGAGCTGGATAAGGTCGTGCGGGAGAACCAGGCCGCCCAATTCCCATTTGTGCGCAGTGGTCGCATGGAATTACTTCTCCATGAGAACAACCCCAGGCTGGCCGAGGACATTGATGAGGAGAGACACATTCGCGTCAAAGAGATGGCGTACAAGATCCACAGAGAGGAAGAGAAAAGGATGGCTGTCTCGGCGAGGACCAAGTTCGGCAGTCTGGACGACTCTACTCCAATCACCCCCACTCCCGATATAGTCAGGAAGGCATCGAGGGTCGACCGCGTTGAACTTTCCAGCCCTGATCTCCGGACGAAGGCGTCGCAGGGAGACATGATGTTCGATATGGACGAAGATGACGCCTCTCCTATGAATAGTCCTTCGATGAGGTCTAGAAAGTCTCCTAATATCGTTGATCACATTCCACCCCTGGGGAGCTCCTTGAAGGCAAAGGGCAAAAAGGTATGGATGAGTATTGATCAGTCTCCAACCATCAGCCACGCGGCATTACAGACGCCACCACAACCACCTCTTCATAGCGCTAGTCCAGACGTCGGCACGCCAATCAAGACACCCCTGACACCATGGGGAGGTGCGGTTGCTGTCCAGACACCCAAGTTGGGTCTTCGAGATCTCTTCCAGTCAGAGACACCTCCTCAATCCGCTCTCTCAGCTGGTCTCGCAGCTCAAAAGGCCAAGGAGGCCGTACCGAAAGCCTCAAACAAGATGTCACAGAAGGAGAAGAAGCGCCAGCAACAAGAGGCACAGGATGCCCAAATGGCTTTACTTGCCTCGAAAGCTGAGCAACCGAAGAATGCTTGGGAGCGGGCAGCAAGCGAACCTCAAGCTGCGCCGTGGAAGGTTGTTCCTCCCAAGGGACAATCACCGGCACCACAGCCGGCCAAGGTGCAACCCAAAGCAATTCCTTCACCCTCGGATGACAAGGGCCTCCTTTCTCCAGCCGCGGCAGCGACCAAGACAATCCCTATTCATCGCCGGACGGCATCCCCGGATACCCGATTCTCGGGCCAGCGCAGCACTCCTACTGCAGGTGCAGGTGCTTCTGGCTCAGCACCTCGTCAGCAAACCCCCAAACCCGGAGCAGCTGCAAGTACCCCAAGTAAACCAGAACCAGAAAAGCCTCTGGTCCCGCACTCCAAGAATTATATTCCTGTCCCACGGAAAGCCGAGCCGATGCTTGGTTTCAGCATGGAGGATATCATCGCCCAGGAAGCGCGCGATAAGCAAAGTATCAAAGAAGCCGCGGCAAAACGCTCTCTCCAGGAAATCCAGGAAGAGCAGGCTTTCCAGGAATGGTGGGATACTGAAAGCCGCAGGATGCAGGAAGAGGAAGCACGACGGCTAGAAAGGGAACGAGAAAGGGTCGAGGGCGCCTCGTCTTCTGGAGCTAGTAAGAGAGGAAGGGGAAGAGGAAAGGGCGGCAGAGGAGGAGGTAGCTCCAATTCACAGCAACAACAGCAGTCTTCTGGAGGTGGTGAGGCTGCAGGTGGTAATGCTCCCGAGCATAAGGGACCTGGGAGAAAGTCCCGAGGTCACGGCCACGGTGGTAATGATGCTGGCGGCAGTGGTAACACACGTGGGGGCGGCTCCTCATCAAACTCAAGAGGAGGAGGAGCGCAAAGCAGTAGGGGAAGAGGAAGAGGCAGGAGAGATGCCAATTCCAACTCCAACTCCACCCCTGTCGATACTGCCAGTGGAGGGAAATGATGTAGAAATTATATATCGCCACACGACTCGTTCTTTTGCATGATGGACACGGATACACGGACATTGGCACATAATGCATACGGAACATGTGGTAATGGATGACGGTGGCCCGGGTCGGAGTTTTTGGAAGACTGGGTAACAAGGCGACTTGCAACAACACCACTTTCTTCTGCCTTTGCATTTGCATTCATCTTGTAATATCGTGGCGACAAAGGGCCTCTTGTACATACTTCGTATATACGTGTGGTCTACACGACACACACAGCGAAGCATTCATACCTTCAGACTTGCACTTCTTGATGTGGCAGGTTGTGGTTTGACCACTTGTTCTCATCCAAACGATCACAACCTGAATATATTGTCCTGAAAGTTATTTCCATTGTCGCCACTTACAAGTTTTTAAGCAAATGTTCACGGGAACTGGCAATTACACGTGTGCTGTATCGCATGTACCCTTAGGTGCATGAGACTGAGGCATGTGATATGTGAGGTGAGGGATGACTGCACTGACAGCCTCATTCTGCACGAACAAGTGTACTGCATAGAAGAGCTGCTCCTGTATGTAAGTAAGCGCATCCATGGAAATGCAATGCAGAGGATCGGATCGGATAATGTCTCCTGCCTTCAAGTTGCCCTGCCCTCCTCAATTCGAACTTGCCCTCCCCAAATCCTGTATCTCCGGACTTCAGGATGAGTAGTAGGATCTTTCTTATCTTTCTAGTCCTACTGCCGCCTTGTGTCGGCTTGGTTGTTGACCATCACAAATACCACCCACAATTACACACACCCTTCCAGACACACAAACCTGCAGCTACCCGCGGATTACCCCATTTGTCGAGGGAGGTGATTTCACTGGCCAATTGTGGTTCAGGTTCACAGAAGCTGCCTGTCCTGTGTTGCTCAGGGTCGAGTCAAAGATGTTTTGGGGATTGTTGCACTGCGTTAGCGTAGAACTGTAGGTTGCTGTTTATGGACCAGTTCCAGTTCCCTGAGTGACTGTTTGCCGGTGACAGATTGGGGGGTTCCTGGATACAAATCTTCATTACCAGCTTGTGATGTGGAAGAGATGTGGTTGAAAGAGGAGTTCTCTAGGCAGTCGGATCCACACTCTCGATTGTGAGGCAGTTGACACAGAGATGAGTCTTCGGTCCCAGCCATTTTCTTAATTAATTGACAGAAGGAATGCATTGCATTGCATTTCACAAAAATATGGCTCATCATTGCATTTAACTCTCAAGGCTTCCCATCTGCGCTCACATTGACGACAGACTGAGACAGACATCCATCGGATGCAGGTTGACAGGAAGCAGGCAGCTGCCAGCCACTTGACTTCTGATCGACACACCTGCCGATGGTTTATCACCCTGACCCCTGGTTCCTTATCGTTTACACTACCCCAAAGACACCCCAGCACCTCCACCTCCCCAAAACGAAACAACGGACAGTTGAGGTAAACCGAAACCTTGCATTGCATCATTGTTTTCATCCGCTCTCATTGCACCCCTTGGCAGCAGCAGCAGCAGCAAACAGGCAAAGTCGTCGACATGAACACCCCCGGATGAGGTGGTGTGGTGATGACTTGAATGACGGAAGATGGCTAAGAGAGCACGAGGTCAACGGTTTTCCCTTCTCGTTTTTCGGACCAAACCGCTCCCCTGGGTAATGATCGGTCTTGAGTCGTGTGTTACCTTAAGCTGAATCACAAGCGTGAAACCAAGATTGGCTTAACATTTCTCTAGAATACGAAGACCGGAGGAGATAGTTCGATAGATAATCTTCTTTCTCTTTTTCAGCTGAAGGGCGTATTGCATTGTTCATGCCGCCGGCACTTGGAACGATAGGATTGATGGCACATCGTCAAAGGAGACCCGTTTCGGGAACAGCGATTGTGCACAGGACCACAAGAACCAAAAAAGAAAAAAGAAAAAAGACCCTTGTTCCCTGACCACGAGGTTCCTGGGGTAGGAAAGTGGACCATACCCGCTTCTCTTTCGCGCGCTCTCACGTCGTTCTTTGGTGGTTTGCCTTATCTCGATCGTCAGCGCATCTCTCCTTCCGACATCGCCGTATTGTTCCGTTTATCATTTTACCTTAGCTTGTTATCTGTCGGGGGAGAGGTGCACGACATAATACACTCCCGTCACTCGATTGGGAGCCCATTGTGCTGCTGACGACTATTATACACCCCCCATTCGTAAAGAAACTCTTGTTTTATTCCATCTACGAATACTTCGTACGTACATACAAGTACATACACGATATCAACCAACCCCCATTCAGTCAGGTACAGCGCAGCGGCTTTAAGGCAACCTACAGGACGTGCATTGCACAAGAACTGCACGAAGCCACTCATTGGAGCCAGCCGAGCCGCCACGAGCCAACCTTGAGGGTCCCCCTTGCTGGTTGGCAAGCTTACAAGCTAGAGCCTCCCCAGGAAACCTACCACGCAGCCGTTGCTCCATCGCTCGTCTGCCTTGGAGCCCGTCGCCGTCACCGTCACCCGTCACCGCCAACCACTCAAATCACGACGCTTTCTTTTTTATTTTCTTTTTCTCTTCTTTTTCACTGTGTGCATTAGAATTCTGCCTTGGGTTTGCGCTGTCAGCACGCGATTAGTCCATCCCCTCTTTTTTATCTTGTATTTCTACTATCTCATCCCAAGAACCGCCCCGATCTCGAAACATGGATGCAAAGGCCCGTTATCCTCGGAACCCTCCCACCTGAAAAGCACCACACCACCCTCCATCCGCCGCAGCACCCACACCTCCCATATACCTGCCCCCGAATCCGCTCAATCCTCATCCACCGCCGCCTTGCTCTCCCGACCTCAAGCAAAATCATCAGCTAGTCTTTGGTGCCTCGACTTATCAAGTAGTCATAGAGTACAACCCCAGTTTTATCCTTTCAACGATAAAGTCATCGGCCGCTATATGCCATCCTAAGAACCGATGTACACGACCCATTGAGCCAACCACCCCAAGAACCATCCTTAGCCGCCGCAACAATGCATCAACAATCCCGCCATCCTCCGCGGGTATCCTCCCCCGCATCATCACCCCAGACAAACCCCACCCGAACAAACAACCCAAGGGATCGAAACCGCAACGATTCCGAGTCCGTCCCGAGTCGAGATGATCAGTCCATCAGATCCATGAGCCCTCAGGTGCCCGACCTGGCCAGCGGGCCGTCTCCAGACAACATGAAGAAGCTCGAACAAATCATCCAGGTGCGCGGACTCTCTTTCTCTCGGCGCTCCGAGCGTCAACGGAAGCTGTACAGTGGATATCGAAGACTGACATGGTGTGTAGAACTTCTACCACAAATCTGCCGCACTCGTCCTATCATCACGGTTAAATAACTTGACCCCTCAGGCCCCGGCCAAAAGGGGGGAGCCGAAGAAGCTGAACAAATGGGTAAGCAACCAACCAGCCGGTGGATGTAGGGTTGGATCAGAAACAAAGAAGGGGAGGAGTCTAACTGGTGCCTATTAGTTTTCGATCGAAACCGAGGACTTCAACGAGTTTCGAGATGAACTTCGAGCATACAGGGTGTCCGACATCGCTGAGAACCGGCCTCCACCCATGATCATCGAGACGTACATCGATGCTTCGAGCCTTAGTAACAGTCAGAGTCTGGTTGTTGTGGACGAGGATGGGAGGAGATTTGATGTGCTGGAGGCCCTTAATTATTCAGAAACAGGAGACGATAGCCCGAGGAGACGGAATGCGCGAAACCGTAACACCGAAGTTGTGCTGGAGCGATGGAGGGTTGAGCTCAAGGCCCCGGCAGGAGCAGAGCAGGGAGGAGATTGGGGTCCCGTGCTGCCGACCATTTACAAAAGAGCCATCGTTTTCTTTCGCGCCCTATTTGTAACGACACGCATCATGCCTTGCTGGAAGTATTCACAACAGGCCCTCTCCAAGGGGATACACCCAGCGTTGGAAGTGAAGTGCCGTATCCTGACGGCGGAGCGAGAGGATCTCAATTATGATCCGCTGCGGCTACCGCTTCACGACGCGGATAGCAGGGATGTAGTGACGGAGTACGTTTTTACGGATCTTGAGGTACCGATAGGCCGATTGTATGCTTCGGTGACCTACCGCAGCGACTGCAATTTCCGAGTGGACGACTCGGAATCTCTGCTCAGTTCGCGGTTTATGGGGGTGGACGAGAACTTCTTCAAGCCATCGATACCACAAACACGGGAGCGTAGGCACGGGAGGTCAGACTCATACGCCGAACCCGGATCGCTACCAGCTCACAGGTTAGGCCGCGGTACCCGGGACCCGCCGCAACAGACATATGGCAGCTTGTCAACATTTCACGGCGAAGGGGCGCTTGGGACCAGCCCCATCAGCGCATTGAGACAAGTGCGCCCTATAGGGTCTGACACAAGCTCGCCGTCAGAATCGACGTCAGCGAGTCTGGAGAGACCCCTCCCACCACATTCATTACCTATCCGGGGTGCAGCGGCCAGGCCAACGTTACGAGACTATGGAGATGGCTCTTCTAGGCGACCATCCGTGTCTTTTCAACCGTTCAAGGCCGGCTCCCTGTCAGGGTCTCCTAGACTCTCAGAGGATGTACCACCGTCGCCACAATCGTTAACACGTCCTTCAGGACTTAGTGCTCTTTCACGGCCTGGGAACCGAAACTCACTCACTATGGGATCAGCAGCTTCCTTGCGCGGGCCGTCTCCGGCAGTTCCGCTGCAAGACCCGCCTCCTCCGTCAGCGTCTCCCAGGCCCACTAGTCGTTACAGCAGTAGTTTCTCCCACCGTAGGGGTCGAGCTTCGTTTGGGGGGCAAAGCAAGGGTGATGATGATCAGGCTAGTAGCGGAAGGCAAAGTCTCTCATCGTCTGCTCAGCCGGGCTCGGGACTCCTTACCGAGGCCGGAGGCATTGCTAGCTCGGGATCCTTTGCGACTGATGATGATAACATCTCGGAGTTTCTCAAAGCCCTCGACAGTAACAAGACGCTCAAGAGTTTCGAGCCCAATTCTAAAGGCGAAAGCTCGGCTTCTAAGAGGACAGCTAACCAGCTCTCCAAGTTTCAGATGATGCGGGACACCAACAATGCACTTACCGATTCGATGACATCGTCTCTGCATCTGCAACGCTCTTCAACTTCATCGAGCCGCCAGTTTAATAATGTTCCCAGCATGGTGAATCCGGCTTCGTTATCAACATCCACCTCGCCGGGCAAACCACTCTCACCGCACACGCCTCACACACCGGCTATTCCATCTCGGCTGAGTGAGAATTCGATCATTGACTACCAGACGCAGCAGACGTCCCGTCGTCAGGGCCGAACATCAGGTGTTGCACCGACCGAGGAGGAAGACGGCGCTGACGACGGAGAGACACCGATTGCGCAAGAGAGTACGCGTGGCGCGATTGACATCCCTCTCTCGCCAAGGCTCTACCACGCTGCGGGTGTCGGCCGCCGCCCTAGCTCGGTTGCACAGCACCGTTCATTGGCTAGTGGAATCGATTCATATACTGACCAGCACAGCGCCAGTGTGGGTGCAGCATCTGCCGACATGGATGTACCTACGCTGAGCACGTTGCTCGGGTACCAGCATGGCGGCGCGGGTGGGAACACCACTGCCGCTGCTGATACTGGCCGTGCAGGCAACGAGGGCTCGGATAGCGTCGAGGATAGCCCCGCTGCGATTCTAAGCCCATTCATGGGGAGAGGCATCAGATACCCTACGCGGGCGAGGCCTGGTTCTTTCTCTTCTAATGCACGAGATGGAGGCAGCGTGGAGGGTGTAGATGACGAGCCTCTGTTGTTCGCTATGAGCGAGGTGGATAGAGGAAGTAGGCGAAGCTTAGAGGAGGGTGGCAGTAGCCGAGAGGGTGCTTTTAACCCACGCGGCGTTTCCAGAAGGGGATGGTCTTGATGTTTCACTTGACTCTTCTCAACTCATTACACTTTCTAGCGCTGTATTTCTACATTACTGATTTTAGGGACAATATTCTGGCGCTGGAACCGTGCTCATATAATTCTATGGATAAGGGGTGTATTCTTCTTTCCTCTTTCCGGGCTGAAAGAGAGTTAGGCCGGGATACTTGGGGAGAGCGGTTGTGCACTCTTTTGCTTTTGCTTTACGAAGATTGACGACAAAGAGGTAAAGATGGCAAAAAATTGTTTATTAAGGTTGACTTGTACGGATGGCATGTCGTCGTAAAGATATTCGTTTTGGTATATGGAAGGGAAAGGAAGAGGGCCTTGTGAGGTGGATTAGGAGGCAGCCCGAGGACGGGGTAGGATGGATATATCTCGTCAAGTGGGCGATGCGCAAACCAGGCGACGGCAAGATAAGACATAGCAGACAACAGACAGCCTAGCTGGTAGACTCGCGAGATTATAGAAGACCAAACATTAAGAAGCCATGATCTTTTTGTGTTGAGTGATCAGATGGCATGGATGGCTATCGCTTCGTTTTCATTAGCTGGGGTATCCCTTTTAGGGGGCGAAGCTGTCGAACGGGATGAGATGAGATGTTTGGATCCATCAGCTAAACTTGGAAGATTTGTATCTAACATAAAATGCCTTCAAGATCGCCTTAGTATGTATATTATGGAGCCTCATGAAATTTTCTGGTGTTAGGGCTATAAAATGTTAGAGAGGGGGGGATAGAAGCTATTTTCGTGGCTGCGCAAGCTGCATACGCAATGGGAGGCAAGCCAGGCGGGAAAGGGAAGAAGAGCTTCCATTCTGTCTGCGACAGGCAAGATGATGCGCAGCATGCTGAAGACTGCGTGGAAATGGAAATGCGGGGCTTTGCACGCGGCGGCCAAGCAGCATTACGTTCTCTATTGCCTGCTCGTACCAACCACGCGGCACTGCCCACCATCTTCTCCAACCTACACCTGAGACCTGACAGACTGATTCTTTTGACATCTTTTACACCTAAAATTTCGGTAGTCGAGTCTTTCGAGTTTTGAAGGGTTTGGCAAGTTTGGGTTGTCGATAGCACAGATAGCTACCGAGCGAGCGCAGGCCTAAAGCGGGGGGTTACCTTCGATAGACAAGACGCCGACCGACCAACCGACCGACCGACGTACGTCAGAGCTGCTCTGCTTGCTTGGAAGCTTTGCGAAAACCAACGAAAATCGTAAATCGATAGCCCATACCATACACTACCGGCCAGCCAACCTAATTTCGGGGACCGAACTACCTGCTACCTACAGGAAAACTCTCTTTTCCGGATAGCTTCTCTCCGCAACGTACCGAGCACACACACACACACACACACAACCGCATTTCAAGATGTTTCGAGCGGCTGCGGCCGGGCCGTACGATGAGGCCATCAGTATGTTTTTTACCAATCGACGCGGACACACAGGCGAAGAAGAGGGGATTGCTGACATGGCGGCGGGAAAAACAGACAAGGCCACGGACGAGAACCTCACGTCCGAAGACTGGGGCGCCATCATGGAGGTCTGCGACAGAGTAGCTTCTGATGCGAACGGCTCCAAAGATGCCGTGCAGAGCATGATCAAGCGCCTTGCTCATCGGAATGCTAACGTGCAGTTGTATACCCTCGAGGTAAGTCCCTCTGCCCCTCCCCTTACGCTATCGTCTATCTACCCCAACCATGATGCGATGCCCCCCTGAAGCTCAATACTAACTCGATGAAAACAGGTCGCCAACGCCCTCTCCCAAAACTGCGGCAAGAACATGCACCGCGAGCTCTCCAGCCGGGCCTTCACCGACGCCCTTCTCAAACTGGCCAACGACAGAAACACCCACACCCAAGTCAAGGCCAAGATCCTCGAGAGAATGAAGGACTGGAGCGACATGTTCAAGTTAGACCCAGACCTGGGGATCATGTACGACGCCTACTTCCGCCTCAAACAATCCAACCCGACGCTGCAACCGCCCAGCGCCCCGCAGAAGAACAGCTTGACGGCAGTGGACAGACAGAAGGAGGAAGAGGAGCTGCAGATGGCGCTGAAGCTGAGTCTGCAGGAGGAGGAGCGGAAGAAGCAGCCCTTTGCTTCGACAAGCAAGAACGCTGGGTCGTCATCCGCTGGTCCAAGTGGTTCGGGAGGACAGCAGCAGTCACAACAGGCGGCAGCGGCTCCGCTCCAGCCCATGTCTTCGGGCACGACAGCGGCGACGGTGTCGAGGGTGCGGGCGCTGTACGATTTCGTGCCCTCGGAGCCGGGTGAGCTAGAGTTTAAGAAGGGGGATGTGATTGCGGTCCTGGAGAGCGTGTACAAGGACTGGTGGAGAGGCTCGTTGAAGGGGAAGACGGGAATTTTCCCGCTCAACTACGTGGAGAAGTTGACGGATCCTACACCGGACGAGTTGCAGCGCGAGGCGCAGATGGAGGCCGAGGTTTTTGCCGAGATTAAGAATGTCGAGAAGCTCCTGACGCTGCTGAGTGCTAGTAACACCGCGCCGAGGGAGGAGGATAACGAGGAGATTTCGGTAGGTTTTCCCAACGGGCTGGCAAAGGAAAGGAGGGGAGACGGAGTGGTTCAGGGGCTAATACCTTGAGCAGAAGCTTTACCACCAGACGCTGGCGATTCGCCCGAAGCTGATCAAGCTTATTGAGAAGTACTCGCAGAAGAAAGGTATGAAGTTAAGGATACACTGGGGAGATGGTGTTGCTGACATTTGACAGATGACTTTACGCAACTCAACGAAAAGTTCATCAAGGCCAGGAGAGACTACGAGGCTCTGCTCGAGTCCTCCATGTCGCATCCTCCTGGCCCGACGTACCATCAATATGCGATGCGTCCGCAGATTCCTCAGGGCTACCCACCTTCCGGGCAGGCCGGTTATGGTGGTGGTCCTTCGCAGCCGCAAGACCCTCAGCGGTTCTACACTCCGGCTCCTGCTCAAGGTACGGCTAATGCCAAGTTTGGTGATTAAGGAGGATGAGCAAAACAAAACAGTAACTGATTGTAGATATGGATAGAATCATCACAATACCCACCGTCCTCACCTTCTCCTAATTTCCAGCGGCCCGGTCAACCCGGCGCCCCCGCTCCCTTCTACGTTGCTGGTGCTGAGGTCCCTTCAGGGCCCAACCAGCCGCCATCGCAAGCACCACCGCAGCAGCAGCAGCAGCAGCAGCAGCCTCCCGCACAGCAACAACAGCCACCACCGCAGCAACAGCAATATCCCCAGCGGCCACAGGAGCAACGGCACCCTTCCGGCGGTAAGCAGCCCGCGCCCATTCAGACCTCGTCGTCGCCCCCGCCACAAAACAACCCGTACGCCGCGTATCAAGCACCACAGGCAGGCGGTGCCCGTCCACAGAGTACTTCGTACGGAAGCGGACCTCAGGAGTTGTCTACGTCGGCGTATGACTCCCCCATCGCGACGCATCACAATCCAGCGAATTACTACGACGCCCCTCAAGACCCTTACGGAGCCGCTAGCCCCAGCGCACCGTCTGTACCTCCCCCGTCTGTTCCCGCTCCCGCCGTGCCAGGCGCTGCTCCGTCATATGGGGCGTACTCGGCGTACCATGCCGCTGCTCAGAAGCCTCCGCAGCAACCGACGTCCTACGGTGGTGGTGGGTATGATGGAGCGGCGGAGAGCCCGCACCCGACTATGTCGCCGCCGCCGTTGCAGCCTAGTGGTCCGGCTTATGATTCGCGGCAGACGCTCCCTAGTCGAGTAGGAGGAGGGGGAGGGGTTGATGGTGGTGCAGCAGCAGGAGGGCCATCGCAGCCGCAGTATAAAGCTTATGTTCCCCCTAGTGCTGCTAGTGCGCCGGTGGGAGGGGATGATAGTGCTGACTATTACCGGAATGCTCCTTATTAAGGGGTTTCTTTCTGGGATGATGCAGTAGCCTTCGATATTCAGGGAGGAAGAGAAGACGGGCTATGTATTTATGACTTTTCCTTGGAGGTGAGCCATCCTGCTATCTGGGTTTACATTAGTTTTCCAATTTTGATGAAATCTTGATATGGCTTCGTTTACACTGCTTGATTTGTGTGAGGCTTTGTGTGGAAGTGTCAGTTGGAGAGATGTCTTGAGAGGTACTATGACATGAGAAAGGGGAAAGGTTTCGAAGAATGAAGGGGAGGTTGGGTCCAGTCAAGAGTGGAGAGTCTGGAATGAGAAGACATGAAAACAACCAATAAGCCCGCATGGCTCAGTGGTAGAGCGCATCACTAGTAATGATGAGGTCGTCAGTTCGATTCTGGCTGTGGGCATTTGAAGCATCAAGACTTCTCTTATGCATTTTTGCAATTTTATATATGGCTTACATCTGATTGATATTTCTTTTGAAGTTTTGCTTTGGATGTGAAGGTTAGTTAGTTTGGGTTTAGATGAAGGACTACCTAGCTGCGGGCTTTGAGGTAAAAACTCTTTCGCCGCTTCCTTTTTATCGGTGATAGATAGATGGGCTTTGTTACCCCCTTTGGGCGACGTTGATTGGCCTTTAAAAGTCTGAACTGGATAGAGGAAAGGTTGCTTATATCTTGTGTATATCAGTGACTTTCAAGTCTATCGGTAGTTCATCTGAAGTCTATAGGAATACTTAACAGCTAAGGACTGAGTAGGTCAAAACGGTGTCTCCTATCCGTTTTTGTAAGTAACGTTTAGGTCTATTATTCGTAGTTAGTAGTTGAATTTAAGCTTATCAAGATAACGACAGCCGAGGTGCAGCCGCAAACGGAGGGATAGAACGGAGATATTATAAAACGGTGATGATTGTTTGTTTACTATGAAAGGGGCTTTTGTATTAAGAGGTAGTTGATTTTAAGTTTATCACGGCGACGACAGCCGAGGTACAGCCGAAAATTCAGGGATCGTATATCTATATCTACATCTACTCTAACAGGAGAGGCACCGTGACTCTGTTGGAGTGCCATAGGAAGATAGTCTTTCTCAACGTGAGATATATTCGCAGATATGTTCGAGATACTGGGAATTCTTAGGTTCCTGATGTGAAAGCCCTAGAAGAGCAGCAGCACTTACGTTTGGGAGTGGGGGAGGGGTCTCTCAGAGACTCATCAGTGCCTGTACTTTCCATCCAGTCCGTTTGCGTGGGGGTAGGCTGTGGAAAACTGGGAATAGCTTCTGTTTACCCATGGTTGCTGGCACTTACGTGGACTTCCAGCTCGCCTACCCCCACGGGCACAGGCAAGCAGACCGTGATTCAGAATTCTAGGGTCCCGAACGGGCGTCCTGAACGGGTATATAAACTCCCCTCCTCGACCAGACCAATCCTCCCCAAATCACCTCACAACCGTATCAGACACCGTAGCTGAGAATATCTTCACTTCACTGCTCGTCAACTGTGCTCTACGTACTCTTACAGTCGGAGGACACCACAGCTATTTCACGCGGTAGATACTCAAGTTTCTGGAGATCAGTCAAAGTAAGATGGATTTCAATTGTGTCACTGTCTATCACTTGTTCTGCTTTGTCTGCTCCTATTTCTTGTTACTTCTGGGCTATTCTGGGCCTTTTGATGTGTATTTCTTGTTATTATCAACCTCCGTTCGCCTCCGTCCGCGCTCCGTTTGCACCTTTCCCAAGACAGAGAAGTCTCATGGTAGTCATGACACCTCACTGCTGCCAGACTGGCATGTTTGCTTATACAGCTTCATCGTTTTCGTTCAATTCACCTCTCAGCTCGATTCTCTGCTCGAACCTCCGTTCGTCTCCGTTTGTCCCTTTCCCAAGACAGAGAGTCTCATGGTAGTCATGACACCTCACTGCTGCCAGTCTGGCATGTTTGCTTGTACAGCTCATCAGGTTTCTTGTTTCTATCTCAAGAGGTTCTGCGTTTGCAGCCTCTGTTCGCGCCTTCCTGGAGGCAGCAGGAAACCTCTCTGGCGGGTATAAAAAGACCCCTCCTCTCCCCTCCCCAGTTCTCTCTCTTCCTCTCAACCTCATCCTAACCATCACCAGCATCATGGCCGATCGCGAGGCTCAGGCAGAGTTCGAGTGCCCGAACGCTCCGTGTGTGCGCCAGCTCCGCCACCTGCGACATCGTGTCGAACAGGCCAACGACACCCATCGCCAAGATCAGGAAGTCATCGCCGGTCTTCGAGAGGAGATTCAACGCCTCAAGGACGAGAATGCCCAACTCCGAGCGAGACTTGCCGGCAGAGGCAGGCATACCATACGCGCAAGTGCCCTGGCTGACCAGAGATTGATGACCCATGATGCTGACACCCTCTGTCTACAGGAATGGCCCCAGAAGTTGCAAGACTTCTTCAACCCTGATGTCCCAGCAGACAACAAGCTGAGCTGGCCCGATCTTCACAAGCTGATCTGCAAGGAGGAGAACATGAGTTCGTCGATCAAGTGGGTGCATCCTGACATCAGATTCGTTCCCCCTCCTCTTCCCGATCTGGATGAGGATGGCGAGCCCATTCTCCCAGCTCCCCCTCAGCAGCCAGAGGTGGCGGCTGTCAACAACGTCGGTGAGCAGCCCCAGCAGCCGTTCCGCTTCGAGGCTCTCCCCTCCAGCATCCAGCTAGAGATCCTCAAGCTGGAGCTGTACAAGCCCGGCCAGCTGGTCCATTGTGTCTCTCGTCTGGACCCTTTCATCCCTCCCGCAGCTCCCCAACCCCTGCGCAACTTCTTTGTGTTTGGCAGAGAGAACGTCAACATCACCCACGGCGGCGACAACCCCAGAGAGGTCCTCCGGCTCTTGCAAGTGTCGAAGCGCTTTTACTTCCTCGGTGTTCATGTCTTCTATGGCATGAACACTTTTGCCTTCTCCAGCCTGGGCGAGTTTCATCGCTTCTGCCAGGGCAGCACACTCAAGCGAGTGGGCCGCATCCAGCACCTTGAGCTAGTGTTCACGGGCAACCAATACCTGACTGCACCGCTGGACGAGCGTCGCAGGGTCCCCTTCTCCCGCCGCACCTACGCGCTGTCCTGGCTGGCCGACATGCCTCGCATCAAGACCTTTGTCATTCATATCGACGAGTCCAGCAAGAGTTCCATGAGCCGCAAGGACGAGAACCCGCGCCTCATCGAGTTCATGGCCGGCAAGACGGCTGGTCAGCCCAACCATCGCAAGACGCGGGCCCTGCGCTGCTGCCAGGGCATCGACTTCATCTACATGCTCCGCGGCTTGAATTGGATTCGATTCTACGACCTCAACAAGGCTGTCAAGACCGCTGACCGGCCCCGCGTGCCCATCCGCGACTGGTCGTTCTCTGAGGACGTCACCAACACGTCGACGATGCCCAAGGTGCCCTCCCGCCTTGACGGTGCCAAGCTGGAGAACCTTCGCTCCCTGTTCGAGTTCCGCGAGAACCAGGTCGGCGTCTTCAACCCTGTCGAGGACGACTGGGACCTCGTCAACACCCTCTTCAGCAACGAGAACGGCCGCTGCTCCTACGACGAGCTCAGACGCCACGGGCTCAACCACGACGCCGATGCAGCGTCCTTCGCTCTCAGTCTGCGCTCAGACGACGGTTCCGACGCGGATATCTCCTCGCAGTCTTCGATCCGAGGTCGTGGTCGCCGTGGTCGCCGTGGTCGCCGCGGCAACGCTGCGAATAGGGGTAGAGCTAGACTCAGCTCATCGTACGCCAGCAGTTCCTCCTCCTCCAGCAGCAGCGGTCTCTTCATCTCCGACGACGAACCCGCTCCCCCCGCCCCCGTCATTGAGCTCTCCTCCGACGACGAAGAGGACGAAGAGAACCGCCTCATCAACATCCTCCGCAACATCCCCCGCTCTTCCCCCTCCCAGAGCAACCAGGCCCAGAACCGCTCCACGGCCTCAGCCAACCACCTCAACTCCCTCACCCCAGGCTTCAGCCAACCCCCGCGCACCGCCAGCATATCTCTCGAACCCCGCCCCAAGGAGGAGACCCCCGAGCCCCTGATCATGCGCGCACATCACGGTGCATTGATCGACATTACTGGCGACGGAACCCAGGTCTACCTGGACCCTGGCCCGGAGGTGGATGATGCAGATTACGAGGCGGAGGACGAGGGGGATGTGCAGGACGATGCAGGCTTGGAGAACAATATGCTGCGGACCCCGCCGCCCTCTAGCCGGAAGAAGCGCGCTAGCGAGCTTTTGGAGGAGGATGAGGAGGACTATGAGGATGATGGGAAACGGCAGCGTCTGCAGTAGGTATGCGGACGAGGCATAATTACACGCGTGCTATAGGAATTTGCGGTGTGTTTTTTTATTATAGTATACGCGTTGCGTTTTCGGGGGATAGGCATAGTATTTATGCTTAGATGGTAAGTTTATTGGGGCTGGAAGGCGTGGTATAGCATATTTACACGCGTATCAGAGGAAAATAGCAGGCGTTTGCTGGGAAAATGGAGGTGTTGCTGGGAAAAATTACAGGTGTTTTCGGATGGAAGATGGGCGTTGAATTCGCGTTTGCATGCATATATTTGCATTTTTACACATATCATTGCATTTCACGAGATCCTATTATCTCTATATATACATCAATCAAAATAGCGTTGCGTTTTATGTTCATCCCATTGCTCAAGTGAATCTAGTCAAAAGTAATCTTCTTCCCCTCAAAAGGAGCAGTCAACCTCTCCTTCTCCTTCGCCAGCCTCTTGGCCTCCCAACTAGGATGTAGGGGACCGGTATCATCCCTCACTCTCTTCTTCTGTACAGCCTCCTCCTTCGGCAGAGCCATCTGGTTCGCCCCTGTCCCCAGCAAGGGGTTCTTGATCCCCTTCTTCCAGGGCTTATTATCGTCAGGACCCACCGCACCGCGCTTCAGATCCCAGCCCTGGTCGCGGGCTTTCTTGCCTTCTTTCAAATGCTTTGCTTGCTCCTTGTACCTCTTCTCCCAGATGGCTTGTCGGGCACGCTGGCCGCGGCGGTTCTTGCGGGGCGGGGCGACGTCTACGTCTGACGCTGATTCGGAGCCGGAGATGTAGCCACCCATTAGGGAGGGGAGGAAAGTTGAGCCGGAGACTGGTTTTATGGGAGCGGTGCTGGAGGACTTGGATTTCTTGGCGGGGGGCGGGGTGTCGGATTCTGATTGGGAGGCTTCTTCTTGGTCGGAGGAGGGGTGGGAGTGGGAGTCGCTGAAGCCGTTGAATTCTTCCGAGGAGTTCTCTTCTTCGTCGGAGGAGACTTCCATGGGGTCGAGGTCCGAGGGGAGGTCATCGTCTTCACCGGCTTCTTCGTCTGTGGTTATCTCCATGGGGTCGAGGTGTTTCGGGAGCGGCTGTTTTGATTTTGTCGTAGGGGGTGGTGCGGTTGATTCGTCGTCGGTGATTTCCATGGGGTCGAGTTCTGGTTTGTGAGATGGTTGACCGGCTTCATCGTCGGAATCGGAGCCGAGCATGTCGGATAGCTTTGAGATGGCTTTTTCCACTTCTTCCTCGTCGATGTTGCCTATGTCGATGGGTTCGTCTTCTTCGAATTCGGAGTCAGAGTTGTCCTCGCTGTCGCCGTGGTTCTCTTCGTCGTCGTCGTCGTCATCGGAGAAGGCAACCCTTTGGGAGAGTTTTGCGATGACTTTTTCGGCTTCTTCTTCGTCGATCGCGATGTCCGCTGATTCATCCTCCTCATCCTCGGGCTTTGCTGGCTTCTTCTTCTTCTCCGGTGCGGGTTCTTTGGCCTTCTCCTTCTTGTCCTTTGCTGGCGGCGGTGGTTGTGGTGCCTCCTCTTTTTTATCCTTCTTGGCCTTCTTCCCCTTTTCCGGCACGGGAATTCCTAAAGAATTGGAGATCCCCGCGATCGCCTGGTCTATTACCGCCCGCACCTTCTCCTGGTTGTACAACCCGCTCGTGACATTGTGGAGTGCCGCCTTTTCGTCTTCTGTGAGTTCTGGTTTGGGGATGCCCTCCTTGATTTCGTTGGGCAGTTTTGGTGCCTCGGCGATCGACTTGATTCGTAGCAGCGACGAGCAGAGGTGGGCGTGGGCTGTTTGGTGCAGGTCTAGCGACTGTTTTTCTTGATATTAGCATATTGATGGGAATGATCAGAGAAGGGAAGCTGACCTTGAGGACGACAATCTCCTTCTCTATCCGTGCCTTCTTGTCAGGGGTCGATCGTGCATCACGCAGTCGTTTTGACTGCCGCTGGCGCTCGAAGCCTTTTGCATTTTTCAAGGCGTGGAAGAGATCAGTTCGGTACTTGAAGAATACGGCCGAGACGGATTCTTCTTCGCGCTTTCTTTTCGGCATTGCTTCCGTCGTCTGATTGCTTCTTTTTGGGTTGATTCAGACAGGTCTAACGGTGATTAGGAGCGCCGGCGCAAAGTGATGTCGATATTTTCTGTCGTATTTTTTTCGCAAAACAAATGCAGCTTTCTCTTCTCCAAGAGCTCCAACCTTTCGAGCAGAATCCAGGCCCCGCTACAGGAATTTTTAGTGGAGAGTTCCAGGGCTGGGGTAGTTTAAGCGTCTGCCCCGCTTGGTTTCGACTTAAGGTTCTCAGACGCGTAAAGTGGACGAACAAGTTCACTCAGGAAACGAGAAGAAACGCGACACGGTCGAAACGAACAAAGCAGCTTTCCGCAATCCGCAATCAGCCATTCCCAGCCACGAGAGAACGAGAACAACACATTGTACTCCTTCTAACCTGTCAACAATCGCCATTTTTTTGCTTCAATTTATACCCATCACGCGCGGTGCGACCCGTTGGCTTCACCGAAAAATAAAAAATGGCATCGCGCACGGTACAATACGCGACCCCCTCAAGGGACGATTACAACCGCCTGACCGACGACCAAAAAACCCGCGTGGGCGAAGCTGTACGTGTTTACTCTTCTGTTCCCCGTTACCTCCCTGAGCGCATAGCTAACATGCAAAAAAGTTCGACCTCTTCGACTCAAACAAAGACGGCTTGCTCTCCTACGAAGAATTCCGCTTCGTCCTCCGCGCACTGGGGTTCGAGCTCCCCAAAGCCACCACCTACGACCTCCTCGTCCGCCACGCCATCAAGCCCACCAACTGGCCGCACGACCAGGACTGCCCCCCTGTATACAGGCTGTTCAACCTCGCCACGCTGCAAGCCATTGCTGGCACATTGATCAGGCAACGAGACCCGAGGGAAGAACTGCGTAGGGCGTTCCGGCTGTTCGATGTGGATGGCAAGGGGATGATTACCCAAGAGGACCTAAGGAGGGTGAGCAAGCAGGTGGGGAACAATATCCCGGACGCAGATATCGTGGCCATGGTGGAGGAGTTTGATGCCAGTGGAAAAGGGGGGGTGGACGAGGATGAGTTTTTGCGGTTGATGCTGTCCAAGAAGTGAGCGGATGCATGATGGATTTTTGTTATATGGCTGTTGCCGGTTTCTGTTTAGCTTCTTTTTCTACAGTTTGTGTTTTTGTCTTGATACCCCTTCTCGGAAACAAAATTCATTGTTGATATTAAGCATGCAGCTGCGCGTCGTGGGGTTCAGCTGAACGACTGCGTAGTTCTTCTCTATGTACAATTTGGCATCTATAAAAGCCACATTCTTTTGACGCCTGAGCTTGGTAGACCAGCAACCAAGGCTATTCTGTTCTGTTTACCATTCCCTGTTCTTCCATGGCGTCTATTTATGTCTTGTTTTGCCATATACCGTTCTTACCCACCAACAGCGGTCTCGGCTTCGTCTCACTTCCTCGTAGCAATAAACCAATGCACCCTCCCAACAGGCCACATAAAGGTCTCCCGCCCACTCTTCACCTCCCACTTGGCAATCTCTTCCTCGCCCCCCTCCGCACCACAGTCCTTCAAGAGCGCCACCACCTCTTCTGGGGTCCTCGTCCTCAAACTCGACATCCACCCATCAAACACCAGCACCGCCGGCAAAATCGGGATCAAGTACGTAAACACCAAGGCCAACGGACTCCCCCAGAGATACGCATAATACGGCGCTAGCGCCAGCGTTCCTAAGCCAAACAAACAGCACGAGAAGAACCCCGCCCAGCTTCGGTCCTGCAGCTCAAAGATCCCGAATCCGTCCGAGGTCTCGACTGTGTTCTTCAGGATTCTCCGGGCAAGTGTGTCGTCGAAGTGGTGGAAGGCCAGGTTGAATAATCTAAACACCTTCTTGCCGGAGCGCTTGTGGGAAGCGATCAGGTCGGTAGGTGCCCGGGCTGCGTCCACGGATTCCTTAACATAAGTCAAATTGGAAGAGGCTGCCGCGGCGGCAGACCAGAGTTCTACGTGCGGGTGGAGGTCTGTGAGGATGAACTGCACGGGAGGAGGGGCAACGGCCGCGGCTGCGTAGGAGGGGGTGGATGCTGAGTTTGTGGATGCTGGGGAGGAAGAGATGGCTCGGTTGAGGTGTTTCTCTATCTGAGGGGTCGGGCCGCCGCCGCCTGCGCAAAAGTCTATGAAGACGTAGTCGCGCACGCGGGAGGAGGAGAGCTGGGTTGAGAGGATACGGGATACGATGGCTGCCGGAGAGGAGGTTTGGAGGAGCGGGATGTGGGTGGTCCAGGCTGCAGTTAGGGCGGCTTGCATATAGCCTCTCAAAAAGTCGGGGAACCAAGGCTGATCGGCTACTTCGAAGAGGTGGAGGCGGGGGATGAGGGGTGCCATTTTGAGGTTGGTGATGTTTGGGATGGCATTCACCGTTAGAAGATGTTGTGAGTTACGCTTATAGGAGAGGCGTAACGATGAACCGGACTGGTCAATTGAACGGGAACAGGGTCGTAATCGACCGTTGGAAGCTTCAACGTGTCGTTTTAGGATGCCAATGGACAAAATGTGGTTCAGACAAAAGAAAAGTTCTATGGTGAGCTTCGGAGAATATTTCTCAGTGGTTGGTGGTTGGAGCTAAGCGAAGCTCGCATCAATGACGTCTTGTAAGCTCGCTCGAAGCTCAGTTTTGACCACCAAAAAAAAGGAGCAACAGCTCCAAGCTTTCTCCAGTGCATGACAGCATCCCGCTTTTAGTGCAAATCCACGCAGGAACCCCCTGTATTTCCTCCCCATTTCATAAGGAACCTCTTGGACGGTTTGGGATCTTGTTGTTGCGACGTCAATGGGCATGCCAAGCTCCGCTCCCGATAAGACCCTCCCTCCACACCCTTCCGTCCCTTTGTCGCATGTATACTTGACATGCGTCCCAAGTTCTTGAAGGACTTTACGAAAACATTGGACGATAGCTGGGATTACTTGCTGAATCTCGAGATCGGATCTGCCCGATGCAAATCGACTGCAGCCACTTCCCGTGATCGACTACCACGGCGTTTGTCCCAAACCATTGGCATGTCTCGTCATATGTTCCCTGCATGAGGGTGAGATCCATCACGTCGCCCTGTCCGAAAGAGACGTCGCACGTCACAGGGAGAGCCGGCTCCTTCTCTACCGAGGGCGGCGCTGCCTTGCAACAAAACACCATCGGACCTGAAGTAGTACAATCTTATATCTTATTTCTTTCCTTCATGTTTACCCCAAACCTATGATAATCTTACCCCGCAATGTCGCACTACCTCGTGGCCGCCGTGGTGTTTGCGCTCCTGATTGTCGTTGTTACCGGGAAGAAGACAATCAAGAAAGATGGTGAACCCCTAAGGTAAGAGTACTCCACTTCTTGAGATGGCCTCACGACTAACATGAGACACTAAGAAACCCACCAAACACACTCCCATTAGTGGGCAACGGAATACAATTCCTACAGTCAAGATGGAATCTTTTAGAATGGTTCGATAGGTGTCAACGCCAATTCGGCCATGAGACACTCGCCCTGACTGTTCCCACCTTACCGCCCGGGGCACTCATTCAAGACCCTAAAAACCTGGAATTTGTATTCAAACATGAAGGACTCTTTACGAAAGGCATGTTCGTCAAGCGGCGCTCATGGGACCTTTTCGGTATGACAGCCCCTTCACCTCCTTCAATCTCCCCTCTTACTAACCATGAAATCAGGAAACGGCATCATAAACGCAGACGGCGACTTCTGGAAACTCCAACGAAAAGCCGGCCTCAGCTTCCTCACAACCGCCAACCTCCGCGTCCTCACCGACGTAGCTCTCCCACAATACCTATCCGAGAGCATAACCGAACTCAAAGCCAGCACAGGTGGCCAGACCGTTGACCTCCAGCACATCTTTCACGAAATCACCACCAAGCTGATGGGCAAGATGGCCTACAATGTGAGCCCCCTTCCCCCTTTTGCCCTTCAACGTTCTTCCCGTCGCGCCCTGTTTTAACTTTTACCCTGTTCCCCCTTACCTGTTGCCCTCGATACCCCCTTCGTATAACTAACCTTGATGTCAAGATGGAAATGCACGCCTCCGACACCTTCTCCCAATCCTTCGACTACGCATCAGGCTGCACAGCCAAGCGCTTCCAAAACCCCCTCTGGCCGCTCACCGAACTCATCTTCGGGCACCAATTCCGCAAATCCGTGTCCATCGTCAAGTCCTTTGGCCGAAACATCGTAACCAGCGCCGTCCACGACCGCGAAAAGGTATCCTCCTCCGATACCTCCAGCTCTGGAGATGCCGAAAGTAAACTCGACCAAATCTCAGGGTCCCTCATCCAGTCCCTCCTCGACGCGATAGGGGACGAGCAAATGGTCGCAGACGCAGCGCTGACTTACCTCTCTGCCGGAAGGGATACTACCGGACAAGCATTAACTTGGACTTTTTATCTGTTGATGAAGCACCCTCTTGTCGTTACCAAGATCCGGGAAGAAGTCCAGCACGTCCTCCCAGGGACTGAGAAAGAAGATATAGATCCGATAAAGTTTACACCAGTAACGATGCCATACACCATGGCCGTCTTTTACGAAGTTTTACGTCTCTACCCGCCCATCCCCTTTGAGATCAGGCAGTGCCAAGAGGACGCAGCCCTGCCAGACGGGACTTTTCTGCCAAAGAGTTCAGTGCTGGTGTGGTGTCTGTGGGCTATGCAACGGTCGAAACTCACTTGGGGAGACGATGCCGATGAATTTAACCCCAGCCGGTTCTTAGACCAGAACGGAAAACTTATATCGAGAAGCGCGAGCGAGTTTCCTGTTTTCTACGGCGGAGCACGGACGTGTCTGGGGAGGAAAATGGCCGAGGCGATTGCGGTGCAGGTGATTCCTACCATGGCTTGGTTGTTTGAGTTCCAACCGGCGTACGAGGGTGAACGGAAGAGCCAGACTAGTTTGACCCTGCCGATGGAGGGGGGGTTGCCTGTTTTTGTACGGGAGAATGGGAACAGGACAGGGGAGAAATCATGATGTTACGAGATAGGAAGGGAGGTGAGACAGTGAGAGGGTGAAGGGGGTAAGAGGGTAAAGGGGGGATAAAAGGAGTTTTTTGGTTACCTGTGCATTTCTCTGGGGTTGGGAGAGAGGAAGGGGAAGGGGATAGACTACCTAATAGCGTTGATGAATTCGATGGCCTATGTTTCTTCTTACGACGATGTCGGCCGGTGTAGTTGTGTATCACCTTCTCTGGGGAAAAGTGGTGGAGGAGGAAAAAGGTCTCGACTATAGCACTTCTATGTAGTGAAATGTGAGAGGGCGGTTGAGACATCTCGACTTTTTGCAGAGCAATTTCGTGCAAGCCTCCCCCCCTCGCCGTAAAACTTCGTTCATAAAGGCGCGTTGCGAAGCCTGGGTGAAAAAACTTCCTTCCCCCTTGGACCAGATTTGATGAAATCATTCGTATACTCACTGCTCGCTGAATAGGTAGATAAGGTATGAATTTCTTGTCTCCTTTGTTCCTGAAATGCTCTTCGAATTATTCTTCGTTAGGTAGCTGAATACCTACCGAGTAGGTATAAACACATTGATGCCATAACCATGCCCTGTATGTACACGACAACCTCTCGCCGTATGTATGCAATCGTCCCTTGCCCAGCTCTCTGCTGCTGGACGACCAAGAGGAGTGGATGTGGCATATATACAGCGTACCCACTCCCAAACCATCATGAATCTCCTCGCCTGCTCTCGGCGGGTCACTTCCTCCCTTCCTTCGCTCCATATCCAAAGGGGTATCACCGTAACTCATCCATACCGCCATATCCACCTGTTCCCCCTCTCCCTCCTCCATCCGCTGTACTTGGTCCTCACCCTCTTTCCCCTCCCCTCTATCACTGGCTCTTACTTCCTTTCCCAGACCAGTCATCCGTTCAAAGAAATCAGAAGTCTCAACACGTCCTTCCTAACCCGACGTGATCCCCCCAATCCCCCTCAGCGGCGTCCTGTCTCTCGGCTTCTCAATCAAATCCCCATAACTCTCCAGCCCCGCCGCCAAGATCTGGACAACCTCAAAAATGTGTGCACCTTTAAACGTCTCCGCCCATAACCGCACCACACCGCATGCCAACTGCCGTAACCCTGCGCTTCCATTTGCAGACAGATCCTGCCCGCCGCCGTGGTGGTTACTAGCCGATCCCCCACCGGCAAGTGACGGATCGACTGGTACTGCAAACTCTGTTTCGTCCAGCATCCTGCGGATCATATTCAGTAGACGGTTTTCCTCGGTGGTTGGGGGTAGACCGCCTGGACCGATGGCGGCGAGGGTTAGGAGCCACTTGGATAGGACTACTGCGCACTCCAGGTTGTATACTAGTAATACACGAGTTAGTAACACATTCATGGGAGGGAGGAAGATGGGAAGAACTTACATGAATGCTGCATGCTCCACTCCTGCGACTTGGCCTTTGCAACATAGCTCACGCCCTGTTTGACTACTTGAGACAGCGTCATGGTGACTTGCATCACGACGTAATTCGTCTGCACCGTCCGAGCGAGCAGAGGCGCGTCAAACAATGACGAGGCGATCAAGATGTGGTCGCGCGTTTCCAGATTCCGAATGGGGCCGAGGTCTGGCAGTGATCGGATGAAAGCGAGACCAACAAGGGAAATGTAGTCGATGGGACCAGCCGAGAAATCATCAACCCCCTGACCGGCTGACCCGCCAGATGCCTCCAGAGCCAGTCGACAGACATTGAGTGCGTGGCCGAGTTCGTTGAATTCTTGCTCCTTCAACGCCCTGCGTGCCTCGTACAGAGAACTGCCGGCGAACCAGGTCTGTCTCATGAAGTACATCTGTTGCAACAGCGCGTGCACCAGGACATAATAGCCGAGCGAGGTGTAGGGTGGTGGTGGGCCCTGGTGTGCGCGGTTGAACAGCCTCATGAATGCTTCTGGCAAGGTGATCTCCACGTGCTCGATGCCCTGGCGAGCTTCCTGCCACTGCCACGAGGTCTCGGCTCTCCAAAGACGGGAAGGACTCGGGAGGAACAAGTTCATGTCCATTGTCGTGAGTAAAGGAGGGATGTTGTACGCTATGCTGCAGAGGTTAAAGAAGCAGTAACCCATAAGCTTGGTCCGGTTCGCCGTTTCTTGTCGTACCCAGGCCTCCCAATCTACCGTGTGCTGGTTTGGTTCGCCGATAAGTCCCTCCTGACGGATCAACATTGCCAACAAGCTTTGCAGTGCCATGGCTTCGTCAAGAATAGCCTTGGCGCCCCAAAGTCCCACCGCGAAAAGAAGGAGTAAGGCCTGAATTGTTTCCAGTCGTGATTGTGGTGTGTTTGGGGAGTAAGGTTCTCGGTGAGTGTCCCTCGTCATCGGACGGTCTTGGTGGACCGAAGGGAACGAGTGTCGAAAACCAGAACTTGGGGATGGTCGTGTAGAATGTGGGCTGTATGCGGCTGGTGTAGGCAGTAACCCATGGACCTCGTGACTGCTTCTCCGACGTATTTGTTCTAGTGCCACCGCCTTCGCAGCGTACCACAGCGCATGTCCCCGGTTCGTCTCGAAGCGATACTGTGCCCCTACTGCTAGGATCGCCAACAACAACTCCGGTGACATCTCGGCAGGCATCAAGGTTGGTAGGTGAAGGAAGGGAAGCTGATCATGAAGGCCGCTGATGTAGCCTTCCACGAACCTGGTCAATGTGTATCGCGATGGAAAAACAAAGTCATTCGGGAGGACCGAGGAGAATTCGTCAAGTCGATTCTTCATTACCGTGTGATCCGCAGCCGATATCCTCCAATTAGAAGCCCTTGGTGCATCTTCCTGTGATCGCGCAGGTCCATCGGGCGCTTCTCTTCCATCTGGCTGCAGTGATGGAAATCTCGAAGGGAATGCCGAAGCAGGCTTGGATGGCCCGCGCCCAATATCGTATCCAAGCCGGGACCACGAGCCGAAACCTTGATCACCTTCCATCCCTGGTGGCAAGAGATGTGGGCCTGCCCAGTCGTCTAAGAAGATGTTGTATTCGTCGTAGTTGGGAGGCTGGTGCTGCGTAGTGTAGCCTGCTGGCATGCCTATCCCATCGGGCTCGCGACCACGATCCCCGTAGGCCATAGTTTCTTGATACGGTTTCATGGGCGTCATCTCTGGAGGCTGGTGGGGAATACCCGGCATAGCTGTAGTTTGTAAGCTGTTTACTTCTCCGCCCGAGGCAAGGTGGGTTGCTGCATCAGAAAGCAAATCGAGGTTACAGACAGCGGCTCGTGCAGAGAGGCGTGAATCCGGCGCGATGGATGATACGGCTGTTGGTTGCATAGGCTCCGGGGCGAAGTGAGGCTGCTGTGGAGCTTGCGACATCCCAAGAATCTGGGGATCAACTTTGTTGTCGACGGGGGACACGACGGCACCAGCTGTGGATGGCTTCCTAGGTCTGGGTCCCCCATCTTTGCTGTTGCCCTCGTTCAGGTGGACGAGTTTCTCGTGCCGTACCAACAGATCACTGATATTCATGTAAGTATTTTTTTTTTGTCGAATAGTGCTATGTTGTAGTGGAATAAAAGTCCTCCGGGGAGAGAGTTGATACATTTACAGCGAACAGTTGGACGCTATTGTCATCGGTGGGGAGGACAGCGAAGGTCGTGTTACTCCTCATCGGGACTGACAGGTCCAAAGAAGGGGAAGGTGAAGGCAGAGAGAGGGAGCGGGAGCGGAGAGGAGAAGATAGGTGCAATGGGGGCGTCGGGAAAGAGTGGAGGGCAGAGCCAAAAGGTTCCAAACCTCCAACTCTGGGTTGCGGGCTGCTCGGTACCTACCCAAGCAGATTTCGAGGAAAATAAACTTACCGGCGTCCAAAGTTTTTCCCACATCCTCTCCATGGACAAGCAAAAGGCTTCTCCTTGGTATGAGTTCTTTCATGTCTCTGAACATGCTCCACGCGCCTAATATCAAAAGGCAATGTAAGTCAATATGCGAAGGAAGGGGGCCATGGAAGGGAAGGGCCTCGCCAGCCCAAATGTGAAAGTATTATGAACTAACCTGAAGAATTTACTACAATACTTGCACGGGAGAGTCTTGGGTTTCTGGTGACGGATTTCCCCATTCTCGTCGGTAACTGGCGTTTCGATTGACTGTAGTGGTAACATGGTGCAAAGGGGGGGGGGTTTCCTGGCGCAATTGGGGTACCTCCTAGGAATGTGATCATGTATCGTACGGTACCAATGCGTAAAATGGGTGCAAAGCCCAGCAGCAAAAAAGCTTTGGAGTGTGTGGGGGGAGGGGATGGGGGAAGTGGGAAAGGGAAAGGGGGAAAGGGGGAAAAAGAGCTCAAAGGACTCGGGGATTGGAGAGAGGAGGGGGAAGAGGGACAAATAGATGACGAGAATGTCCAAGCAGCGCTTGTGCGGGGTGTCGTCTGGTTCGTGTCGGTATAAAACGGATGGTAGATAGATAGATGTAGGATGATGGATCGAACTGATGTACCGCTGCTGGCTGAATCAACAAGCAGCACAAATCATATCGGTCTCCCGAACACAAGTGGCTGGACGACGTTATCTCGAATATGGGTTGTCCGGTTACAGCCTTTCTTCCGCTTCGAATCCCTTCCGAGGAAGCCCGCTACAATCAACAGACAAGCTGACAAGGTTTATCGTAGACGTTTGTCGTGTTGTGTTGTTGTGACAGAGGGGCAAGTTGGGGGCTTGAATCGATCCAGCCTGTATCTATGTAGCCGTGGACTATTCACAAAGCCTTAGGAGTGAGTACTCGGTGAGGACACACTGTGGCGAACCGCGGTAGACCTTGATAATTGACACGATTTTGTCTCCGAAAGCTCTCGACTCGTAAAAGTTATGGATGATGAATTCGATATGGGGTTGGCGTGATAAATCGTCAATGTAGATAATATTTGGGGAAACGCGGTGATCCGAGTGTGTTGCATATGAAGTACTGTACTTCTAAAATCATCGCCAATTGATATAAAATTCAAAAAACCTAGCAAAAGAACATATAAAAATGGCGCTCTCGTAAAAAATGAAGTGACAAAAACGTGGAGAGAGACGGAAAGCGGAGAAAGAGATGCGCAACCAATTCGCGATGGACTTGGAGAGAGGTTCAGGAACCAGGCGAACCAGGAGCCTGGAGGATGCCCTGACAAAACGCGGAGGCGGGGAAAATGAGGGACTCGGGAGCCGGGAGGGAATGGGGACCTGGGGTTGGGTGGAGAGAGGAACTGAACTGGGGGGTTAAAGAGGAGAAGAGAGGAGAACAAGCAAAATTGTGACGACAAGGTGCCTTTTTGCTGGAAAAGCCAGGATGGGCAGGGCAGGATTGCATTGGATTGGATGGATGCTGCAGCAGACGAACACAGGCTGGATTTTCGCTTATGTCACGGCAACCTGTTGTGGTCTCTTTTTTCCCTCCTCTTGTGCGCTTGCCGCTTGCGGCACCATGGAAGCGTTATTGCACATTTGAAGTTGGTCTTCTCGGACTGAGACGCCTTGTACTCGTATCTCAAGCGATATTGCTAAAGGATGATTTTCTGCTCCCTCATGAATGGCAGTCCTCCACATAATTATCCGACAGTCTGTTCTTTAGATTCTAGTCGGAAGCTCGTTATCTCGTCAGAAAAAAGATAACCAGTAGGCCGCAGAATTTGGGCAGCAAGTCAGAATGACAGAATGCGATATATCCGTACTATCTGTACAGCTGCAGGACGGGATGTCGTTCCAAGGAAGAAGATCTGATGATGCCCCTGCAATGCGGGCACCAAAATTGATTTTCTGGGGAAAATTGATGATGGGGGTGCATCCTTCATCTCCGCAGTCAAGTTGTGGACGGGAACAGCGCTAGAAGTTAGGGATGTGGGGGGTGGGCAGGGAGTTCAGCAGCCCTAGCCTGATCCATGCCAAGGACCGACGCCAATTCCATTCAGGTCTGATGGAAGTTCTGAAATGCTGTCCATCATTCGTTAAGGTTGAGATGTATTTCCGCGACAGCCATCATTGACAACACGATATAAACTTGAGAAATCAACAAAATCAATCACAAGACCAAAAAGCAATCCGCTACACTATCAATGCCGAAGAACGATCGTCAATCGTCAAGCTGCAACCTGAGTGTCCGGGACCAACTTGAACTGACAGCAAACGGTCCACCGCCCACAGGCTGCCCGCTGCATCCACACACACACACCACACACACAAAAATTAATCCACCATTGTCACGACGACCCGGCCGCCTAAACTTGGCTCTCAGACCTCCACTGTTCAGAAGCTCAGAAGCTCAGAAGCTCAGTGGCTCCATGGCTCGACCTTTGACCGACCTTGGTTGCCATGCGTCAAGACGTCAGTATCTTCGGCGTATTCCGGGATGATGTCTCGACTGGATCACAACACATCGAGCATGCTCCCTCATTATGCGGTACCATGATAACCGTGACCCGAACTCTTCCGTCAAAAATATATCAGCAACGAGCGCCTGGGCTTTGCGAAGGTGGTCGTCGCGTACCACCCCCAAAGAATCCATCAACGGGGAGAAGAGCCGAGCTCTTTTGCTGGGGTTACGCTAGAAAGCGGGGTGCATCCATCCAGAACACCATCCTAGCAGGGCATGACGATGGAACCGAGGAACCAGCTCCTTAACCTGGCGGACAGCTTTCGGGGGTCAAATTCGAACAAAAAATTCCCGAAAACGACAACAAATCGGTATCGAGCACGCAGAAGCGCACACAAGCGGCTTCGTCACGAGGCACCTCTGCCGGAGGACAGATAACGATATACTACCAACGTGTTCTCTCACATGGTTGAGTCGATACCTACTCGAAGGTCTCAAGAACAATGACACGTGCGCGTGGAATTGGAGAGCTGTTCCCAGCGAGCTAGGGAGTTTGGGGAAACACTTCTCCCCGCGTCTCCGAGCGTTCCCCCAACGTCCACGGAAAATGCGGAGAATGGGCACAGAAACATGGACTGCCACTCACGGCATAGCGGGAGGAATCGTCTTGGAAATCTGGGGAAGCAATCAACTTTCACCGCTTCAACCTTTGCGCTCCTGTCTAGTTATGGTTCGGAGCATCCGGCACCGTCGCTCATATCGTCTCCGCTCTATATCTCCTGCATCATTACAAGCCTGGAACGGTCCTTTGGCCTCTTATTTCTGCACGAGTCAGAGTGTTGAACTGCTCATCCGCTTTGCTGGGACCATGGTTGCCAAGCTGCGGATTTGAGATGGAGGCATACTCTCAACCCGAGGCCGGTACCAGCTAGATGTACAAGCACACATCGCAGCGCAGATAATATATCGCGTATAGCATTCAGCAACAACACGGTATCATGCAGGGCGCTATACTGCGAAAAGGCCATTGTGCATGTGCGCCTTGGATAGCAAAGTACGAACTAGCCCGATTTCAATATGTCTCGTGCGCCCCATCTTGGTCGACATCATATTAAGCCTCCTGCCGGACCCAGTTCTGCATATAGGCAAAATTCACCCGACTTGGGAAACTCTTGCCTGCCGTAGGCCCGTGGGCATTGCGATGGCATCCTAATCGTTGCTGTCGTCACCTGAAGCGCCGATGACAAGAGGGACTCTACAACGTTGGCCCCGACTTGTGACACTATTCGCAATATGATTCTGGATACCTAGACCCCGCGCTGGCCTCTCGGTACTCAAACTCTAACTTTTGTGCTTCTAGACCTCGTTGCACTGTGCAGTGTTTCGCGGTTCGGCTCTGATATTCGAAGATCTTGACTAACTACCGGCCCATCAACAAGCACACTGTTGACCTGACATGTTCTCGCCATAATTTACTCTCACCCACCAGCAACCATTATCTGAAGGAATGAATACTTCGGACCTGTCAGGACCCACACGCTCTCGCAACTCCCCAGATCTCCTTGAGCAATATAGTGCTTGATGCTTGTGGGTCACTCTCAGTCGCGAGGTTCTATATACGCGGCTCTAGGTCCTAAGACACACTCGAAATTTCTCCCATCTGTGCAGAGAGAGCCAGTTCGTCCATCACGAGACCTTCAACAACAACGTTACTGGATGACCCATGCGAACAGAGTGGTCAAATACCTCATGAGAGCCTCAACACTGACGGTGGCACCCCAGACAAGGCCCACTCGCTTGACTGATATCTGGGAGTGTCAAGTCAGAAGCAGATGAAGCACCGAAATATGACCGGTCACCAAGTCTGGAAGTATCAGGTGCAAAGGTGGTTGAGCTCGATACTACGGTACTCGGGGGTGACAAATGTCCTCGTGAAGGCGTCGATACTTTTGATGACCTAACATGTGTGTCGAGCTTGGCCCGTCGGTGTAACACTCCAGACTACTTTGACTGATCGACCTTACCAAGTATCTACGTAGCCAGCCGGCCAGGCAAGGCAAGGTAACCAGCGGCCAGTATAAGCTACCAAGTTAGACAATAGCCACACAGACGTAACAGAAACTACCACTAGCCACAGTCAAGCAAGGAGGAACTTTCGAGTGGAGGATTCGTAGAACTGTTTTGTGTGTCAACATAGACTGAGAGAATATGGGCTGGTAGCATCCGGCCTTATTTCTTGCATATGGGTTCGTTTCTTCCTGGGGAAGTTCAGCCGGCCGAGCGAATCAGGAGCTCCGGCTCGGGCCAGGGGCTGCATCGGCACCCCTTCATCTAGGTGAATCTCCTCCGTCACGCACCGATTCACTCACTCAACCCCGGACCATTCGCTTGTTTCCGCTTCTTGCCGCGCTCTTGCCCTGGGGTAGAGCCGAGCACAGAAATTCCCTTGGCATCTGATATCAGTCACAGGAGCGCTGCGGTGGAGTGTCGTCTAGTCGTCGTCTATTCATCTTCATGGCAGACAAGACATGCACTATTGAGCTGTCATATTTTCTTCCTGCCGAGGGAGAGTCTTTGGAGGGAGATGTGCTCACGCGGCAGCATTGATACTCAAGTTGGGTTACTTTCCGGAACCGGGCAGCACGGTCCGGGTTGTGGGTGTATGGCATTCCCGCCAATTATCCCTTGCGAGCACATCGCAATTACTCATTCCGATGAACAAAAGCTAATCACTAATCTCTCTTCCATGTCTTCTGAGCACAATAAACCAAGCATGAATCGTCTGATAGCTACGTTCTTAGCAACCTATACATACCACGGCCGGGCAACCTAGTCCGTAAGGATCGCCGGCTCCGCCGGTCCTGTGGTAACCTTCAACCACACCTGATGGACAGGGACTTCGAGCTTGGGCTGTGTATGTCATTGTTACATGCATAGTTGAAGTAGGTACGGAGCCCAATACCGGGCCATGGGGACAACGGCAGACAACCACCACATGCTTGCTCCCTGGTCCATGGTGTACCTCCTCCACGCCTTCATCGTGGCTTCCAGGCATCACCGGGTTCTTTTGATGGATGGAACAATACGTCAGACTGGGTTTTCGCCGAATGTTTCGTTTCTTCTGGCTGTTAATCGCGGAAACACGTGCAAATGTTTCCTGGTTCATGGGTCTGGTCTTGGATTGCCCCTGGGAAGGGAGTGAGGGTTGAGGAATTGGAAACCAGGTATAATTAACCAGGGAGCCCGACATTCTGGCAAACTCCTAAAATGGTGTAAGACAAGAAAAGTCTCACTTTGTCCCTGTGGATACCGTGCTTTTTTGCCTTCTTAGTCAACATTGGCCCCGCGGAAACTGAAGATTTCGAAACTTTGTTTCTCCTCTCTGATCAGGCTGATATCTTGATTCGGGACAGGACAGACCGTTTGTCATGCGTTTCGGCTCGTTGTTACTGGCGGCCGCCAGTGTGGCTTCGGCTGTACAGGCCTACTGGCTTGGAGATGTTCCTCGTGAGACCTTCATCTTTCCACTTTTGTGCTTGTTGGTTATGGGATACTAACATCATTGGTAGATCGAGGACTTGCTCCATTTGCTGGGAACAACTACCCTGTTTTCCGCAACGTGAGGGACTATGGCGCCAGAGGTATGTGGTTTAGTCAAGACTGGCTGTCACCGTGGCATGTTTGACTAATACGGCTTCAGGTGATGGAGTTACGGATGATACGGCGGCAATCAACGCTGCCATCAACGCTGGAAACCCTTGCAACAAGGGCTGTGTAAGCTCATGCCGACCAAGAAACTGAGGGAACACTTCTCTAATTCAACTTAGGCGTCAACGACCACTACACCAGCAGTAGTCTACTTCCCAGCTGGCACCTATCTCATCTCCTCGTCCATCCTCCCAGCCTATTTCACACACCTCATAGGCGATGCCGCCTCGCCACCAACGCTCAAGGCCACACCCAACTTTGCCGGATTCGGTCTCATCGATGGCAATCCGTACTATAGTCCCGTGCTCAACTGGAAAGCCGTCAACGTCTTCTTCCGCCAAATCCGCAACTTTGTACTGGACACCACGGCCATCCCTCCTGCCACACAGGCTACAGGTCTACACTGGCCTACCTCTCAAGCCACCAGCCTGCAAAACCTCGTCTTCAACATGCCCACAGCCGCTAACGTTGTCCACGTCGGCTTGTTCATGGAAGAAGGAAGCGGCGGCTTCATAACGGACCTCACCTTCAACGGCGGTGCCACCGGTGCTAGCATGGGCAACCAGCAGTATACCATGCGCAACCTCCGCTTCAACAACTGCAAAACAGCCATCATCCAGCTCTGGAACTGGGGCTGGACCTACCACGGTCTCTCCATCAATAACTGCCAAGTGGGTATCGACATCTCCGCCGGCGGGCCCAGCAAGGTTGAGACTGGCTCCATCACCCTCTTCGACAGCACCTTTACCAACGTCCCCGTGGCCATCAAGACCGCCTGGACATATTCCTCCAGCCCCGCCACAGCCGGCAGTATGGTTCTCGAAAACATCGCTCTGAACAACGTAGGCGTCGCCGTCCAAGGCCCAGGCGGAACTATGCTCACCGGCACGGGCGGGTCAACCACCATCGCCGCCTGGGGCAACGGGCACAGCTACCTCCCCAACGGCCCGACCAACTTCGCCGGGCCCATCACGCCCAACCCGCGTCCTGCTTCCCTTCTTGGTGCCAATGGCCGGTACTATGTCCGTTCCAAGCCCCAATACGAGAACCTCCCTGCCTCGTCCTTCCTCTCTGCCAGGGCAGCCGGTGCAAGAGGTGACGCAGCAGCAGATGACACTGCCGCCCTGCAAAGCGCCATCGATGCCTCGGTCGCGCAGAACAAGATTTTGTTTATTGACCACGGTCTCTACCGCGTGACTCGCACCATCCGCATCCCCCCTGGAGCCATAATTGTCGGTGAAGCCTTCCCTGTCATTCTTTCTTCTGGCCCCTTTTTCAACGACATCAACAACCCCAAACCGGTTGTGCAAGTTGGTGCTACCTCCGGCCAAGCCGGTTATGTCGAACTGTCCGATTTTATTGTGTCAACCCAAAATGTCCAGGCCGGCGCCATCTGTATTGAGTGGAATCTAGCCACTTCTGGAACCCCCAGTGGGATGTGGGATGTCCATGTCCGCATTGGCGGGTTCACGGGAACCCAACAGCAGATCGCTCAGTGCCCCAAGACTCCTGGTAATCCCGCGGTTAATCCTAATTGTCTGGTGGCGTTTATGGCTATGCACGTCACGAAACAAGCGAAGGGGTTGTATATGGAGAATGTATGGCTTTGGACGGCCGATCACGATATTGATGAGCAGCTGAATACTCAGATCACCATTTATTCCGGACGCGGACTATGTACGCCCCCCTCCCCCCCTTTTTCGTCGGGAGTACTAACAATGAGAACAGATATCGAAGCCACCTCCGGCCCCTTCTGGCTCTGGGGGACCGGCTCGGAGCACCACGTCCTTTACCAGTACCAGCTCGCCAATACCCGCGATATCTTTATGGGGCAGATCCAGACTGAAACGCCCTACTTCAACCCCGTCCCCAACGCACTTGTCCCGTTTCCCCCTGTGGCGGCCCTAAACGATCCAGACTTTCGAGCAAGCTGCGCCAGGGGAGGAGAAGGGAACTGTGCTGCAGCTTGGGGACTGAGGGTGATTAACTCCAAGAATGTGTTGGTGTATGGAGCTGGGCTGTATAGTTTCTTTGATAACTACTCGACGAGTTGTTCGACGTTTAGCGCGGGACAGACGTGCCAGCAAAGGATCACGTCGATTGAGGGGGTGGCGGAGAATGTGAATATTTATAATTTGAACACGATTGGGACGAGGGAGATGATTAATCGTGATGGAAATAGGGTTGCGTGGTATGCGGATGGGGTTAATACTTTTGCTTCGAATGTGGGGGTTTACAAGAGTGGTTGATCTGGGGAGTGAGCTACCTAGGAAGGGGCACAGGGGAAGGGGAGGAGAAGGGGGACAGATATTACGATGTGAGGATATGGTGAGGAGGATATGGACATGAACATAGGGTGATTTGACCTTTCACATAGCCCCGTTTTGGCCGTTTGCCGTTCGCCATCCAACCATCCCCCCTCGTAACCCATCCTCTCCGCTCGGTTTTCATTTACATTTCAACCATCCAACGAATACCCAACATCCCCCACCACCCCCCGTCCCATCTCTACCAATCTTTCCCTCATCCCCTCGGCCACTTTTCTCTCCTTCGTCTCCTCCCCGCCTAAACAGCTAAAATCACAACTACCAACCCACTCCCCGACCGCATGCTGCAGCACATTCCTCGCCCGGGACCTACTCCCATCTTTATGCCCCACGCTCCCATGCAGCGTCAGTCTCTCTCTGTCAGGTTGATACACCCCCCGATGCAAAATATTATTATCATAAAAAATCAAATCCCCCGGTTGTAACTTGACCACCTTTTGGCCAGGCATATTCTCCTCGTACGGATCCGCCTCCCGTTCTGCTTCCGTCCGGGCCCGTCTATGCGACCCGGGAACCACAATCAAGGAATCATCTTCGTAAAGGGGTAAATTCCACTGCGCATGCCGCGAATAACTCTCTTCTTTCAACCTCGCCAGCTCTTCTTCCGGACCCAGAGACTCGGGAATATCGTCCCTGTGCCAACGAAGGGAAAAGGGGGTGGGAGGGGTTATCAACATGTTGAAGAGTTCCATGACTAGACTTTCATCGTCCTCCTCCTCCTCGGGGACATGCAACAGAATCTTGGAGAGAGATAGAAGGCGAAGGGAGAAATAGAGACGAGTAAAAGGGGTGGGGTCTAAAGCGAGGGAAGAAAGAGAAGGGTGTAAAAGGTGCTGCACCCCCCAGATGCCCCGAGTAAACACGTCCGAGGGGTTCCAGGGGGGAAACTGCTTGCCGACGGTACGGACGTGATCCCAGTGGCCTCCGCGGGCAAGGTTGGCGAGGGCGGAGGCCGAGGTGCGGAGGACAGAGAGTTCGGAAGGAGATAAAAAGGAGGGGATGATGGTGAAGCCTTGGGTTTCGAGGTCGTGGAGGAGGTTTGGGTATTCTTTGGACATTTTTTGTGTTTGAAGAGTTGGGTGGCAATGGTGGTCGTGGTGATACCTATCTAGTCACGATAAGGGTAAGCTGCCGGTAGTGGTGGTGGTGGTGGTGGTGATGAATTATTTCAACCGTGATAATGATAGGGATGTTTGACACCGAGGTGGTAGTGGATAGTAGTGAGTGGGTGGTGGTTGGTGCTGAATGCAAGAATGGGTGTAAGTGAGCTTGCAAGGATGAGGGGAGAAAAGGAGAAAATGAGGGGAAGCTAAGCTGAAGCTGCAAAAGAAGCTCTTGGAACGGTGCGAGTGTGGGGCAGGTTTGCTGCATGCACGACGATGCCAATCCAAGCATTGGATGGAACAAGAAATGTTTTGGTTTGAATCAATGAAAGAAGTCCAAGCATGCGGGGTGGCATGGGACAGATGGATCGTCGATCGGAGAGCCCGCTTCCCCGGTTTTGTTCCGTGGTGGGGATACAACGTTGCTTTCGTCTTGGGTGTCTGTCTACCCATACTACCCATCCAAGTAGGAGCATGGGATTGGGATTAGTCGTTGGATGTAGGTTTTATGTGTCTGTTTTGCGGTATGGTAGACTGCTCGTTGACTCCGAGAGGTTCTTGGACAGAAGAGGAGGATCTGCAAAAGTGGCAAGGCCAGAATAGTCCGAAACCTTTACATCCTGTTTGACTGCATGAAGCAAATTTCCAGAGAGAAAAGGTAGTATAACGAGTGATGAAGTCTGTAAAACTATGGATCTTCACTTCCAATAGCTTGAAGGTGATGATCTAGGAGAAGGGGTGCAAGTGGGAAAATCGTGGAAGGGGTGAGGGAAAAGGGTGTAGGTAACTCAGGTATGGCTGGACTGGAATATGTAATTAAGCAATGGCAAAGTGATTACAGATATCAAGATGATTTCAACAGCTTTTCTATTCTCTCCAAGAAAACCACGCGGAAGATCCCTAGAATTCCGTAATGAAACTTCGAAACGCAACCACAGCCCAAGAGAGAGAATTCCCAGTCTGTGCCACCACAGCCCATACCTCTTCTTTACAAACAATCCGTGACGATGGTTAGGTTACTCTGCACCTCCCCGCTCTCTTGGCTCCCGTCAAGAACTGCCAAAAGGCAAGACCAGCTCTTCAGCTAGAAGCCAGCCTACCACCCACCGGTGGTCCCAGACCTAAGCCCCTCCCCCCCTGCCTCCTCTACCCCCCTAATGCCACCCCTACCCCTACCCGTCCCAGGAGAACTACCCAACCCCGGTGCCCCTGGTCTCGGCACTGTCTGCCCTGTCCCGGTCCCCGGAACTCTGAGGGTACTACTCCCCGTCCCCGGCGTAGGCATCCTCGTCACCGGAACCACCCACGTGGGGCGCCACAACCCCCGGAGTGGGACTACTGCTCGACCCCGAAGTCGCCGGAGGCCTTAGAGTCCCCACCCACGCCGCCATCGACTCCCCACTCGACCCCGGCCCCCGACAGCACGTTAACCACCCCCCACCCCCGGTGGCCTGGTCGTCGACACGGGCAAATTGATCGGGATAGCCGTGGCATTGATCCCCCCTGGAGTTTGTCCTCCCCCCGCCACGGGGGTAATACTCGACGTCGGATCCGGAGTCGGCGGCACCGTCACTATCACAGGCACAGGGGTAACAACAATCTGATCCACCACCAGCGGGCGAATCGGAGTAGTATGCGGCGTTGGACCGGCTCCCACACCACCACCACCACCACCAGGCTTAGGACTACTAGGCTTGGGAGTAGGAGGAGGCGAGGGACTTTCGCTCAAGCTCTCGCTCCCGCTGGGAGTGGGCGTGCGCGCCGTCTGCCTGAAATCATTGGGCGTGAACGGATCCACCAGTTTGTCGTCTGCCACTTCGGTATGAATACCGAAGAACGGCGACGGGAGGCGCACAGGTGGTCCTGACGCGGTATTCGCCGGCTGGTGCTCCCTCGGATGCAAAATAGAATCATCCCACACCGGGTACGACAGTTCGATATCCCCCGCCAGCAAATTAGCAGGGACATGCGATCCGCGAGTGTTGAGCTCGCTCCCGATGAGAGTTTGTAGACGAACAACATTCTGTCGCCGGAACCAGGCGTCGTCGTATTCGTCCCGGTAGAAAATCCCGTCTTCGCTGGTTTTCACCCAGAATTCGTACCCGTCCAAGGCTTTGGTCAGGAAATACGACGCGGGCTCGGATTTGAGGTTGCGGACTTGTTTTATCAAGGCGACGGCGATGTCTTTTAAGGCCTGGGAGTACCCTTTTCCGGTGAAATTGAATTCCGTGTCGACGTCGACGTCTTGAAAGCAGCCGTGGGTGCAGGCGGGGTGGTCGGTTTCCATCTCGCTGCTGTAGACGTGCCGGCAGACGCCGCCGCAGAGGACGGTGCACTCTTCCAGGGGAGGGGTGGGGTTGTGACGCATCATTGTGAAGAGGATGTCGCCTACTGCGGCGAGTTCGTCGCCGATGCTGTAGACGCGTTCGGCCTGGGCAAGGGGGTTAGTGGGCAAAGCAAAAGGGGGGAGGGAGGGAGGAAGGGAAAAGGGAAACGTACGCGGGGAACGTGCCACCATTGCCAGTCTTCTTCGGCAAAGCCAGCGTTGGATTGGACGTATTTGAGATATCGCTGGCGTAGCTCTCCGGCGGGGATGTCGAGGGGCCGGTCGGAAGCCACGGAAGGGCGGTCTTTGTCTAGTTCGCCCACGCCGTTGACGACGCTGCAGCTGGACAAGTCACGGAGTTTGACCTGGCCGTAGGTCTCGATCCCGCGGGGAGAGGTGAAGCCCACGTTTTCTGGGCGGATGTTGCGGTGGAAAATGGGCAGCCAGTCCGGTTCGGGTTGAGTCACCTCACGTACCCGTAGACAGCGCTTCGGGTTGGCCGGGTCGGCGGTGACCAAGCGGTGGTCTCTTTTGCCTTCGTGGAGCCATTGCAATGCGCGAAGCAGACAGATGGTGACGTGCCAGCAGAGAGATTCGGGGAGGAAGTAATTCCTGTTGGGGCTCACGGGGGGCTCGTCAAGGAGAGTTCGCAAGTTGCCTAGGTCGCAATAGTCTTGCAGCAGCAGCCGGGTGGGGACTCGGGCCTTGATTTTTCTCTGGGCCGTGTCTCTGGGGAGAAAAGACAAGAGCTCGGCGTGGATAGAGACGAGGTTCTCATGGTTCAGAACGTTGGCAGCGGCATGTCCAGCGCCGCGGTCAACGAGTGCTGTGACGGGGGATGAGATCTGGTAGTAGGAGGCGAACGGGTGGCCGATGAAGATGGCCCCGTCCTCCTTGCGCCTGACGAGGAAGCGCCCGTTGCCGAGGGTTTTGTAAAGGACGTAGGACGAGTTGGTCAAGTCCCTCGCGATTGCATTTGAGGCTTGGGTGAGAAGGACCATTTTGACGGTGTTCTGTCTCAGCCTGCCGTTGGAACTGATTTTGTGAGGGTATTCGGACCACAGCAACCTAACGATACACAGATGAGGCCAGGTCGATGAGGATTATAGAATCTGAATTGAAATTACTTCTGACAATTGAAATTTGGGTGCTCGGAATGTGTGAGTGAGCTCCCCTTTGTTAAATAGCTAGGTGCCCAATCCGGCAGCCTTCAACAATGCCCTCCCATTCTTTGTGAGACGACGGAAAGGTGTGCAACCTTTGTTTTGGACATGATTTGACAATGTTTCCGGTTCAGTAATGATGGTGTCCTAGCGTGTTGGAACCAACAAGTTGTGCAATCAGAGCCAATTGGGTGATCTCCTTTAACAATCCCGCCCCTCGTTTTTCTCACACAACTCCCTCATTCTTGAACGTCCGCTAGCACTATCGTGTCTTGGGGAGTAACGAGCAGGAGTAGTGACTGGCCGCAAAGCTAACTGGGGTCTGGAGCCAGTACTAGTTGAAGAACGGGGAACATGCGAGGTTGATTGAGATCCTGAACCTGAACGAGTGGATGCTGCCGCACGACCCTGATTCTCGAGTACTTGCCCTCACAATTCCCTCCACATCTCAGCCTTTTCCACCATTGATTGCCGTAGAGAGTCCCACAACATGCGAGAATGAGAACTTAGCAGTTAAAGTTGAAGAAGTGTTCTCCAACAATCCCGGCACTCAAGTCACCTTTACAACGCCACCACGGCGCTGAGACTGTTCCACCAATATCTTCGCTTGGTCAGTCGCTTGACCAGATTGCCCTCTCCCTCGTTGCCTGGTACAAGCGGCTTGTCGCAAGCTCTGATGATCAGAAAGTACAAAGCTCTAAAGTCGAGCTCTGGGTCGTAAATCTCGGGGAGAGCAAACCCCATCTCAAAGGCCGGCAAGAATCGACTAAGCCAGAACGACATTTTCAGAGCGCTCAAGCAAGAGATGATGGCGATTTGACGGGAAGCGAGGCGCAAGTTAGGCAGATCCTTCGTTGCCGCATATGCAATAATGGACTCCCTGATCTCCTTCGGCAACTTTGAAAACGGGTCGTTGCTGTTGATCGTAGGAAGAGAAAGGTGATCTCTCGCGTAGAAACCAGCTTCAAGTTGGTCAAGTCCCATCGGCGATGTGCTGGCTGGGAGGCTCTTCAGACCCAGCTCCAGGGCCAAGCCATCAAAGGTCTCCAGACGCTGGTGACCTTGACGGCGGTAATTTTTCGTCCCAGCAGCAATTGTCGTGGGTGATAGAATCAGACGGGGAATCTTGGGGCCTTTGCCGGTCGAAAAGAATTCCTCGTTCAGAGAGATGAGTGCGTCGGTCCACTTTGCAGCGAAGGCACCGGGGTCTGCTACGCGACACGAAACCATCTCCCAGCAGTCCGCATGAACGCGAAGGGTCCAGGTGCTTGTGCTGTCATCATGAATCTGAGTCGCATTGGTGCCCTCCTGTGTGCTCAAGGTCACAGCCCTCTTGTTTATGTCGTTCTTTGTTGGTCTGCGAGTCAGGGGGGGTCTGGCATGAACCTCTGACACTTCCACCGGTCCATTCAACCCGGGCGTATCTCTATTCTTCGCAATGGTGACGAGTCGGTAGATGCCCATCCGAGGGTTCATGGAGTGCAAATAGCAAACAATATCGCTCTCACGGCCACACAGCCAACACATTGTATCCTTCTCATGGTCGAGACATGACCCATCTGGCTGTAGAGACTGCATGGTGCGGCAGTAGGTGGTGGTGTTTGCTGGTTGACGAGTATGAGGTTTCAGAAACGAGTTGCCAGAAGATGTTTTGGGACGAGGGGTTCCTCTAGGACCTTGGCTCAAATTTCTTGACATGGCAACTTTTCGTTGCCGTGACTGGGGCATCGTCGTGGTAACCAGCTGCTGTCGTACCCCCCGTAGCGTAACTGAGCATGGCCCGTAATAGCTTTGTTGTCCCCCCGGGGCGAGGGGCGATGGGCTTTTCTATCCCCCAGGCCCCCGACGACGACGTGGGGCTACAAGATGAAACCCACTGACAGAAGAGGGCTGAGAGTTATCTCCCCAAATTGTGCCCCAGATGCACTTGCGACATGTGAACCATCTCCCGTCTACGACGTGACGAGCCTCACGGCCCGCATCTGCAGGTATGAGCGAGGCGCATGGTCAATCAGCACAGCAGGCTGGACCCGACAGTTTGGATCCGGCTGTTGTCCGTTGGTTATATACGATGTGTAATGACTGCGCCATTGGGCTGAGCGGCTAAGGAGAGATCCAATAGGTAGGGTAAAATGCAGTGCCGCAGCCGTGATCCCGGACCGAACTTGTATGTACGTGCATATGTAGATATCGATTTGTGTTCAAAGGGGCCAAATTTGGCAGCCTACCACGTAGCACATGTATGCCATGGACTTTATGTCGTAGCCATGCGTGAAGGTGAAACAGCTGAACAACACGTCATACTAAGGTTCTCTGATGGAAGTTGTAAGAGAAGAAGCCCAAGAATAATTCCCTTAACCACTAAGACCGCCCCTGAGAACCTCTGGTCTGTGCCGCTATCGCTATCTCCGCCCGCTATCGATATCTACCCGTCCGCTAAAGCTCACCCACCCCCCTCCCTCACCTGTTGTTCCCCAGTTCCCGACAATCCCCCAACTCCACCTCAAATCAATCCACTCACCGTCATCCCGTCGCGAACCATCCCACCCTTCCTCCACATCCTCCCACCAACTCCCTTCTCTCCTCTCTCACCACCTCCCACCTCCTCAGCCCAACAACCTGCGCACAGCAAAATCAACAAAATGTCGAGAACAAACCCCCCCACACCCCTCCAGTCCCTCCTCCCACCACCACCCCCGCTCCTCCTCACCAAACGCGTAACCTCCTTCCTGCGCCAGAACCTCTTCCCCCAAACCTCCATCGCAACCTCCATGCTCACCACCCCCGCCGGAAACCTCCTCGCGCACGCCTCTTCCACCGATCCAAATTCCCCGCAACCGCCTCTCCCCGCTTCGGCCCTGCGAAGGCAATGCGCCGTAGCCGCCTCCATCTCCCGCTCTTCCCCACGCAATACCAACCCCAACAAGCCCATAACCGTCCAAATGGGCGACGGGAGTATCTTCATCATCCGCCGCCTAAAAAGCGGCATGTTATTCGTTGGTATTGGCGGCCGCCCTATTTCCCCCCCTTCTCCTCAGTCCAAACCCGACTCCTCCCCTCCAACCACCACCGATGCTGCTCAGGACGGGACAGCCCAAGCGCAAAATACCGAAGACCTCGCTACACCCACCCCCCAAGCAGAGTCAGCAACACAAGCCCTAGCCGTACCACGATCACAAGGAGAAGAAAGACCCTCCGACGGGCAAGAAAGCATAACCTCCCACCAAGGAAGCGTAAACAGCACAATAACCGCCACCTCCGCGGCGACCGCTACCTCGACTACCACCGTAAGCCCTCCCGCGGTAATAGCTATGCGACGACAAGTAGAGGAACTTGCCCGGTGGCTGGACGATAAATTGGGAGCATTGTGCGTGCCAGAGGAAGGAATTGGGCTCCCACCCCCCTCTTCTGGGGTTGGTAGTGGGGTCGTATCGCCTGGCTATCAAAGTATTGAGGCTCGATGATTTGACTCAACGTGGATAAAGAGGAAAGCAGAAGGAGAGAACACTTCAGAAGGGGTAGTCTCAGATGACGAAGATGCTGAATGTGCCAAATGGGGGCGACGGAAGTATCCGACATGGCAAGTCTGTCATCACATGGCCCCAGACCAGGGGAGGCACACCCACGCAGCAGAATGTCAAGGGACCAAAGGGGGTGGGGGGGGGGGGTTTAAACCTCGAAGAAGACAGCGATTTTGGAAAAGGAAAAGCACGACCGGTAATGGTCAACTGTGAGCGGAATCACATCAAAAGCGGCACTCACTTTCCATCTTACATTCTTGTAATCATTTTTTTTTCTCAGCGAGACTATAACAGATAGATCTCATCATGTATTCCGGGCAGATCAATTCAATGCAGATAAATGCCCCATTTACTAATAATTACGGAATATATACACTCCCCAAAGCTTATGTTATGTTTCGTCCCAGCCGGAAACGACCCAAATACCCAAAAGGAGAAGATAAGAAAAATAAAAAACCTCCTTTCCCTTAATTTTCCTACCGCCTGAAATATGTTTTGTTCCATGCTTTTTCTTTCGCCTAGCAGTAAACCCTCTCCCGTCCATGTCATCCCCCCCGTTGATAAAACTATCGATACCGTACCCTTCCCCCATGAAGTCTCAAAAAAAAAAAAAAAAAAAAAAAAAAAAAAAAAGAAAAACCCCGATCTTGGTATCTCCGCCCAATGAGTTGTTGTGATGATAAAAAGCAAGTTTGTTAACGCCGCCCACTGACCAACCCCAAAAGAAAATGAAAGGGGTAAGAAAAGCCCCCCACCCGGCTGACATGCTGTGGTGTGTTATATCATATGGTGTGTGTGTATGTCGTATGTTGTGTAGGTAATGTATGTATGCCGGCATGATATCGCTGCGTGTCGTATCCCACCAACCAAACTCCCCGATGAATCACTCGATACTCAACCGCGTGATGCCATCATTAGTGTCTACCATGCCCTGATAGCCCACCCTGCCTCCCTTGTGGTGAGCGCCCCTTGCAGTGGCAATCACCCGCTCGCAGATGCCGTTTCCAGGCCCACCCGGCGTGCCCGCGCTACCACTCCCGTTTTCACTGGGGCCGCCACTCCCCGCTCTTGCAACGGTACTGCTGTCCCCACCCACACTCCCCGGCCTAGAGTTTCCAGTCATTCCCCACGGACCGTTGTCTCGTTGTAATGGACTCTGCGTCACTGGAGAATTATGCGCACTCATCCCCGGGCTAACGGCTCGTCGCTTGATGCTGATCGGGTCAAAGTCGTCCTCGTGCCGGCGCTTGCTGTTGATCCTTCGGGTAATTTCCGCTGCGCTGGGTATCGTGCCGGGTCCATTTGGTTGTGGAGTGCCGTTGCCAGAACTGCTGGTGGTAGTCTGGGCGGTGACGACGAAAGGGTTCTGCTGGTTTGTGCCTCCGCCATTACCACCACCAGAGCTTGCTGAGGGTGAGTCCATGTTCATGTCGTCGAGAGAGAGGCCGGAGGACGAGGCGCGCGGGCCAAAGGGTGGTGGAGGCGGCGTGACCCTCCCTACGCTACCTGACTCTGAAAACGTGTCCCAGAACACCTTCCCCTTGGAATTTCGAAGGGCTTGCTGCTTGAAGGTGGCTGGCGACAAACCGAGGGGGTTGTTGACGGCTGGCGGTTCAATCATCATAGCATCGTCGGTGAGCATCATGTCGTCGGGCTGTGCCTGAGACTCGAGATTAGGACTCGAGAGGGCGGTGGTGGCGGCCGAGTGAGCTGCGGGTGGAAGTCGTGGCTCCAGATCCATGTCGCTTTCACGTACTTGGCGGACAACTTCTGCTTCGCGGCGGAACTCGGTCTCGAGGGGCGCGCCCTCTTCGGCAAGAGCTGCGCGGATACGCGCAAACCCTTTTGTTTTGGGCTACACGGTGCCTTGTTAGTAAGATGAGTACGGTGAAATAAATCAGACAAAAACCAACCAGCAAGTTCCCCCTGCGCGTCACGGCACGTCGCACAATGCTTGGCCGCGACGGGCTGTCAATACCCTCCAGCTGACCATCGCTTTCGTTGCCCGAAATGTGAAGTTGGTTCGCAGCCCAACTGATGCTCTCCCGCCTCGTGTGCGGGAGGTCCCTAGCTCCCAGCAGATTACTCGGCGGCGACTTGGAGATGGCCCCGGAAGCGGCGGGCGAGTGGAACCCCAGCCCGAGAGGTCCCCGCATTTTCTTTTTTGGTTGTTTGCGCTGGCGTCGGCGTTGCTGGAAGCTCAAGAGATTGTTGACTGCAGGAGACCCGGGCATCCACGGCGCGGTACCCATCGAGCTCATCTGGCTAGAAGTTTTGGATGCATGTGGCGTCGTCACGTAGGCTTCGTCCATATCTTCATCCATGAAATCGTCCTCATCCGACCCCGACGACGTATCCGACAATACATGGTTGGTGCTGCCGACGGAGCTCGAGATGTGCATGCGCTCCTGGTTGCCCATCATGCCCCAGAGAGAAGAGGTGGTCTGCTCTGCGGTGCCGTAGTCGCCATTGCGCCGGCCTGGAATGTTCATGGCGCGGGACCCGATGGTGGGCGAGGAGTCCGGTGATGCCTGGACGGCGAGGGTGGAGTGATGCAGACTCGTGGCAGCGCGAGAAAAATCGAGACCGCGGGATCTACGCGGCAGAATATTTGTGGGCGAGGCATACATGTGTGAATGGTCGAGCTTCGGTGAGAGCGGGGCCTGCTGCTTGACGTAGCCACTCCCGGTGCCCGTCACCGGCTGCTGATGTTGCTGTTGGGCAGCAGCAGCAACTGCTGTAGCTGTTGAAGCAGAGTAGTCTCGCGGTGGCATCTGTAGCGACAAGCCGCGAAGGTGAAATCCAGTGCGTATGGGTGTGGACGGCAATTCGAGCGATGGTGAATTGTTGTTGGATTCTTTGTCGCGAATGGCAATGTCGTCTTTTGACTGGCGTCTTGAAGCTTCAACAATAAACGGAGAAGGCGAGAGTTTGGGCGTGCCTCCACCGCCATCTGATAAGGAGCGAGTTTTGGATAAGGGCGATCTGATCGCGGTCGATGCTGTTGTTGAAGCTGTTATTGCAGTACCATCGCTTTCCTCCACGTCCGACATTCTTGACAAGTCCATGTTTGCTGGCTGTCACCTGGTGTCGTGGACGCGGCAGCGCGTCTCAATCATGCAATCGCGACGAACTCTGTCTCGAGTGCGCGTTTATGTTTTTGTTATTACAGGGCTGGGCAGTACCCGCCTCGAGAAAAGCTGTCAAGTCCGGCGGGCTAATGCATCGGGAGGACTTGGCAAGGGTAAGTAAGGTTGTTTAGAATCTATAATCGCGCTTTGGCTGGGTTCTGGGAGTGAAAAGGGCAATACGAATGGAAAAGTTGAAATTCAAATGTCGTCAAGCCGCCGCGAGGGCTGAACCTGGTCCGCTGCTAGCCCCCCTGGCACAAAACCCGGACCAGGGCATCCCGCCCTTCTGGAGCCGGGAAAAGACCCCTGTCGGATCACAACGGCCCCGCTAGAGATTGGCAGTCTCCAGCTGACGGGAACGAGATCCAGAAAGTTTGTGAAACATCAAACATGTTCTCGATAAGAGCAAATCCCTTGGCTATGATGACTTGAGGCCGGTTAAAGGACGAGATGATATGCTGGGGTGTTCCACACAAGGCATTCCGAGCTCAAGTCTTCAGAAAGGCTACACGGTCACTTCATGCGAATGAAGCATCCTAGGACAAATATCTGGTGATGTCTCGCGTGAAAGTACCGTATCGCTAGGTATCAATATTGCTCGCCGCATTCCGATCGTCATCAGAGACGCCCTTTTTCGTGACGATTTCGATCTCGGGGTTCAAGACAAAGGACGGCACGGGAATTTCCAAAGAATGGTAACAGAGCGGGAAACATTCCCATACCCCGCACGAGCCGGCATCGGGAGGGGCTATCAATCTTGGCACAATCATCACAAAGCTTATCGCGCAATTGGCCAATCAGATAATTATCTTTCTTCCATTATCATTCAGTCATTCCTCGTCTCATCCTCTTCTCCGTTCTATTTTATACATACAACTCATAACATATCTTCCCCCTCTAAGAAGAGAAAGCCTTATCGAAATCCGTCAGAGTAAATCTATACCGGACCTTACTATCCCTCACTCTCTCCACCACCTCCTTGCAACCCTCCTCGGAAAGCTTAACCGTCTCCACGAGAGGTCTCACATTCTTCTCCGCCGCCAGCTTCAGCATGGCCTCCATCTCCTGGTGGTTACCCAAGTGCGAACCCGTCAGCTTGCACGCGTTACCAATAAACGCCAGCGCGGCGAGCTCAGGGAGCGGCTTCTCGGGAATGGCCACCATGTGGAACTCTCCGCCCACCTTGAGTGTGCCAAAGTACGACGGAAGGTCAAACTTGTCAATGGCGTTAGAGCAGTTGAGGATAAAGTCAAACTTGAACTTGTACTCCTCAAACCACTTGTCGTCGGAAGTAACAATGACACCGTCAGCACCCAACTTTTTGGCGTCAGCCTCCTTGTCGGGAGAGTGGGTGAGCGCATAAGTCTTTGCGCCGAGGGCCTTGGACCATTGAAGGGCCAAGTGACCGAGACCACCGATGCCGATGACACCAACGGTCTTGCCCGGGCCGACACCCGCGCGGACTAGGGGAGCGTAGGTGGTGATACCCGCGCATAGCAGGGGAGCGGCCTCGGCCGAGGGAATCTCGTCGGGGATCTTGAAGGTGAAGTACTCGTGGGCGCGGATATAGTTTGCCCAACCACCGTGTGCCTTGGAGCCATCGGGATAGCTGGAGTTGTAGGTGTCTTTTTGCCTCTGTTAGCTTCTGATCTCAGATATTGTGGCAGGGGTGAAGTAACATACCAACAAGATGAGGGCAGTAGTTCTCATTCTTGGACTCGCAGACCTCGCACTTCAAGCAAGACCACACCTGGGCACCAACACCAACCCGGTCGCCCTCCTTGATGCCCTTGACTTCCTTTCCGACCTTGACGGCCTTGCCAACGACTTCATGGCCGACGCAGAGAGGGCCCTCGAACTCGCCCCATCCGCCAGTCACGGTGTGGACATCAGAACCGCAGACACCGCAGCACTCGATCTGGACGTCGATATCGTGGTCCTCGAACGGCTTGGGCTTGAGCTCGGCCTTGTGGTACTGGTTCCACGTCTTGGCCGAGTCGACAACAAAACCCTCGAAAGTGTCTGGGTAGCCCATTGTGTATTGTGCTTTTTGTAAGTGGATTTTACGTGTAGTGTAAGTGATATGAGATGAGATGAATAAGATCAGACGATCTCGTTGTTGAATGATGAAATGATGTGATTAGTTTCTAGCAGTGAAATATCATCCGATCTCTCTCTCAACCCTTTATACCATTTTCTATCAGTTCCTGCCTCGGCGCAAAAGAGCTCTTCTCGTTCAAGAGAACAGTCATGACGTCTTTGACCCCACTTGATCAACCCACACAACTCATCGATTCACCAAGATTCTAAAAGCGTCTTTTTGTCAGCATTTTGCTCGGTCGACATTCTTATTTCTATCTAGCGCTTCATTGTCATGACGTTGGGATTATGGCCACTTTCTTGTAAGGCTGTGGAAAAACGTTTTGTAGAATTTATGGATGTGATGCAGTGAGACGATGAGGGAGTGACCCTAACCCTTATCAAGCACTTACACGAGTTGCTTTTTCCTTAGATTTCTATCACCACCGCCTTGACTGGCACGCAGAGTCTAGGGAAGTTGGCTCTTTTGGTTTATTTGGTCACCTCTGTCCCTCCTTCAAAACCATAACAGCGAGTTTATACCATGACAAGGTGGTGATAGCGTTTCAATTGATACCGCCTCATTGATCAAGACCTTATTGGGCACTCTTCATGTAGAAGCATTGTAGAGTATCATCATCATCAAACAGCGAATACCTTTACTCCCATTCTGTTGCTATTCTCTCTCTCTATTCAATTTAAGAACAAATGCAATAAACCTAAAAAAAAATAGTAAAAAATAAAAAATAAAAAAGGCAAAAGCTCACCGGCCCCGCACGAAAATGCAAGGCTGGCTACGAAAACCCTCGGTAGCTTTTGCGAATCAAACGGTGAACCTCTCGGAATTCACTCGATATGGAGGGCTCTCGAGTGCCTCCCCCTCTCAGACCGCCGGGTCATGGGACCAGTGGTTGTCTGTAGAGGAGGCGTTGGATGCAAAACTGGGAAGGTGGGATATATACCACTTGTTGGGAAGGCACCGGAACACTTCCATCCACAATAGACCCGATGCCAGGAAGTAAATGATCTCCAGAGAATCATGCTCATTATTCATCATGGACCACACTACCACCAACCCACAAAATGCGAAAAGAAACAAACCCAAATGACTTACAACCTAACAAGACTAACATCCAAAATCCCCTCCTGCCCCTTCAACTCCTCCACCAGCTCCCCCGTGACCTCTTTTTGTCCCCCCACACCCAGAATCATCAGCGCCTCATTCGCCTCGACCACCGGCCCATCTTCCTCTCCAAGCTTATCCCTCGCCTCCCGATTCAGCCCAGCAACCTGCATAAAAGTGATATTAATCCCATGCCTGCCCAAAACACTTCCCACGTGCCCAATCTTCCCCGGCTCATCATAATTATGCAGCACCAGCAACGTCCCCTCCGGCCTGAAATTCGCCGCGAATTTATCGAGTTTCGAGATGAACACTGAGTTATTGCCAGAAACATACCCCTCGATGACCTGCTCTCCCCCTTCTTCCCCTACAGAACTCTTGAGGGTGACAGCCGAGGCGGTAGGGGTCGGGGAACGGATGAATTTTTCGTCTACGGCGATGCCCCGTTGCTGGGTGATGAGGGTGGCGTTGACTATATTCACGTCGCGGCCGCCGGCGTCGGAGATGGATGATACTAAGCCTTTTACGAGGGCGGCGAAGAGGGGGCGGGTGTTGCTTATGTTGGCTAGTTCTCCGTGGTAGGAAAGTTCGAAGCGTCTGCCTCCCAAAAGGTTTTGGTGTTGCTGTTTGCTGCGGGATTGGGCGTAGTGTTGGGTGTAGAGGGAGCCCATTTTTTCGATTCTGTACCTCTCTCGTTAGTCTCTGGCTCTCCGAGAGTAGTAGAAAGGGAAGTGAACATACAACCGCACAAAAGGCTGCAACCGTCTATACTCCTCCGGCAAAATCAGCGGGGCATTCACCGCCGCCGTCGGCAGTCCCCCCTTGAGTATTTCCACCACCTGCTTGCAAACATCCACGCTAACATTCTCCTGCGCCTCAACCGTACTCGCCCCCAGGTGGGGTGTGCTCACCACCTTGTCATGTCTCGCCAGCTTTTGGGGAATACTCCCCTCCGTTGGCGGTTCTTGAGTCCACACATCTATCCCGGCGCCGGCAATCGCCCCCTCGTCCAACGCTTTGAGAAGTGCTTCCTCATTGTAAACCCCGCCACGGGCAACGTTGAGAACCCGCGCAGTCTTCTTCATCTTCCCAAACTCCCCTTCTCCCAGCAAATTCAACGTACTCGCCAACAAAGGCGTGTGCACAGTCAAGAAATCCACCTCGGGCAACAACTCATCAAGGGACTTGACCAGCTGAACCCCCGCAGACTTGGCGACTTCCGCAGAAGCATACGGGTCAAGAGCAAGGACGGACATGGAGAGACCAATCGCCATGCGGGCAACTTTCATCCCGACTTTTCCGAGACCGATGATCCCCAGAGTCTTGCCGCCGACTTCGACGCCGACGAGTTTGCCCCGTTCCCATTTTGAGGACTTGAGAGTAGCGTCACCCCTCGGAATATTGCGAGCGGTAGAGAGGAGGAGGGCGATGGTGTGCTCGGCCGCTGCGGCAATGTTGCCTTGTGGGGAGTTGACGACGATGATACCCTGGGAGGTGGCGTGGGGTACGTCGATGTTGTCTACGCCTACGCCGGCGCGGGCGACGACTTTTGCGGGAGAATGTCAGCGTTTTGGCGGATATATATGTACTGAGGGAACGAGGGGGGTGGTATAGGTTTTGTATTGTGAACCAATAGAGAAGATAGCAAGAAAGAGTCGTGGGGAAAGTGGCTGGAGGGAGTAAAGGGTGTAATATGAGCTGAGAGGGGGGATGAGAAGGAGACTAAAAAGGGGTTGCAAGTACCCTTAAGCTTGCTAGCAGCAGACAACACAGGAGCAGTAACCTTCGTCTCGGACCTTATAATCAAGGCATGGTACGACGGGATCAGAGACAGCAGCTCTTCTGCTGACAACCCCTGAGGGCGAAAATCGATGTCGAGATTGGCAGAGTTGAGCAAGGCTAGCCCTTCTTTGGAGACTTTTTCCGGGATGAGGACCCTGGGCCGGGATGAAGCAGGAGAGGGAGATGGTGGTTCGACGGCTGAGGGGGCCATGATTATCTTCTTTGCACTTTACGACTCGGAATATTCAAGTACGTATTTGGCTGATATGTTTCAAGAGATGGGGATGTGGTATCACACAGGCGACCTAAGTGAAAAGAAAAGAGCATTGAAGAGGAGTGGAATAAGAACAGGAAAGGGAAGATTTATACACCCCCTCGCGAAGCTCCCACCCGACACGACACTCAACTCCCCTCCCTCCCGCTCTCGCTCCGGTCCACGGTCCGACGCCATTGACATATACCCAAGCCACGTTCCTGCGGGATACCCAAAGCAGTCTCTTGTCACTTTTCACTTCTCAGTCAATTGGACAAGCCTAGGCTTTGAACACCCTAAAGATCGTCAGTGTATCTATCTTCCTATTGGATTCAGGTGTGTGGGTGGCAGATGTGACACTCCCATACTCCTGCCTGCCGGACTGGCCGGAACTACAGTGTCTGCAGTATCATGTTCTCTGCATTAGGGGACAAAAGTAATGAGGGGAAGCAAAAGTTGGGGGTGTCCTTGAAGCCGTGGACATCATCCCGTGAAACAAAGACAAAAAGACGCCCTATTGGCTCGAGGTTGTGAGTATGACAAGTGCAGGTTGGATAACATGCCAATTGCCCCGAGAGCCAAGAAAACCAAAAGTGCAGTTTTATAAAGACCCCTTCTCCCAGTATGAGGTTCCTTGTTGGAGACGGCCTCGTGCGGGGGCCGGCGGGGGGGGGGGGGGGGGGGGGGGGGGGGGGGGGGGGGGGGGGGGGCG